>ML675616.1:110875105-110891708 GCA_007922155.1 Mesoclemmys tuberculata | reverse complement strand
ACTCCCTTCCCCCCCCCCCCATCATGCCATCCCTATTGGACTTCTATAAGGTTTAACATTTATAAACAGAGACAGGAAGTTTTTTGCAACATTGTATCTTAAGATCATTCTCTATACAGTTACATTTGTTTCATTTGGTTCAGTAAGCTTTTTCCAGCTACATTGTTTCATTAGATCATTCTCTAAAGAGATACATTTGTATCATTATCTTCAGTATGCTAACTGTGGCAAACTTTTTTTTGTTTTTTATTTTTTTGTGTGTGTGTAGTCGCACCAGCAGTGGACCATCCCTTAAGAAAAGCTGCAAACAGACTGTCACTGATTAGAAAGAAAAGGAAAAAAAAATAGAGAGGACATGTTTGAGGAGCTCCTGAACGTCTCAGCAGCTGCGGAGACTAGCGAAGAGCACAGCGGCTAACCTTGACACAGAACATGGACATGGACAGGGACAGTAGCCGAGAAAGAACAGAGTATGATCACAGTACCCTGGTGGAGGTGAGCAGAAAGCAGTGGCAGATACGCAGACCCCTTTAGACACTGAATGACCTCCCTTCCTTACCTCATGACTTGAATGTTAAGAAATAAAGTTTTGCATCAATCCAAAATGTTACTTTATTTAATCATATGTTGTCCAGGAGGGATTGGTTGGGCACATATATAGAAGGGTGGTGAGTTGGGGCGTGCAGGAGGGGAAATCAAAGGCACACAACAAACAGGAACAGAAATCAGTCCCACATCTCATAGCACAAAACATTTCTTTATGAAATCATATGTTGTCCAGGAGGGATAGATTGAGCATGTATATTGAAGATGGGTGGGTTTTGGGAGGTAATCAAAGGCATACAAGAAACAGGAACAGAAATCAGTCCTGTATCTCATAGCAAAACTTGGTTTTCAAAGCTTCCCTAATGCTAAGCACTTCACGGTTAGCTCGCGGCATATTCCCAGCATCTGGCTGCTCATAATTGGTGGTCAGTCTTTCTGTCTCCACAGCCCAACCCTGGTGGAAGCTCTCACCCTTCACTTCACACACATTATGAAGACCACAGCACCCAAATATCACAGAAGGGAGGTTCTTCTCAGTCATGTCCAGCCTAGTGAGGAGACTCCTACATCTACCCTTTAAACGCCCAAAGGCACATTCTGCAACTGCTTAATCTTTTATTAAAAACACTCCTGGTCATTGTCAAGGTGCCTGGTGTACAGTTTCATTAGGCAAGGGACCAAGGGGTAAGCAGGATACCCTCAAGATCACTAGGGGCATTTCCACACACCCCAAGCTGAATTTTTTGATCTGGGAAGAAAGTGCCCTCCTGTATATTAGAGAACAGCCCTAAATTCAAAATACGCCTGTGTCATGTACCTTCCCAGACCACCCCACATAGATGTCAGTGAAAGGACCTCTGTGATAAACAAGCCCCTGCAGGATCATGGAAAAGTACCCCTTGTGGTTTATGTACTTGGTTGCTAGGTGGTCAGGAACTAAGATAGGGATGTGCTCTCAGCAACGCACGCCCCACCCACTGCAGTTTGGGAACCCCATCAAGGCAAACCCCTCCACTCTGTCCTGCACATTTCCAAAAGTCACTGTCTTTTGTAGCAGAAGTCTATTGATGGCTCTGCATACTTGAATCATGGACTGCAGATGATTTTTTACAGCCTGCAGCAATCAGGAATTATTCTGCTCAATGGCTTGTAGCAGGGCAGCCTTGGTAGCACTGCTGTAAAAAAATGGCTTGAAAATACTTTTCCTGTTGGGCGGGGAGGGCAGAAGAAAGAAGGGGGAAGCAGTGTTGCATCATTGGACGATGACACTCATCCCAACAGTCTCTATGGCTAGTTGCACTGTGGTATAGCTACCCACATTGCACTGCTTTCTAATTCGAATTAAGGCTGGCCAGTGTGAATGCAAGAGACCAGCTCAAGCAGCGTAGTGTGTACACTCTGCTGTGAGTTCTATAAATTGGCTGCTGAAAGTCAAATTAAGCTAATTCAAATTAGTGCTGCACCATAGACATAGCCTTTGAGTCTGTTCCCTTTCAAGGTAGTAACAGGGTACAACCCCCAGGTCCTAAGAGCCCTATGATGGCCCTCCAGTACCTAGTCCCAGGGCCCAAACTATCCTTCTCCTTTCTTCACCAAGGAAGGAGCAAAAGAAAGTCAAAACAGAGTAAAAATAAAGTCCAATGGTTTTATGCTAGGACCACCATCCTGAACCTGGGCTTTAGCAGTCTCTTTCCCACTTTGGCATGGATGGTGGTAGACATCACCAGACACACCTTCTTCTCTGGTTCTTAACCCTGGTGCCCTCTGATATGAAGTCAAAGACTGTGTGTGTAAGTCTCCTGCTGCCCCCTGGGCAGCTTCCTACCTGTGGCCTTTGCAGATGTACAATAACCTTCCATGAATCCTTCTGCCAGGAAATTGGTCTCTTGCGGGGCTTTGATCAGTCCAATGCTGTGGAGCTCTTTTACAGCGGCTCTCAGCCACTCCACTAGCCATCTAGCTCTGCCTGCATTGCAGCTTTTTATCTCAGCTGTTCCTAACCAGCCATTCAGCCACAGCTAGAGGAGTGATAGCCCTCTTTGTTAACATGGTGTTTGCTCCCATGTCCGGTCTATTGTACCCCGTGACAATCCACATTACTATAGTGTTTTGGTTTTATAGGGCAATATTCTAGTCAAGGGCTATGAATAAGAAAAAAAATTAAATGATTTTAGTACAATGTTCTGGGCTAATACTAGAGAACGTCACTAAGATTTTAAGAGGTTTTTCTTCATTTTTTATTGTTCTCTTGTGAACAAAATATTTTTTCAATAGCGTGAAAGGCAATCAGTTTGATTTAGGGACTTCAGAAGCTTAACTGTACAGAAAGGCCAGACAGCCTAGGCCTGTGTTCTCTGGAGGAGACCAAAAGGTCACCTTGCAGACATGTACAAAATTCTGAAGAGAACAGGAAAGATAGCAGCTTCATGGATACTTGAACTTGTGTCAAATAGAGGAAGCAGAAGACATGAACTGAAAAAAGGGTCAAGCCTTAAAGAAATTTAAGCAGAATTGCTTTCTATATAGATCAGTTAACCTCCTGCGTAGAACAGTTTACCTCAGTGGAAGCAACTAGTTTAGGTAAGTTTTGAAATGCAGTTAGGTACATATATGGGGTAAGGACAAAGAGTACAAAACTACTGAATTAATACTTGAGGGATTAATGGATATTTGGCTCTTTTCTGTCTTTATTAATTACTATGATTTTAGATCTGGCCTTTACTGGTTCAGAGACTCTGGAGGGATTAGTTTAATTATTTTTCTATTTCTATTTTAGTTGTAATCAATTTTAATACCATCATCAGATAGTAAATCCTTCTGGAGAAGCCCCTGCATTAAACAAGATGGTCCAATATTGAAATAAGGGAGTACTGAAAGGCAAATTTTAGGCAACCACATGTAAAAGAATAAATAATGATGGACTAAGCTCTGTGTTCATAGTGACTGGACATTACCATTCAACATTCTGTCTTTGTTAAAAAACCATTAGGTGCAGCCTTCAGGGTCTTGCACATATCAGTTTTCTTTCTGAGAAAAATTATTTTCCAAGCTAACATCATAAGAACTACACATCACTGCTCCCTTTAACATGTGATGATAATGCATTATTGTTCAGCATATTACATATGTAGTTATTATTAGATATTGTATTACTGTAGCACCCAGAAGTCCCAACCCAGGTCAGGGCCTCGTACAAGACACTGCACAGGCACAAAGATAGTTACTGTAAATTCTTCACAGGAGGGACTAGATAAAAAAGTAGGAGAAAGAATTCTTATTTTACAGGTCAGAAATCAGGGTACTGACAGCCTACAGTTGGCTGAAACCTTCTACATTTTCAACACAACTTTTCTGTGAAGATTCAATTTTCAATTATACCTGTCACCCCAAATGTTTGAGTTTTCTATTAGATGAAGCTAAATATCACACAGGAAGTCACTGGAAGACACAAGAATGGAACCCAAGTTTCCTAAATACCTATCCACTGTCTCAACCTCAGGACCATTTTTCCCACCTGTACGAGTTAGCTCATAGAAGTAAGCACAGCAAGACTGAGCCAATACATTGCAAAAACCTCTGCATATAATGTTACGTTATAAGAAATAAGTAAATACGTAAAAAATAATTATCAGATTTCCCAAAAGTCTGACTTAATATTTCTTTTCCTGCAGCTTAAATTAAATTAGACTCTTTTCAAATATACTCATTCATCTGGGCTCATATACCAGTGTGTAATATTTATTCTTACATACCGTTAGTTGTTGAAAGCTTAATCTTTTAATCCTGAATTTAGCAAGGCATTTAAGTATATTCTTAAATCCATCCCTATGCAGCAAAGCCTTTAAGTGCATGATTAACTTTGTACTTAAGTCCCACTGAAGTTATCGATACCTGAAAATGTGTCTAAACTTAAGCACATGCTTAAAATGATTTTCTTAATAGAGATCACTAGCTGCATCAGGCTCTTGGATGTTAAATTAATTCTTAACCAAAATTTTACTTCATAATATAGGTGGCACAGGTGACAGCAACTTTACTTAAGGTTGCCCAACACTTCCCATTAAAAGGCCCATTTTCTTATAAATTTGCCAAGCTTTAACCACCTGGACTGAAATTACCTATGCTGAGTGTTTGCCTCTGGCAAAATGGTTTTGGAAAATGTTAGCAAAAACATCTAGAGCCGTTCTGAGAAATGGTTGAAAGATGTTGTTTTGCTCCCGTTAAAAAATCCTTTCAATTGATTTGTTGAGAAGTTCTAATGCTTCCATGCTCTGGAGCAGGGACTTGACAATTGGCTGGGTGGTTACTTTGGTTTCAGGGGTGTGCCTTTTACCATCCTAGTGAAAAATTACCCAAACCTGACCAAGTTATAAGCCTCTGAAAAATCGCAGTTTGCACATGTTCAGCAGAGACTCGTTAAGGTTTGGCAGCTGAATTCTCCAAAGATTCTGTCTGCACTCAGTGTGCTCCATCCTGGGACTGCAGGGCTGTGAGCTGCATTTTCCCAGCAACTGCTGCTTCTGGCAGCCAGGGCCTGTTATGGTACCAGCTGTCATGCGGACTGGATTGGGGTGGGGAGGAGGATTTGTGTTATTTGGCATTAATATGTCAAAATCCTAAGGATTCATGTGAGACATGCCATGTCAGGTACTGTCAGAAAGGTTATCATATGCTGAATAAGATGATAATACTTGTGTTCCTGTGTGATATGTGTGAGGGAAGTTATGGAGATCTTTGATATACCTACATATCAAACTGGGCTGTAGAAGACACACACCAGACAGAGAGGGGGCAGGACAATAGCCCGCTTAATGGCCCATTAAGACCTTTACAGAAGGAAAAGGCCCAGGAAGAAACTAAAGGCATACCTGAAGAGTTACCAGGATTGGCCCATGTGATTATGGACTCCATTTTGGTTCCTGTAAAGTTCCACAAGCCACATGGCCAGAGGCAGAGGGTATATAAGATCAAACCACAGAAACCATTTTGTCTTTGTTCCTGTCCAGCTGCGGACACACCTCTGGATCAACACACTTTGCAACTGAACTGAAGGACTTAGACCCATCCAGTTACTGGATGTATACCAGAGGAACTGTACAAGCCTGCAACTCCACAGTTGTTCTAGAAACCTGATATATATGGACTTTTAAATCATTTGTATATATCTGATTGCTTTAAGCCTTTAACATTTCTCTTACTGTTTGTTTTTCTTTCATTAATAAACCTTTAGTTTTAGTTACTAAAGGATTGGCTGGCAGCGTGGTATTTTGGATAAGATCCAAACTTGTAGTGAACTGGCACTGTGGCTGATCCTTTGGGATCAGAGGCAATCTTTGGAGTAAAGAGCATAGAGTTTAAATGACTGGTGTCTTTACTGGACCTAGTGTCAGTCTGGGAGCAGAGACTGAGATGCAGTAAAGGGGGCCGTGTGTATTTGCACAGTGGCTTCTTGATAACCAGTGTGGGGGAATCAGAAGCAATGTTTGTGGCTGGTTGGGAAGTCTGACTGCAGTGTCACCCACCAGTGCTGGGAGAATTCGCTCTCCTTTTACAGCCTGCCCTGACCCTGGCATTATCAGTGGGCTACCCTGGGCATGGACGGGTCACACCAGCCACTGGAGAGGAGAAAAGCGAGACCTCCCCTGGCTGGAATGCAGAGCAGTAAGCAGTCAGACCTTGAGGGCGCTGAGTAGGGACACTGGGATGCAGAACTTCAAGAGGACTTGGGGAGACTGAGATGAGGAGGAAGAGTGTGAAACATGGTGCTGAAGAGGGTGGAGGGCAAAATGGGGATATGAAAGAGAAGTCAGTGGAGTCTTGGACATGTAGTCAAGGAGCAGGGACAGGGATGAGAAGATTGTGAGGGTGGGAGGAGAGTAGGACATGGACAGGCTGAAGAGATCCAGCACAGAAGGATCTAACTGCTAGAGAACACTCCCCTCAGTACCTGGAATAGAACCCACAATTTCTGACTCTAAACATACCTCCACAGTCATCAAATATCTGTAACACCCATTGGTAGTGTGTGCCTCATCCTCCTGTACTAGCTGGCCCGACCACTGCTTTCATTTCCTGTCTTAGCTCAAGTTGCCACTGGTTGTTCTGTGGATCTAAAGGTTCCAGCTCTGCTGAATGAGAAGTCATGTGTAGGAGGATGGAGGAAGAATTCCGGACAGAGGAAGGACCCTGGACTTCTTAGAGGACTCTGGCCTATGCCTAGAGACTTGTCCAGAGTAGAGAGGAAACCAAGGCAGGGAAAACGCATAGAACTGTTATTTTGTCTAGATCTGTGCTAAGTAAAGAGTAAATTGTATTTAGAATACCTTGCAAAGTCTGTGTGTCTATTTATTTTCACTATCGCCTACTACTGAAGAGGTAATCTGTAAACCAGAAGGCCCACACCTTCAGCGAGATAGTAGGGAACATGCAAGAGCTGCTGAGGAGGATTGAAGGAGACAGCACTAGTTACAGAACTTAGGCAATTTGATTGCAACATCCCCACTTCCAAGAGGGATGTCAGACATGAGGTCCCAAACCCAGGGTCAGTGCCTAAACTTCCCAGGAAGCTAAGGGCATGCAAAATTTATCATTTGGATGCCCTTACAGCAGTCTGGAGTGTCCAGCAGGGGGAGTCTAGTCCGATCTATAACAATAGGCTCAGATACTCAGGAATTCTAAGAGTTCAGAGATTCTTGCACACTTCATTGCTTGTATATTAGCCTCTCACTTAAGTTTATTCATCATATTGCACCTGTATATCCAGTAATATCAACTCCTTGCTTCCCCTCCCACTGTGCAATTACAGAGCTAGATTATTTGTGCTCATCAGTCATCCAATCAGACAATTAATCCCAATTAGCTAATTACCTGATTTCTTAATTCCTAAACCACCTGTTCACGGGTAGCCTTTAACCCCTCTCACATTTGTAGCTATCCAACACCCCATTTCCCAGCCAGCTAAGCACATATGATTTGATTTTACACAGGTTTTATGTTCCGGTCTCCAAAGAGATGAGGACCATATAGCTTGTGATTTTTTAAAATCAATTTAAAGGAAAGGAAGATGGGAGGGGCTACCACTGGTGGCCCTTGACATGATGTGATCTTTTTTCTGAACACTACTGGAGCTTGCACACGGGGTGGCTTCTCCAACTAAGCTGCCAATACAGCCCATAATTACAAGGAAAGGTAACACAGCAAAGGACCTTGCTCTTCGGCAGGCAGCTGACACAAGTGGGCAAGATAAGAATAGCTTGTATGCACATACACATGTATCCTCAGAACTGTAGCAACCTCTCCTGGGGGGGATGACATTGTATTGAATTTAGCAGTAACACCCAAAATTTGCTAAGCATTGTGTACACATGTTGGGATTGCCCAAAAGAATTTGTAATATGTGGCCTGATCCTGAAACAGAGTGAACTCCTGTGTCCATAGAACCCCATTAACAGGATCAGGACTTCAAAGGACAAAGGACAAAAAGTTCGTGGAAAGGGATGCAACCTGCCGATAAAATGATCAAGGAAATGATAGGTACATGGCCTTGTTGTTTCAATTTCTGTATTAGATTAACAGTGGGGTTAACGGGAGCTGGGCAGAGTTTGTTTCTTATTTTCATGATATATTGAGTGAACAAAACAATCCAACTCTCCCCTGACAGAGGTCCTGGGCAAGAAAGCTTCATAGGCCTTTTCTGTCTCTGTCCAACTAGATCAGATGGAAAAGATCTACAGTGTCAAACAGTTACTGTGTCTATGATAACTGTGCATAGTCTGAGCTCATTTCACTGAATAGCATGCATGTGACCTGCAGGCTCTGGGCCATATTTAAAATCTGACCATTTTCAAAAACATGCTAGCTATATAATATAGCTTAGTAATCAACCCAAGTTTTCCAAATTGTGCCTTTAAAAACAAAATCTTTTAGAACCTTGTTTGTTTGAACTTTCCTTGTCCTCACCAGCAAAAGAAACAATTTCCGGAGATAAGAACATAAAAATGACCATACTGGGTCAGACTAATGGTCCATCTAGCCCAGTATCCTCTCTTCTGACAGTGGCCAATGCCAACTGCTTCAGGGGGAATGAACAGAACAAGTAATCAATAAGGCATCCATCCTGTCGCCCATACCCAGCTTCTGCCAAACAGCAATCCCTGCCAACAGGCTAATAGCCACTGATGGACCTTTGTTTTGAACCCATTATAATCTTGGCCTTAATATCCTCTGGCAAGGAATTCCACAGGTTGACAGTGTGTTGTGTGAAGAAATACTTCCTTTTGTTCATTTTAAACCTGCTATCATTTGGTGATTCCTAGGTTTTGTGTTATGAGAAGGAGTAAACAACACTTCCTTATTTACTTTCTCCACACCAATCATGATTTTATGGACCTCTATCATATCCCCCCTTACTCGTCTTTTTTCCAAACTGAAAAGTCCCCAACAAATCCTATTAATCTGGGTCTGATCGTTCTGTTCTTTACTACAGTTTCAATCCATTTACCTGGTACTGAAGTTAGCCTTACCGGCCTGTAATTGACAGGATCACCTCTGGAGCCTTTTTTAAAAATTGGCATCACATTAGCTATCTTCCAATCATCTGCTACAAAAACTGATTTAAATGATAAGTTATTATTACCAAGAGATTCAGCTATATTCACCTGTTAGAACAGATCCTGTGCTAGGAATAGACTAGGACTACATCAAGAATTTCCTCTCCTCTTGTGGGTTCCAGGACTAGCTGCTCCAAGTTGTCATCATTTAAGGTGTCCAGAAACTTTCTTTCTGCATCTCATCTGAAGTGACAGGTACCCAGTCAATATGGGGACAGTTGAAATCCCCCATTATTGAGGGTTTTTTTTATTTTTATATATAAAAATCTAATCTCTAATCTCCCTGAGCATTTCAGTCGTTATTGCCATCCTGGTCAGGTGGCTGGTAGTATATCTCTACTCCTATCTTCTTATTATTCAAGCATGATATTATCCATACTATAAAACTTCAAAGATACAGTAGACGACTAAACAAGGCAAAAATGACAGGGTAGTGTTAAATAAGTTTATTGTCCTCTTTTTTTTTTTAAATAAAGAAACCACTTGGTTCAAACTTCTTTACTTGAAAATAAGGGTAAGCACACTCTACATGGTGTCATAAGTTACCTTCAAAAGAATAGAAGGCTTCCACAGTCAAAATACCATGGTCAATTCAGTTCCCTCTATAACTGTTAAGGCTACATAAAAGAGATATCACAAGTATAGCAAAGATTTGCTTTTGGCGCACATGCACACACATCCTTTTTATAAAAAAACACTAAAAGAATATTAGTGAATATTCATGCATCATATACAGCAAGTATCTCTTTTGTAGTCCTGAGCCATCCAGAAGCTACATACTACTTTTAGGCTGCAGGGGATTGGATTCTAAATGTTGCAGGAAAAGATATCAAGTTGTCAGTTTGTTTTTAAAATGGAGCAGGTTTTGGACTAACCAATATGACTAACAGAAATTGGCAGAGGTAAACCATGCACAGTTCATTGCATAGATGACTTTTTTCTGCTAAAAGACAAATTGCAACCTGGCACAAGAAAGACAAGGTATGGTATGCAAATAGCCTGACACCATAGACATGCCGTCTGGAGAGACACATTAATTGGGCTGAGATTGCTAACTCAGAGGGATGGATTATGAACCCCTTATTCACAATGGCAAATAGTAATTCATACAAATAGACCCACTGAGGAACATTAATATTGAAGTCCATCAATCATCTTAAGGCAGAAACAGAGAGGTTCACTGAATTGAATTCACTGAAGAATCGGAGAATTTAGCTGTCAAACTCTAACAAGTTTTTACTGAGCATCTATGAACTGCAGTTTTTCAGAGGTTTACAACTTGGTCAAATTTGAGTAGTTTTACAGAGAAACCACAAAAGGTACCAATGCAATTCCCCAGTCAAGGTCAGGCATGGAAGTGCTAGAGCTTCTCAGCTAAACAATTGTAAACATCTTTTAAAACCTGATCTAAACACTATTTTTGCCTAACATCATTCCTGGAAATGGTTGAAATTTTTTTTTTTTGGCTGAAACTTTCAAAAACAAGTTCATCATGAGGCAGATACCTGGCATAGGATATTTCAGCTCAAATGGTGGCAGTATGGTAAAATTACAAGCAACGGAGGGCATAGTCTTATAATGGGCAACCTTAAATATAGGCAGAGCTATCAATTCTTTTACATAGTCTCAAATAAAAATAACAGACTGTGCAAAAGACTTTGATAATACAGCATTGAAGATGGGAGAATTTAAGGACCCTTGCATTTCTAGGTCTCATTTTTTAAATTGTTCCCAGGTTGTGTGTGACAGCAGCCAATTCACTGGTCTTTGTGAAATAAGCTGGAGGTGTCAGTCCACCACAATTTGGAAGTCTCACCAGAGAAGTCAAGGATTGAATGAGGAAAAAATAGAATGAACTTGTGTCCCTTAAGACACCGGCACAGAGGTGATGCAATGTGGGGAACAGGGAAAGCTTACGCTACTACTATCTGTACTGGCCTTGTTCTGTAGAGAAACAGAAAACTTTCACTTCCACAGCTGTCAATATAGCATCTCTCACCAGCAAGACATAATTTGGAGGGATTTTTTTTAAAGGGCTTCTTAAACAGATTCCATTGGTAAGTATGTTTTACTGCATTAATATGAGACATTTTAACAGAGCACCACACATGCATTAATTACAAAATAGTATCCTACAACTGCACCCACCATTAAGGACATCAGCAAAAGGCTCTGCACCTCTAACACACATTTTCTATAAGATGTACTTATGCGAACTAAGGACTTGTTTTTGCAAGGTTCTGACAGACAGCAGTTCCCACTGAAATCAATAGTTGAGGAGTCAGCACATCTCATGGGATTGAGCCCTATTTTACTAACTGCATAGATTACTAACTTCTCCAATCTGGTCCTAAAATTTTAAAGCCAGGCAAAGTCTTTATTGTACAAATACTGTATAAAAGTATTAACTGCTCTCTGTAACAAATTCCAATATATCAGACTGTAACTAGTACTATCTTGTTATATGCTATATAATGTTATTGATTTTTAAAACACACTTTCTATGTTTGCAGATGTTTCACTATCTCTAACACACAAAAAAGTAAGATTTATTTGCAATTTTGAAATAATACTCAAGACCTAAATACATGATGCCCACACCTTTAAATAGCTGCTGTATTTGTACTGCAAGAAATAAAAGGGTATGCTGTTTTAAAGGGGTGTACCAAATGGCCCTAAAAGAAATTATGCACTTTGAGGAAACTAAAATATCACAAGGCTTCTCCCTAAATGTCAATGAGTTGGATGACTTTTTCAAAGTGGGCTGGTTTAGTGCTATGGTTACAAACAGCATGCATCAATTCATGCATCCAGAAAACTGATTTGGGACACCAGGTTTATATTAAAAAAAAAAAAAGCCATGTTCCTTAAAAGGCTTATTGAAACCCACCAGATATGAAGGAAAAGTGTTTGTCTCCCCCGCTTGTGAAATAGTCTCCATTTTCACCTCAAGGAGACATTCAGTAGCTGTATTTTTAAGAGTATGTGAAGAGAGGTTCATTCATCTTCCTCTCTACTGTCAGATTATTAAAGTCTCATTAAGCTAGTCTATCTTTTCCCCCCATCCCTCTTAGCTCCAACCCATACACCTCTCAGCAGCAGTCTTAAAGTATATATATAAAGTCTTGAAGTATATAGGAGGTCTGATTGAGAGTGGATCCAGAGCAGATCAGAGCCCCTTTGAAGATCTCTGAATGCCTTCATCTCCCACTAAAGTCACCCCACAAGCCTAGACCCAAACTCATGTGAGTCCTGCCTACCACCTTCTCATAATTTTACTTTAGGATGGTCTGCACATCCAAGCACCCCTCCATCTGAGTTGCCATAAGTGTAAAAGGGCAACAGACAGCCCTTTTATTAGGCTGATCATATATCTGAGACATTTCACTTTTTTAAACAATCTTGAGCTGTAATGTTTGTAGTGTGCTTTGAGGTTTCATTCAGCAAAGCCTTAAACTGGTGCAACTCAGATTGATTGAGCCTGAACTGGGTGCTCATGCAGTTAATAAAATCGATCCCTTCTCACCAACCAATCTCCCTTGCAGTTTGGTCCATAAAGTGCTCTGTAAAGGCTAACTGCTATTTATTACTGGAGAGCACCTATATATACACACTATCCTGCCTTTCCCCAGTAGGCAGAGCCACTGCTCCAAGTGCTGATTGGCTGTACAGTGCATGTAGAATCCCCTCTAACACAGAAGACACCACATACAGGTCTGCAGCCTTGAGAGCCCACTAAAAAGCAGGGAGGAAAGGAATCATGCCATATAAATCTTTTCTGATCTGGCTGCCAATTTGACATGCCTATGTAAATCTGAGAAAATTTCATGGAATAGAATTCCTGCAGGATTGTGGGAGCACTCAGAGCAAAGCAACTGCACCCTTGACATAATTTAAGAAAAACACATGCTACAAGTTAGGAATCAGTTTTCTCCTAATACTATTTTGACACTCGTACGATATGAAGGACTTAAAATTACAATATTTGTGTTTAGCAGCTTTATCCTGTACATTGGCTGAATGTATACTGCATTACTTTGGGTATCTTAATTAGTAGTGCTAATTAATGTGAGGTGAAAGTGCTGTTTGCATAAACAGAAATGGTGGCAGACAAGTGCAAGTTGGAACTTACTTATGTGAATAATTTTTAAATACAGCCAGATTACAATATCACTGTGCAGTAAGGAAGTGTGTTACACAAGGACACTGACCCTGAGACATATTACTAACCTTATTCGGGCTGAAGTCTTGAGTCAGATTTCCCAGTGTTAAATGTCAATAAAAATGTATCTGATATAGAAATAAAGAGCTCCATGCTACTAGCATCCAGAGCTTAAAAGAAGCAGTTCAAGTGCAGTTCAACTCTGAAAAGTGACCTTGTGAAAATGGCATTGTAAGTTTCCATGTTTATTTTCTCACAGTGACATGCAGGTCAAAACGTGTTCATCTTGCAAACAGAAACATGTTCTCTTCTAATTGCCAGGCCTGAAAATTCAACCTGAACTCTTTCCTGCTTGTGCATCACCACTTAAAATAGAGGTTCTATTTATATCTTTATGTTCACCCGTGCAACCACCATTCAAAATCTGCACATACTGACCCTAGTCAAATCAGTGCACTCTTCTTCATTGGGATTGCACTGGTGGTAAAACTGAGCTCTTACCACTTGTAGTGCCTTGAATTTCTCAGAGCCCCTTATGTATTGCAGCCAGTATTGGCATGGTACTACAGGTGGCACTACTTTATAGGGAGTTGCTTCAGTTAATTCCTCCAGGTGCTTTTCTCCCTCTCTGCTTTAAGGGATCAGAAGGCTGCAGCCCATACAAGGATTTAGTGCACTGCCTTTACCTCAACACAATTTAAGCCTCAAATGGTCTTATTAAAAACAAGATTGATTATGAAGAGAAAAATCAGAACAAAACACAATAAGCAGCCTCCATAATATATCTCTCAAGTATTCTAGGGTGAGATAAAATTGCTACTGTAGCCAAGACAAATACCCCCACTGATTTCAATAAGGATGTGCTTAGAGTCATAATCTGCAAAAAGTTACATTCATACCATTACAGCAAAAAGATCTCAAGTTTCTCCCCCTGACCCATTTGGCTTCTCACGTGTTTTATTTCTTGCTTTGGATAAACAGTTTTGTTCTGATTTTCCTACATAATTGTGAAAGTTATTTTAAATGGAAGAGCAATGCAATCAACAGTTCTGTTAGCAAATGGCCTGATGAAAAATGAAACAAGGCTGCAAGTCACCATAGGAAATGTTGCAGTCAGGAATTTAAAACAATAAACCATGGCATGTGCCGCCTACACCCATGGCCTCAGACAGCAGCTCAGTCAGTTTTGTAATTTTAAAACTAAACAACTAGGGTCATGCCCAGACTAGAAAAATAGGTCATCTTTTAAATGCCCACCTATGCATTTTATCATCCAGATAGCCTCTGGTGGCAGGGATGCTTATCTGCTCTTTATTCTTACTGAGTAATCATGATTTTGCTTCATAATACTTCTGGCAGGAGCTGACAACCTGAAGCTTGCTCTGTCTGCTTTTAAAGATATAATTCTTAAAATTCAATTCTACCTTCTAACAAATAAGAATTATGTATAGATTAAAAGTAATCTGGCACACAACTAGCTCCCTTTTACCCAGCGTGGCTCCACAGGGCTCACAGTAATAAGAAGTGGCAAGAATTTATTTTTGCCACTAACATAAACAGAGAGTTCTGAGAACAGTTAGGGTGTAAAATAGTTAAGTAAGAATATGCCTTTTAAAAAAAAAATTTTCAAGTGATGCCAATTTAAACTTGAAGACATCGCAGAAACTAAATTGGAAATCAATTTAATATTGTCTCCCTTGGTTTACAGCCAGCTGTTGCCTATTTTGAGATTAATACACAATATGTTAATAGTTTGCTGTCCAAATGCAGAGGGAGGGAAACCCAAAAGGAAATCAATTAGCAATTGGTCCAGCAGAACATGCTTCAAGGGATTACAAGGAGTTTGCATGTTATTTTAAATTAATTTTCTGCAGATAACTTCAAGATGTGGCATTCTTCATTCCAGAATTTATGAGAACATAAAAAAAAACTTCTACATTTTCAGTTTTCATCCCAAACCTCTATATTGTGTTGTAACAACACTTGCAGCATATTCTATTGCTATTTAGATCATGTCTAGACTGGGAATATATAGAATCGTTTTAAAACAAGTTAGCTAAGGCATTGTAACTACATGATGTCAAACAGGGCACTGCTCCTGGTGTAAATAAGACAAAGCATACTTCAAAATGTTTTAGCTGGTTGTGATCAATCTAGCCAATGCATCTTAAACTGATTTGTCCTGTCTAGACTAGTTGCAAATTCCAGTTTAGAATCATGTCACAATGTATTAGCTAGCACAATTTAAAACAGGATCTATTTTCCTAGCTCAGGCAAGACCCTACCTATTTAGGTTAAAAATTACAAAATTGACTGAGCTGCCATATTAGGGCATAGGCAGACATTTGCCATGGTATATTGTTTTTAATTCCTGGCAGCAATGTTTCTTCTGGTGATTGGCAGATTTGTTTAATTTTTCATCAGGTCATTTAACAACACTTTGATAGAGAACTGTATTTATATCAAGAATATCTGTGTTAGAACTGGGACAAATTTATCCCTACTGCTATGCAATGGCTTCAGCTGAGATACCAGCAGGAATTAATTTGGACCAGGCAGAACTTTGAAAAATGAGTGTCAACACACAGTCACATGAGTCATTTCTTCCAGGTAGATTTTGTACAGTCTGAAGTTCCTAAGTTAGCTTTTTAATTGTTTAAAATAATTGTGTTTCTAACTTTTTAGCTTTCAAAATGTAAGATACCAGAGCGCTGGCTTTTTAAAACAGCCTTGCAGAAAAAACTGCCTCTAACAAACAACAGCAGCAAGAAACATACCTCTTTTTCTATTTGTTTCAATTAAATGGATCTTCAGCCTTAGTGAGGCTCATTTAAAAGTTAACATCAAATCACTCAAACTCTAAATGGAGCACCTTTTAAACCACTGACTTAAACCTTCCCTTTTGACATTCCCCATCCCCAAGAATTCCTTGATATCATGAAGCATGTTTCAGTATTGCTAATCCAAAATGTGGGGGGGAATCAGTGAGTCAGCTCTCCAAAAAACTTGATATTTATGTAAATAGTGTTGAGTTCTTTTATTGGTCTTCTAGTTTCAGAGCCTTTACAGTTTACTTTTTCATTCTTTTCTTCACAACCATGAACTTATCCTAGGAACTTACTGTCACGCGGGCTGCATTAGGAGGGGGGGCGTTTGTGTGGTTTGACATTAATATGTCAAAATCATAATAATTCATGTAAGACATGCCATGTCAGGTACTGTTAGAAAGGTTATAATACGC
Source organism: Mesoclemmys tuberculata (assembly GCA_007922155.1). Lineage (NCBI taxonomy): Eukaryota > Metazoa > Chordata > Testudines > Chelidae > Mesoclemmys > Mesoclemmys tuberculata. The sequence goes on along the minus strand of ML675616.1, from coordinate 110,875,150 downwards.
TGAATAAGATGGTAATATTTGTGTTCATGTGTAATATGTGTAAGG
>ML675616.1:110841301-110874705 GCA_007922155.1 Mesoclemmys tuberculata | reverse complement strand
GGCATTATCAGTGGGCTACCCTGGGCACGGACGGGTTACACTTACTATTTCTGCTTTTAAATTGAAGTTGAGATTTTCATGTGACTATATGGCTCCAGAAGATAAGAATTTAAGAGGAACAGAGCTCGGAGAAATTTTTGGATAAATAGTCTATTTGTTGAAAGTGCCATTTTGGTCAACCTATTCACGAATTTGATCCCACTGGTTTCATCTGGAAAACAGTTTTGCAGGACCAGCTTTCAAAACATTGGATGTGCTTCCCTTTTATAACCTTTAGCCCAATCGTTAAGGCCCTTGTCTGGGATATGGGAAACCCATGTTTGAATCCCCACTCTAGCACAGGGGCTTGAATTCATATGGTCTCTTTGGTAGGTGCGTGCTCCAATTATCAGTTATTTTTCTCTCAGCTGCTTCTGTTGAAGCTGTAAAGATATTGTACAGATATTCATTGTGAGCGAGAACATAACTCTATAGCCTGATGATTAAATCCCTCAACTGGCTAGTAGGAGATGTGGATTGAAATCTTCTCTCTGCCTGATTCAAAGGAGGTATTATAATTTACATCTACCTCCATGATGAAAGCCTCAATCACCGAGCTAATGAGTCACTCTTATTCTCCTTGGCCCAATGAATATTTACCTAGTTATAAAAAGTGTAACAGCTTCAGTAGAAGAGAGACTGACTCAGAGCAGAAGGGCCTATGAGCTGGTGGCTAGGTCATGCATGTCGCAAAGGGGACACCTGGTTTTAGCTCCTGCTCCAATGAATATTTAAGCAATTATAAAATATGGAACAGCTTCAGTAAGAGGTATTGAGAGCAACGTACCCCAGAATAGTCTCAGTGATTAGGCTGCTCACCTCAGAGGGGGGAAGATTTGAAATCAAGTCTCTGCTCCACAGTGGGGATTTAAAGCTGGGTCTACCATAGCCCAAGTAATTGCCCTAGTCACTCAACTATAGGTTTCAAGAGGATGACTGGATACACAGTTTCCTGAAACACGCCAGACTTTTTCAATTTGCTCCAAAAATTCCAAACATTTTAAAAAATAAAACAGTTTTCTTTCTGATTGTTCAGTTTGCTGGCCAAACAGAACAATCAACTATTTGCCCAACTGTAAAGAGAAACACAAAATATTGTGAGACTTATGATAAAGATCATGAACATTGTCAATACTAAGAGAGATCAAACAGCAGACAGAACAGCAAAGCAGGTTTCCTTGGCAGTACAGGGACTAAAGGAATAAACTAATTCCAAATGAAAGATATCACAAAATGTTTATGCTAAAATTGTATCCTTTAAACTAGTTACCAGAGAACAATCAAAGAAAATAATATAGCTAAGGAAAGGATATAGAAAGCTAAAGCACAACTTGTTTCATATTTGAGGCATAAAATACTAATATAAAGTCAACTTTATTATAAATTTAAAAACTAGTAACACAATTATTAAAGGCCAGACACTGCCACTCTTATGTTGAGAAGCATTTTATTCCAATGAATAGTATCATTGCTTTTCATGGGACAACACATGAAATAGGGTGCTACTCGATTTGATTAACGGTAGTAGAAATTGGCCTTTAATAATTCTTCAGTTACTAAATGCAGATATACTATTTGTGTTGGGATTAGAAACCTGCCTAGCAAAGAAATTAGTGAAAGATGTTTGCTGTAAATAACACCATCATGATGAGAAGAAGAGAGCACACATACAAGGAGAACACTGGGGGAATTGTCAGAAGTGTTCCAAGGTCAAAGTTGCTTGCTAGGAGAATAACACATTCTGATGGACAAATCAATAAACTGATGAGCCATTCACCAAGAAAAATACCATTTGACCTAAGCAATGAAACAAAAGCAGAAACTGATAAATTAAAGCTGAGAATAGGTGGAACAATTTACAAAGAGTCTCTAACTGAAAAGCCAAACAAAGCATGAATTTGCATTAATCACTATAATTTAAATAAAGCCATAGATAGTGAACATTATCTGATGGAAACCATTGAAGTGGCACCTGAGAAGCAAAATCATTCTCAGTATTAGAAGTAGGAGATGCATTTTAGCAAGTAAACTTAGATTGAGTCAATTTCTAACATGTTTAATACACCATTTGGACATTATAAATGTAAGTGAATGTTGGCATTAGAAGATGATAGCAGCAGATGAAAGAAAAATTATTTATAGTAGAACCTTGCTCATTTGCACATCACTAATCTTCACACTGTATAATTCAAATACACAAAAACAGATGTCTCTCCCGATGTCACGGTAAAGATTGAATTGCGAAGTGTGGTAAAATGGTCTCATTTCACTAATTCTATTGTATTTGATATAGGTTTTTATATTGTCCTCATCACTGTAGTACCTAAGCACCTTCCAAGAGTACATTAAGCCATGTGACAAACATCTGTCACATATATTACTACATGTGACGGATTTTACTAAGACTTGTGTTCTCACAAAATATCCAGATATTTACTGGTATGCAATAGAAGCAGTCCTATTAATAATTAAAATTCAGCTGATCAAGTAGAAGAACAAAATGTTGCATTGTCCTTGTGGGGTTTTAAATGGTGACTATTCTTTTGTTTACTAATTTGCAAAATTCAATAAGACAGTTGGGTCTTCAAGTCATTAATGTTTATTTTTGAAATCTATTTAATGCATAGCTGGTAGAAACCTCTTTTGAAATGTATTTTCAATGAAAAGTGGCTTTTACCAACAAATTTTGGGGAGTGGGAGGATTCAATAAAAACTGAAAAAAATCAATTCCCCCCCCAGTTTTTGGCAGTCAAAAACTGAAAAAATTTCAGCTAGTGAGGTGCAATTTTGCAGTGAAACCAAAATGTTTTGTCCAACCCCGACTAACTGCAGAAAGCCAAAAGCTTTTTGAAAAGCACTCAGGTTTTTTTATTAAACCCCTCCAAAAATTGTTAACAAATGTCAGCAAAAATGAAAATGGTGTTTGTTGAACTTTTTCTACACAAAATAACATTTCCTAACCAGCTCTAATTTTGGGTTATAGGATACATTAAAAAGTGCGTATTCGGGTTAGTAGATACCTTTAAACATACAATCATTCATTCTGATCCCAGCGAGAATTAAATCCAACTGATTTCACAACATGAAAAAATAACCAGCTGGTATGAAAACAACAAAAAACACCAACCTCACCTACAAAGACCAGCTCTCAGTACACCCCTTCCTCACAAAAGGCTGGGGAAAGAGACGGACTTTGCAACATCCCCTACAGGCAACAGATTTAAACGATTTTAGACCAAGAGAAAGGAGAAATAAATTTTCCCTGGAGAATGCTCTGGCTCTAACATTCCTCTCTTAAATTGAAAGGGCTCCAAAGCAAGCAGTTATGCAGACCATATCCTGTGGTAGTAAGGCATGGGGAAAGAGGCAGCTTTTCAAGTTAGGAGGTCCCATGCCATTTAGGACTTTATAGGTAAAGCTGGAGAAACTGTCATAATCCTTTTTTTCTTTTTGGGGGGGGGACGTGGGTGTGTCAGAAAATGCCAATTTGTTGAAACCAAAACTTTTTACAGAAAAGGGTCAGTTATGATACATTTCACAACCCAAAAAAAATTGAGAAAAAAGAGCTTTGAAATTGTTGAAAATAAATGTTTTAACATTTTCAAAACTTTTCTGGTTTTCCCATTGAAAGGATTCTGGGTTTTTTTGTTTTTTGTTTTTTAAATCTAGCTAATTATAGTTTAAAATATTAAAGTTAAAAGAGTCAAAATCAAAATGAAACACCTTGAAATTATAGAAACAAAAAGTTGTGATAAAACTGAACTTCCTCCCACCCCCCACTCCAAAGATTTTTGTTTGCAAAAGTTTGAGATTTTGACTTTTTGTCCTGATTCAGGATGGGAAAGAATTTTGAATTCTCAGAAATGTTTGGGTATCATGAAAATGATATCCTTTCCAGCTCTATTTCTAGGTTAAAACTTATATCTTGAATTCTTGAGACTTAGGTGGAGATAAAAGAAATCATTCTTTGCTTTTAGGAGCATAAAAATCCAACATATTTTTATGTCTCTGCCAGATTCAGCACAGAATTCCAATACCAGTGTTTTAGCCATCCTTTCTTCTTATGAAGAAAGTCATCCATAAGGCAATGTGACCTTGAGGAAAAGCCAGGGAAGAGGGCATGTAGGGCTAACTTCAAAAAGGACAAAAGATCCCTATACATTTGTACCAAAGCATAGTTAGCATGATTTGCAAAACAAAAATATTCTCCTTCTGAGCCCTCAGAAACCCTATATTCCAATTAACTTTTGAGGATGGACAATCTAAACAAGAGAGATGTGCTCAGAGTTTAAATCCTGGCAGTCCATGACATTGGTAAAATTTCCTGTTACCCAGTCTCCCAAAACTTAGCTTAATGTGGCCACCTAGGAGAGTAACGTGGTATCCATGAACTACCCAAAAGCATTGTCAGATGCTGAAGTCACTGAGCACTGTCTGCTTTGCTGTTGCCAAGGCTACCACACAGTGAGGAAGTCCAACACCTCATGCAATCTTTGTGTAAGGCCCCATGGAACTAGAACACAGGAGCCTGGGACAGCTGATTGCCACTGACAAGTCATGCAGAGCCAAGAAACACTACAGAGATTAGGCACTACAGGAAGTATCACCTGAAGGGTTTGGAACAACAGCTCTCTGATTGGCTGTGCACTATTTAAACCTGGAGGGTGACTCAAGAAATTGTCTGAGCAGCCACATAGACTTTTGGCTTGCTGTGACTCCAGACCTGACCTCACTTTCTGATCTCCGAACCTGGCCTGATTCTGACTCCGATTCTTGCCTAATGATCATGGCACTGGCGATCATTCTGATCCCTGTTCACTGACTACTGCCTCATAGCCATCCTGGATGTATAGTCACCAACCCACTTGTGACCACTGGGCCAGACCACGTACTCCCCGGTCCCTTACACTTTGCAGAGCAGTGGGTGACCTGTACACTAACATTTGTTCCATCTTAAACTCCATTCCAGTGGGCAAATACAAGGAGAACACACTGTACTGAGTAGTGACCTCCTCTATTTCAGGTTCAATGAACAACACAGACATTCCCCTCCTCTACAATTCCTCTTAGGTTAGGTTCATGCTGCATTCAATGCCCTACCAAAACCAATCAGGGAAAATATTCCCTGAAGCACTATCCTGCCAAGTATTAGTAAAGCAAAATCAGGGCCCTTATGATTTATTAAATAGTGATTGTTGATAATTTACTAATCACCAGCCTTGTATTAGGTAGCATGAGCCAAAGACAGGGATACTTATCCACTGATAGCTCTTTAAAGGTTATGGGGTAGTAATGTAAAAACCAATGGATACCATACTAAACTTCTTTATTTTAGTTTACACTAAACGTTTTCCTGTTTTGCTCAATATTACAGGAATTGAGGCTCAAACCCTCACAGCCAAATCTTCTTCTGGTGTCCCTATCACCAGCATGCAGTAGTGTAGCCTCACCTTCTCAGTCATGTTAACTATCCCCACTAAAGAAAACAACAAAAATTAGAATAAAAGGGCAGTTCTCCCTCTCCCTAACCCAATCCCCACAATTTAGTTTCTCACCTCAAAGCACATCAAGAAAACACCACCGAACACAACCCAAACAACTTTTTCCACTTCCAGGCCTCTGAGTTTGGAAAGCTGGGCACCCTAATCTCACTCTCAGATGAACAGTAAAAAAATTGCACACACAGAGACCTTTGCCAGAGACCTCCAGCACATCCCGCCCAGCAAAATGGGGTCCTGGTCCATAACTAAAGTTCCTAGGCACTCCAGTAATACAAATTATACATAACAACAACATACCACAAAATACTCACCCCCTTTTTCCAACTATCAGTTTTTCATTCCTATACATAAGGTAGATATCAAACTCAGTTATGCCACTCTGGGTGGAAAGGTGAGTCCAACTGAAATAAGAGTGCAACAAAAGCCCTGTCTTAATTTTGTCCCAATCCCAGGAGACTCTCACCTTTATAGAAAAGGGACCTGGGAGGAGCATTGCTGACCGGTGGAATCCACACTGTGCCAAAGCTAGAGGAGAGCAGGCCACACCATAATACTACTACCTCACCCGTATGGAGCACTTCTCATCTGCAGATCTCAAAGTGCTTTATGAAGAGAGGTAAATTTCATCTCCCTTTTATAGATGGGGAAACTGAGGCACGGGGAAGTGACATGACAGAGGGTCACACAGCAGGCCAGTGGTAGAACAGGTAATCAAAACCAGGTCTCCTAAGTCCCAGTCCTGTGCTCTATCCACTAGATCAAATTGCCCTGTGTGTTTCCTGCCCATGACTCCTGATAGTAATGGTACTGTTGCTGGTGCCAAAGGGCCATTTTTAAAGGGGCTAACTCTCCCCCTTTCCCACAAGATGCAGTCATAATTGATGCGGGGAGGCCACATAAGAGCTCTGGGATAGTGGCTGCTCCTTAAGCCAGCTTCTGCTAGTGTTTCTAACGGGTCCTTCAGTCTAAAGGTGTCCAGGTTCTACCTATCAATAGTTATTCACAGCTCTGAAAGCGTTACACCTGCTGCTCCTTTCATACATTTGAGCTCAGAATAGAGAGGGACATTATTACTGCTGTGAGTTTAAAAATACTTAATGTGACAAGGCAGCATATTCGAAAAACGTTCTAAGGACAGCCCTCATTAAGACATGATACAGGGCATCATCTTGGAAATTTGCCTTTTGCTGCTTAAGTGATTTCCATGTACAGTAGTTAAGTAAATGCAAACTACTTTGAAGTGTTCTTGTAGTATGGGAATGAAATGGTTGAAAATTAGATGTATAAAAGCAAAACTGCATAAGTTCCTACTTAAATATACACAAAAAGTAGAAATAAAAATGCAGATTATTATTTGTATTCAGTATTTGTTGGGTACCTGTGATACCATTCATTCTTGGCTACAGCATTGGCAAAACCACTGTTTGGATATGCACGAATTATGGGCTGTGAGGATCAGTGACACAAATGAGCACAGTCCTAATGTAAATAATTTGCACTGTTACCTCTGAGTCTCAAAGAAATTTAGAAACATTAACTAAATTAAGCCTCTCAAAACCAGGGTGCAGAAGGAGTTAGTACATTCATTTCACAGAAGGGCAAACTGAGACAAATGATCGGCTGAGACTTTAATAGCAATTTAGCAACAAAACTAGAAATAACTCAGACCTCAGGTCTGATCTAACTTCCACTGAAGTCAATGGAAAGACCCTGTTAACTTCAGTGGGCTTTGGATCAGGCCTTACATCACATCTTAAACAAAACGGGTAAATACCGAGGAGGAGAGAGCAGAGATGACCCGTCAATAACAGGGGGCAGAGTGAGGGGAGCCAGCTTCAGCAGATGTTACTGAGCATGCTCAGTCCATGTGAACCCACTCAATACAAGCCAAGCAGCAAATCTAGGGCATCACATGACTCCGCATGTCCCTCTCCCTTCCCAGCCACCTATGTGTCACCTCTGGGAGAGAGAATTAAATATTTGGTCAAATTCCTAAATGAATTGATATTGTCTCTATTTAAGCTCCTTATATGTTCACTGTCTGAGAATACTCTCATGTAGGAATATTTGTGGAAACAGTGAATTTTAAGCAAATGTTGGAAGATATTTTGCATTTGCACCAGATGCTTCATTTTAAGAGTTATGCTTAACTCCGCTTTAATTTATCTCCACTTTAACACCCAATGAGAGCATCAAATAAGCAATCCTGATTCTAAGTGCATCGTTGCTTTTTCTCAATCTGCTTTTTCTACTTAACATGTTTATTCATTAGAATTTTCATATACCCATTGTATAAAGCCAGAGATATGTGATTAAAGGGTTCAGCCATTCTGAGGCCTGCTGTCCTTCATGATGCTTCAAAAGGGTAATATTTATAGCAACTCACTCTGAACTCAGGCTTTCAGAAAAATTAGACTTCTAACTCGATCATTAAATATTCAGTCACAGAATTGCATTAAAAACAAAACACTCTCTCCTTTTAACACTCCTAGGCCGTTTCATTTTCCTTGTTGGCTGTAATTTAAAATTTCCATCTATCCTTCATTATCAGGAGAGTCTCAAGGTACAAATTTGGTATCTTCTTGTTGCTTCAAAATCTCACTGAAGCAAGGAGGAATGAAAATGAGGCAGCCAAATGGCCCAGGTTTAATAAGTCAAGCTGAAGGGAATTCAGAGATGAGCAACAAAAGACGAAGGGCCAGAAGGGACTGATTTATGAGGAAAGATTAAAAGAACTAAATACGTTAAGCTTGGCTAAAGGATGACTGGAGGGGAATATGGTAGCTGTGCATGAGAAGTATTTAAGCATCAAGGTGGGAGAGGAATAGTCCAGGGAGATTATAACTTGGGTAATGAATTGAGAAAAGGAAGATTTGCCTAAATATCAGGTTTAAAAAAAATTATTTGATAGCGGAATACCCTTCTCAAGGGACACTGCAGAAGTCCAGCTGCCTGAGACACTTAGAACAAGGTGGTACAAAGCAGCTGTGTATATCTGGTAATGGCAGGATGCAAAAAAGGATCTTTCTATCATCAGGTCAGCCTTTTAAATAGGACATGGAAAAAAGCTACATGACTTGTGTAAGTTTGTCAAAAAATGAAGGGTGGGCATGCTAGGTGAGTGCAAGTTGTACACTCAGAGGGCAAAAGCAAGGGTAAACAAATATATAGCATTTAAGCCATTTTCCCTGCATGCCTCAGGGCACTCATATGAGACATGGATGTATTACTATTTACTTCCTTACAGGGAAATTGTGAAGCCCAGTTAATTCCTGTTTGAAAAGTATTTTGGGATCCCTGGATGATGTGTGTTTTGTCATTTACAATATTTGTATTTGAGAACTACTGAAAAGAGAATATAGAGCTTGGCACTAATGCCAGGGAATCTTCTGTGTTCAAGCGTTCACTATTCATAGACTGGATGCTGAGAATTTAAAAAAAAAAAGGTGAATGAGCACACTTGAAAGAGAAGAGAAAAATGCATCTGCAACAAGGAGCTCAATGCCATAGGGCTTTGCAGCTGACAATTTCCATCATGTGGACAGAAGAATAGGTATAATATAATCTTCAACACAGCCCTAGCATATATCTCAAGATTTCCCCCTTGGGGAAAAGATAGGTGCCTTGCTTACCACATACATCATTCCTGGGCAACATCTACCCTGTGGTCTGGTCTTGGGCTATGAGGTATAGCACTGTGGGGGGTACTTCTTAACAACTCCACACCTTTCAGGGGGGAGAGGGGCAAGCATGCAAGTAAAAGAGTTCAAACCAAAAGAAAAATAGTTCCAAGGACCATGAGGAGCGAGGTCCCCTTCTTCACACAAAAGAGGGGAGGCAGCCTTTCAGGCTCTGCAGCTCCCACCTTTCTGCTTGGTTAAAGGCTAAGAGTTAGTCTTGGGTATTTCAACAAAAGAAATGAAACTGGCCCATCTTCCTTCCTCAGAGGGTGCAGCCTGGCAGTACTCTCTAGCAGTTCTCTGCTAAGCCTTCCAGGCCCTGCTTCAACCCCAACCCACCCCCTGACCCTTCTGCTGCTGCTTCCCCCCCTGCTCTGGCCCCTGTGATCTGGCCCCAGCAGCACTCATGGCCCCCACTTTTCATCGACCCCCCGCCTCTTATGTTGACCCCATTGCACACTGCACTCCCCTACATTGGTTTGGCTCCTGTCCCCCCACTCCCCACCCCAAGCAGCCGGAGGAGCCGGTATTCCAACCTGGGCTGGTGAGTACATCGCCCCCGCCCCCCACCTGGTTTAGCTCCCCATGTTCCCTTGTGTTGGTGCCCTCCTCCCCTGCCTTCAGCCTAATGGAGAGGAATGGTTACCCTCCTCCTTCCCCCACCCCTTCCCTTCCCTTCCCTTCCCTCTCCGCTCCCTCTCCCCCTCCTCCCTCATCTCCTATCCCCCCCACCGAATCTGCTCCTGCCCTCTCCCAAGATAGCGGATGTGCCTGGGGCCGGGTCCCACTCCCTGGATGCTCCTGCCCTTCCCTCTCGCCCCAAGACTCCATCCCTGTCCATGGCTACTGGCCTAGCTGCCCCTGCTGGGCCTCTGAGCATCAACCTCGGGACACAGATGATGGGCACCTCCAATGGGGACTCCGGGAACTTTACTGCTTCCATGGCTACTGCCCCCCCGGCTCCCGAGGGGTGTGCCCTCGACTGGGAAGGAGGTTCAAGGGGGGAAAAAAAGGGCAAGGGCTCCATCTGGAAGGCAACACCTCCCATGGCTGGGCCCCCTCCCCCTCCTCCTTTACCCTCCCCCACTGTCCCTTCCACCAGCTCTGGGGGTGACACCACTCCCAGGGTGTACACCCAGGTGGCCATGGACCCCCCCACCTGCCGCCTCATCACTTGTCCTGAATGCCACCTCCAACACCAGCCCCAGGGGATGGGGTCCCTTCCCCACCCTCATCAGGAAGTACAGGGTCCGCTGCTTCCTGGTGCCCACCTCACCCCATGTGGAAACCTACATGCAGGCAATGGCACAGGTGGTGGGGCCCACAGCCATGCTGGCAGTCTCTAAGATGTACGGGAAGGTGGTCTTCTTCCGGGCATCTGAGGCCACTGCCCAGCGGGCGGTGGAGATGGGCCTGGCAGTGGGGGGCATCCATGTCCCCATGGAGCCCCTGGAGGACCTGGGCGTGTGGGTGGTCCTCACTTCTGTCCTGCCCTTCCTCCCAAACACCACCTTTCTGCCTTTCCTCTCCACCCTGGGGAAGCCCCTCTCCACCATAAGCCTGCTTCCCCTTGGCTGCAAGGACCCCGCCCTTCGCCATGTCCTCTTGTTCCACTGGCAGGTGCAGCTTCAGCTGCTGCCGATGGCGCTTGGTTGGGAGGTGCTCAAGGGGTTGTTTCTGATGCCCCATCAAGGGGCCCTGTACTGGGTACATTACTCAATGTGGAGGCCGGTGCTTCCTCTGCTGGGCAATGGGGCACGTCTGGAGGGACTATCCCCTGGCCCTGCAAGGCAGGAGGCCCGGGACCCCCAGGACCCAGGGGCGTGGCAGGCAGGCCAGTGGTGGCACCCCCTTCAGCCGTCCCATCCCTGTGGCTGCCCCTCCTCCCTTGTCAGCAGCTGCTACCTGTGCCTGAGCCCCGGGAGCGCCCCTCCACCGGACCGCCTGGGTGAGCGGGCGGGCCCCGCCAACACCCAGAGCAGTCCGGCGGGGCCTGAGGAGAGGAAGCAGGGCCGTCACTGTTGGGCACCAGAGGGGGCTTGCCCCATGGCCCTGACCCCGCCTTCCCAAGCCCCTATCCCTGTGCCCTTGCCCCCTGGTCCTACCCCCGCTGCTGGGCCCTCCATCTCGGAGGGCTGGGTGCTGGTGCAGGGCAAGAGCAGCAAGCGCAAGGCCGGTGCCCAGCCCCCCTCCCTCCACTGCCGAGGGGGGTGAGAGCCCCTGCCAGGCCAGGAAGGGGACTGCTGGAGCCTGGCCTTCTGTTGCAATCCCTGCTGGAGCCCAGCAGGTGGCACCGGCCGAGGAGCCATGGTGGCGGATGTGGGCTGTGCCATCGCCCTGCTGGAGGAGCCACCAGCCAGAACCCCCCACCCCTCTGTCATCCAAACCCCCGCCGGTGCCGGGGCTGCTGCTCCCTTGGCTGCCACTGGGGAGGACCTCGTGGTGGCGGGGAGGAGAGGGGGGACTTCTCATCCCTCCTTGAAAGATCGGTGCCCTGGGTCTGACCCCGCCTGCCAGGGGGAGGGCCTAAAGCAGGGCAGCGCCGACCACTCCTCCTCCCCCACTCCTGGGCTGCTGCCCCTGCTCCCACCCCTGGGGCTCCTCTCAGCCCTCTGCCCACCCAGCCCGCACTGGCACCCCCATCAAAGCTGCCGCAACCCTTATGGCACTGGCTGGGGCCTAGGGACCCAGCCTGAGACCACCGGGCACACCATCCCCTGCCGTAGGCCGGCTGCTCCCCTCCACCCCTGAGGGAGACAGCCTGGCTGTCTTCTCACAAGAGCCCGGAACCGTGGGCACCACAACACCTGAGCCCGCCCCCATAGAGGACGCCCTCCACTTCCCCACCCCTCTAGCTCCCGGCCCCAATCAGGAGGCATTGCACCCCACTGACCTGGTTGCCAGGGTCATGGAATCCACCCCTACTCCTGGCCCTGACCACTCCCCTGCTCCTTGTCCTGATCCTTCTCCTGCCCCAACTCCCGCCCCTTCCTTCTCCAACCTCCCCCTGGCTCCCACCCCTACCCCCAAACCTCCCCTTCTTCACCACACCACCTGCACCCCTGCCACCCCTGGAATCGTATCTTTCCCCCTTGAGAGCTCCCAGGAAGTGGCCTTTGTTTTCACCACTCCCAGCCCATTCGGGGCTGCTGTCTTCCCTCTACTGCCGCCTTTAGCCCCCATCCCAACATGTCATGGGGCCACTGTGGAGGCCAAGCCGGAGGACGACCCCCCTGAGGTGCTGCGTGAGGAGCTATGTGCCTTCCTCTGGGACACGTGTGAACCACATGGAGCTTGCTTTGCAGTGCTGGAGGGACTTCCACCACATCCTCCAGAGGCTCCAGAGCCGCGGGTTGCCGACCCCTGTCATAGACCATCACTCCCTGGTGAGCGTCTGGCAGGACCACCTTCACCTTTGTCCAAGTGGGGGAAGACCGGTCAAGCCACTCCTGGTTGGACTGCATTTACCTTTCTCGCCACCATGTCTTGAGGGCCCACTCCTCCGGTGTACGGCTGGCCCCATTCTCGGGTCACCACCGGGTGACCATGATGGCTTCTCTCACTGCAGAGAGGCCAAGTCTGACCTACTGGCACTTCAACAACAGCCTGCTGGAGGATGTGGGCTTTGTGGCATCCTTCCGGGAGTTCTGGCTGGCCTGGCAGGAGCAGAGGGGGGGCTTTTCCCTCGGCATGGTGCTGGTGGGATGTGGGGAAGGTGCGCGCCCAGTTCTTCTACCGTGACTACACTCAGGGGGCCAGCTGGCAGAGGGATGTGGGGATAGAGCAGCCAGAGTGAGAGGTCTTAGCGCTGGAGAGGCGTCTTGCTGCCAGCCCCGAGGATCCATCCCTCTGCAGAGCGTGCTGGGAGAAGCAGGAGGAGCCCAGGCCCTCAAAGACCTTCAGACTCAGGGAGCCTTTGTTCGATCTCGCATCCGTCTCCTTCGGGAGATGGATCGTGGCTCCCACTTCTTCTATACCCTAGAGAAAAGGGGGGGGCCCAGAAGCACATCACCTGCCTCCTGGCAGAGGACAGCACCCCCCTCACGGACCCAGCGGAGATGGGCAGAAGGGCCAGGGCCTTCTATGCCAGCCTCTTCTCCCCAGATCCGACTGAAGCCACTGCCTGACAGGTGCTCTGGAACAAATTCCCCGTGGTCAGTGTGGGTAACCGGGACCGGCTGGAGCTACTGCTCACTCTGACTGAGTTCTTGGGAGCCCTCTACCTCATGCCCACAAACAAATCCCTGGGCATGGACGGGCTGACCGTGGAGTTCTACTGCATGTTCTGGGACGTCCTCAGCCCGGACCTTGCCACCATTTGGGCTGAGTCCGAGGCCAGCAGAGAGCTTCCCCTCTCATGCAGGAGGGCCGTGCTCGCCTTGCTGCCCAAGAAGGGGGACCTCCGTGACCTTCAGAAATGGACTATAAAACAGAACTTGCCTTGCTGCCCAAGAAGGGGACCTCTCACTCCTCAGTATGGACTATAAAATCATAGCCAAGGCCCTCTCACTGTGGCTGGGGTCCATGCTGCAGGACATGGTCCATCCCGACCAGACCTATACCGTCCCAGGCCATACCATCTTCGATAACCTCTATCTGGTCTGGGACCTCCTGGAGCTTGGGTGTAGGGATGGCCTGTCATTCACCCTCCTGTCCTTGGACCAGGAGAAGGCGTTCAACAGGATGGACCATGGATATCTCCTGGGCACCCTGTGGGCATTTGGCTTCAGGCCCCGCTTTGTGGGTTTTCTCCGGGTGCTGTACGCCTCTGCAGAGTACCTGGTCAAGCTCAACTGGACCCCTACCAAACTGGTCAGCTTTGGGTGAGGAGTCCACCAAGGCTGCCCACTGTCGGGCCAGCTGTATGCTCTGGCCATCAAGCCCTTCCTCTGTTTCCTCTGCTGGAGGCTGACGGGGTTGATGCTCTGTGAGCCAGAGCTGAGGCTGGTCCTGTCAGTGTACACCAATGACATGCTCCTCGTGGTCCAGGACCTCAGCCTGCCTGGCCATCTACTTGGCAGCCTCCTCTGCCCGGGTCAACTGGGCCAAGAGCTCTGGCCTGATGGTAGGGTCCGAGTGCTGGATGATCTCCCTTCCACCCGTGCTTCAAGCCATCCAGTGGAGCACAGGTCTGCTGCTCTATCTGGGCGTTTACTTTTCTGCCACCCTTCCCTCCCCAGCGGAGAACTGACAAGACTTGCAGGACTGGGTGTCTGGGTGGCTGTGGAAATGGACAGGATTACTCCAGTGCCTCTCTCTTTGGGGGAGGGCACTGGTGCTCACCTAGCTGGTCCTGTCCATGTTCTGGCACCAGCTCAACACCCTGGTCCCGACCCCGAGTTTCCTGGCCTACCTCCAGAAGATAGTTCTGGAGTTCTTTTGGCCAGGACTGCACTGGGTCTCTGCAGGGATTCTGAGTCTCCCCCTGGAGGAGGGCGGGCAGGGCCTGTGCTGCATCCGCAGCCAGGTCCACACCTTCCGCCTCCAGGCCCTGCAGAGACTCCTCTATGGTGCAGGTAGTCCGGCGTGGAGCCACTTGGCGCATGCTTTCCTCCACCAACTCTGAGGGCTCCGATATGACCAGCAGCTCTTTTTTCTCCATCCAAGAAGTCCTCCAAATGACCTCTCCGAACTGATGACCTTCTACCAAGACTTCCTCCAAACCTGGAGGCTTTCAGTCGCCGAGGGGGAGGACCTCCTCATGGAGCCCCTACTACACAACCCCCAGCTGCGTGTTCAGGCAGTGGAGACACGCTCAGTGCAACGGAAGTTGGTCCTGGCAGGAGTCACCAAGATTGGAGATCTCCTGAACTACACCTGGAGGGACTGGGTCAACCCCCCAGGTGCTGGCTTGGCTCATGGGGCTCTCTACCCTTCGACCACCCCTGGCACATACTCTAGGAGGTGAGGGCAGCCTTGCCCCCCCCTGCTCAGGCTTACCTTGAGCAGGTCCTCCGAGAGGGCGCTCCTTGCCTCCCCTTCCGTCCTAGCTTTCCGGAGCTTTTCATTGGACCCCAGCCCCAAGAGCCCCCCAGCCACCCTCTCCCAGGCACTGGGCCAGCTGCATGACTTGCAGCTGGTCCTTTTTTGAACCACGCCCAGGAACCATCTGTACACACTCGTGCTCCACACCCTTCATTTCCTCGCCCTCGTGTCCTGCCCAGACACCAAATGGCGGGACCTACTACCACCTGTGGAGGGCGAGGACCCCTGGTGAACCAGCCTCTATTCCACCTTG
Organism: Mesoclemmys tuberculata; assembly: GCA_007922155.1. Lineage (NCBI taxonomy): Eukaryota > Metazoa > Chordata > Testudines > Chelidae > Mesoclemmys > Mesoclemmys tuberculata. The sequence continues at coordinate 110,859,247 of ML675616.1, read as the reverse complement.
ACCCTGTGGCCCGCTGGGGACATCAGTTGGCAGCTCCTTCATGGAGCTGTGAACATGGGCATGTTCACCCCTTGCCCCGACACCTGCCCCTTTGCGGCGCAAGGGAGACCCTGGTGCTCGCCTGCCTGGAGTGCACCAGGCTGCAGCCCCTGTTCCGGCTCCTCCAGAACCTCCTGTTGAGGTTCTGGCTGAACTTTTCCCCTCACCTGTTTATCTATGCACACCCCATCCAGAGACCTACAAAGTCACGGGACCTCCTTGTCAGCCTCCTCCTAGCCCTGGCCAAAGTGGCCATCTACAATACCAGGGAGAGGAGGTTGGCTGAGGGGGTGCTCTGTGACTGTGGGGCCTATTTCTGTTCCTCTATCCGTTCATGCATCCAGGCAGAGTTCCTCTGGGCAGCGTCCACTGGCTCCCTAGACACCTTCCAAGAGCAGTGGGCGCTGTCTGGGGTTCTCTGCTCGTTGTCCCCCGCTGGTTCCCTTCGTTTAAACCTGTGACCCTCACGCCCCTCCCTGTTTTCTCATTTGTTGTCCCCTGTAATCTGTTGAGCCCCAGGTCTAGTGGCTCCTCCCCTTAGGCTGGGGGAGGGGCCTTTAGCAGTGGATGCACACACCCACCCTCTCCTGGTCCTCAAATAGTATACCCTTTGGTAACCTCTGGCCTGACTTTACTGCAGCCCACTGAATCATTTTTTTAAAAACAAGTGGAATTGGTTGTTATTTTCTGGTGGGGACCACTTGCCCTCCCTGGCTCTGTGGGGCCCCTTCTCAAGTGGATTTGCAGTGTGATTGTCAATTCAGTACGCAGTACTGAATCTGAATTTTCTGCTGCACTAAACTAAGCAAACAGGAGAAGTTAATGCAAATAAACAGAGATGTCAGAAGTCAGCCTACATTTCCTTGGACTGCACTATCATCTTGTTTGTTTAAATCTACCACTCTAGCCCATGTCAACCACCATCCTCAGCCAAAGGAGAGAGTTGCTACCATGTTTGTTGTGGGGCATTTTTGTCCTGTGTGGACTGCCCTGATTAATTCCCTGCACCAGTCTCTTTCTTTGAAACAGCAAGTGGGCCAGTAATCTGATTTTTACATTTTTCTCCTAGATTCATGATTTTCTGGTAGTTCACATATATCCCTTGCTAATAAAAATAAATTCCCTCAGGACAGTCTGCACCTTAAAGCTAAGCTTTAATAAATAAAAAAGAATTGCAAGTAAGAATTATCATTTCCAGAACAAGATCATTTATGTTGCAATACAGAAGGTCTTAGGGAGTTCTCACACACGTCCCTGGCTGATATATGTACAGTTCCAGTGTTTCCAACACTGAGGGCTTGATACAGCTGTTACACTGGTGAAAATCAAGAGTAACTACTCCACCAATATCCACAGAATAACAATAATGTAAAACCATCGCAACTGAAATCTGGAGATGGCTCTGAGCTTTTGGATAGGATCAGTCTCACATGAGAATAAGACAGTAAGAGAGTCATTAGCAGGAAAACGAGTGTGGAGCTACCCACCATCCTGTGCAGGTGAAGATGAAGAACTAGCTATATCCCTTCATTCAGTAGTAGAGATTCTTATAGATAATGGCTGCTGCCCTACTTGACTTCTGTATCATGGATGAGGGCTCTGCACCAATGCCCCAGCCTTGCCCAGCCTCCATCTTCAAAATGGCCCTTTGGGGCTCCGGGCACTGAGGGACGAAGGGGTACCTCACTATGCTAAGCAGATTCACGGTACCATGCAGTTGCTACCTGAGTACATACATACCGTATGTGCAGAGTTCCGCAAAAGTGTCTCTCGTCTGTGCATTGTCCCACCACCACCTAGGAGCTTGCAGCAAGCTCAGGTTCCAGTATCCTTGACGGCATATGAGAACACACTACAGCCCATGTCTACCCAATTTACCTGCCTCTTATTTTCCTAGAATCCTTCAATTCCCAAGTACTGCAGGTTCTTCCCCATACCAAACCATGAATGCTCTATAACCCTCTTTGAACAGGACTTTTGTAATGATTTGTAGCCACTCTAGTTATTTGTGAGAACAGTTTAATGTATGTTCAAGAAAGCTGGTGTATGGTTTAGCCTTTCAGTAGCAGACACAGCATTGACCTAGAATGCATTTTCATGCAATTTGAGAGCAAAAGAAACAGAGTGGACCGAAAATAGGACGTGCAAGAACTGTTTAACATCCAATCAGAATCACCGGATGGACATTCCCATTATCCATAATTCAAGCAAAACTGTTCTTCAGTACCATCTAGTGACAGTGAGAGGTGCATTTTAGGTCCAAGCCTCCAGAGCTTTCAAAATACTGTTATTCTAACTGGCATTGCAATTTCCTTCTCTCCCAATACATTCATTTCTACACCAAACCTTCAGCAAAGTGTTCATTTTCTGATTCAGAAACCTCAGTTCAATCTCAGAAATGATCTTTCTGGCATAATTATGAAATATTCTCCACTAGAGAGCTATATATGGGCCATCTGCAGATACAGATGTATTGGCTTCTTTATGTGTAAACTACCTTGATAATACAAATTCTGCTGATAAATTGTTTTGAGGCCAGCCACTCTGAAATCTACTGTATAAAAACCACATTATTTTATAAAAATGGGGAAGGTAGGGAGAGCTTTCCTACATGAGCACTTTTTAAAAAACAGAACATTTATGCACAGAGAAATATACTAAGTATTTTTCTGTATTTCTTTTGCCCTTGTTGAAGTGTGTTGTATTTAAGACTCTCTAAGAGTCTTCAGCACTTTCAGTCTGCAGTGAAGCCAGGATCCTGTGTTTACCCATTCATCTCTCGCCCGTGCTCAGGCTTTTTATTCCATTACCAATCACCAGAGTTCCTGCGTTCCCTTCATACAAAGTCAATAGCAAAGCTCCAAGTGGACTTCATGAAGTCCCCAGCATGTCTTCCTTTTCCGGTATTTATTTCTTTTAAAATTGATCTGTTTCAGGATTCATTTATGTATTTTGGTTGGTTGGCTGGTTGGTTGATTGGTATTTTGGGGAGGGTGTCAATATTGTGAATGTCGTTCCTGTGGTGAAAAGGCCTTTTTGAAGAGGACTGCACTTTTGGACCGGATTGGGATATCACGTTTAATTTAGCGCACTCTCGCTCAGTTACGAAGATCTAAGGGGGCCAGGAGACGTGACAGGCTATGAAGTACTAGCAAGGCATGCTCTAAGCACCTATTTTAGCTTCCATTGAACTCAGTGGAAAGCCTCCCATTGACTTCCAGTCCCTATATGCATAATGCTTTCGCAATAAGTAGCTAACATGGTAAGATCAATTTTTATAGAATTATGTGAAGAAATGTATGAATTTTAATATTTGTTTGTTTCAAAAGAGCTATTGAAGAGAGTGCCCCTCCCTAGGTTCTGAGTGCCTCTGACAGTGTTTAAATAGAGAGCAGTAAGTTAACAAACCCTCTTCATAACTCCTTGGATAACTGACACCCATTCCAACAGACTCCCTCATAAAGCCCACAAATCTTCCTCCTCCCTCAAAGCCAGGGAGGAAGAGCTGCGTGTTCCCTACAAGTCAGGCCATGTATGAAGACACTCTGCTAGTAGTTCCCTCTTTCATATTGATGGGGCTCCAGTTCTAGCACCACTGCTGACTACAACTGTAGCAGCATTGAACAGGGTGAGAGGAACTTTTTAGGGTACATCTACCCTTCAATCTGAAGGTGTAAGAAATACCACACTAGCTCTGAATAAGCTAGAGTACTAAAAATAGAAGTGTAGCTGTGGCAGAGTGAGCAGTGGGCAGGGATAGCCACCCAAATATGTACCTAGCATTTCTAGGTATATGGGAATTTGCTTCCGTGATGTTCCAAAATTATGGTCCAGCTGGAAGTCTAGACATATCCTTATAAAAGAAGGTCACTTAGGGCTTTATTAGTCAGTACCAGCACCTTATATTCTACCAAGGAACCCATAGTCAGCCAGGACAGAGCACCAGGCTTGTGGAGAGACACTGTGCTTAACACATGGGCTGCCCCATTCTGCACTAGCTTCCATTTCCAGATTAATTTTATGACATCATCCCCAGACAAAGTATGTTGTATTCATCCATGGTGGCAGATGACAATCACAAGATCTGCATCCTGGATTCTATACTATGAAAGTACCTCTTGAAGGGAACAGGGCAGCAACAGCCTAAGGTGTGGGTTGGGGTGTGGATGGCTCAAGACCAGGCTTAGGACCTCAGACTGTTTATTTTGTCTAGCTCAGATATCACTACCATGAGGTTGGTGCTATCAAATTATTTTATGTGGTGTAGGCTGAGATGTCACTCTATTTTCAAGTCAAGTGAAGTTACATGGAACAAAAAATGAAGAAAAGCAAAGAAAAAGGCACTGCCAAAATCATATTTTGGATATGTAATTTTTCAACAGCACTTCAGATTCAGTTTTGGGTTTTTCTTTTCAAAACAGTATTAAAATCAATTAACATATTTGACATATAATGAACCCAGCAACTTCACTTAGGAATAATTAGGAATAATTTGCCGCTGCAGTTATTTTCCTACCCCCATATCTGATATTTTTCTTTTTTTACTTAGGCAATACTAAAGAAGTTTCAGTTTTATTGTCCTCATCATTTCAAAGCTTTCTTCTATTTTTCTAGAGATAATGCCAGTTCCAGTGTATTCCTCATTTTAAGTGTAGAGAATATCTCTCAGAACAGTGGAATATTTAACAGCTGAAGAAAATTGGGAAGCGTGATCAATGTACCTTTAAAAAAAATCCTCATAATACTTTGGACTGTATCAATCAGCTTGTTTAGACTGCATAAAGTTTCCACCTTATGAATCCACCCAGGTTCAGAACATTTATCACAGCAGGTTGCAACACTTTCAATTTGTCTTTATTACATGAGCCTGGATTGTTCTAATTTCTTATTTGCAGGCCACTTAGGTCATTTTTGTATGCAGCTTGATTGAATGCAGTGATGGAAGTGCTCATTAGTATTAGCATATCCAGCAGAGCTGAGGCTCAGCTGCAAAGTTCAGCTAAGTTTTTATCAAGGGGGTTTCTCTTTGAGTTCATATTTAGTAGACAAGCAATGGAAAAATACAGCAGTGTAACTTCCTGCAGGACTTTGAAAAGCTATCCAGTTTTGTTCAACACCATCTTTGGAAGTTGGGGGACTGCATGGTACAGCATGATGGTAATAGATTATGAAGAAGGTAAAGAACTTACAACGCAACTTTACTTAACACATAGAAAGGCATTTAGATAACTGCTTCTTTCCAAATGGACAGGACTGAAAAGAAGCCTGATCCCAGACCACAAAATGCACAGTCTGTGGAACTCACTAAGGCTAAGATCTCAGCAAAATTAAAAATACATATTTATATGGATAAAATGAATAGCTAGAGTTAAAATAATGAATTAAAATGAACAAGAACTTTGGAAGGTACATAGCCCTCAAGCTTCAGGGCACAGACCAATCTGAAATTGTTGGGGGCTAGGAGGGAATTTTCCCTGGGGGCAGTGCTGGGTTTCTTGCACCATCCTCTGAAACATCTAGTACTAAGCCATTGTTGGTAACAGGATACAAGACTATACAGACTACTGGTCTGATAAGATATGACAAGTCCTGTGGCTGTAGACATGCAAGAATAGCCTAGGGGACATCATGAGATCAACTTAGAGCAATTGGCTTCTCAGCAAGCATAAGGATATGCATGTAAACACTACAGCGAGAACCTCTAGCTATCTAAAGTCATTATATATAAAATGTATAATACATAACATTACATAGCCCTGATTACTTCACAGTCTGAGCACCTATAAAATGTGTGACAGAAACTGGCTATTTATAAGCTATTTATAAATAAGGTTGTCTCACTCCAGTACTTGTGATAAAGAAACTAAATCTGTGGTGGCCAGAAAGAGAACAGATACTCTTAATCTGGGGAAGGATGAGTATAAACAAGTGTCTTAATAGTGTTCAGTGTTCCGTTGCTGAGTGGGGGGGTGGGGGAGTGGGGGGGAAGCTAAGGTGAGCTGTAAATACTCAAATTCTCTATGTCAAATTTCTTTGAAAGTCCTTTGAACCAATATTTAAAAAAATACTATTCAACTGAGCTCATAAACTTTTATTTAATTTTTTTATTTTAACTTTGCAAAACAGTTTAGATAGTCCTCTGATGTAGGAAGGTGTCACAACACGGTGGGATGAGTGTGACATTTTCTATTCAAGCAGATGCAACACACATTAATTACACTCCGCCATAAAAAAGCATTCCTGTTTAGAAACAAATCTGTTTACATGGAGAAACCGGTGATGAGACTAGAATTTAGATCTCCAGGTGCTCAAGCAAGTTATTCCTGTAACAAGAGGAAGTGGCAGCCTCCATAGTCCAGACAGCTAAAGCTCCTTGGGGCAAGGAAAATCTTTTGTTCAGTGTTTGTATATTGCCTAGCACAATGGCGTCCTGGCCCATTATTGGGGTTCCTCGACATTACTGCAATACAAGTGATAATACTCTGGACCAGGAACTTCTGTCACAGCACCATGTTTAGATTTTATTTCATTATGGGTCCAGATCGAGAAAGATTTCTAATAGGGCTTGCTTAACTAGTACCAAAAGGACAAAGCTGTGTTAGAACTGCATTTCAATATGTGCTCTAGCCTAATCCCTTCACCAAGTGCTGTCTTTAAATCAAAATCAAGCCTTCTTAATGCTCCTGTAATTTCTGTTTTTTCAACAGGTGTCCCAAAATGGCAGTAGGGTGTGGTGGTTAAGACTGGAATTTGTTGTTAGAGACCTGGGCTCTGTGACCAAAGAGACCTTGCATAAGCTCTTTGATAATTTATTTTTTAAATGGGGAGTGGAAGAGGGAGGGGTTCAGCAGCTCTTTCCTGACTATCTTCTAGATTGGGATTCACAGCCTTAGTAAAAAATGAGTGCAATAAATTGCTTGAAAATTTAAAAAACAAGGAGAAGAGTTAAGTTGTGAAGTTCTAGTCCCCTCTTTCCCAGCTCAAGGAGCTTTCCCCCCCTAGGCTACAGATGTAGAGGAATGGGACAGCCAATACTCCCTGTTTTCATTCCTGATTGCATTTGCAACACAGCAGATTTTGTCATCAGATTGTTTTTTCACATTGTTCTCACGCTATCAATTCATTTTTCATCAACCCACAACGAAAATTCAAGTCATGCTCAAAGTCTGTATTCTGTATTTTGGTTCTTGTCTTTTCAATGAGATTTTTACAAAATAAAGGTTTAAAGCCTTCATTGATACAACCTTAACTAAGGAGGCATGACTAGAGCTGGGCTAATAACGGCTTTTTCTCATTTTGATGGCAATTCAAAAAAAAAATTTTTTTTAAAGTTTTATTTTGGATTGAACTGAAAACAATTTCTTTACAAATGTTTTGAAAAATGGAAAGTCAAAAAAATGTCAAGTCAGGTCTAAACAAAACATTTCATTTTGATTTCAGGCACTTTGGCAAATGTAAAGAATGACTGGAAAAGGAGGAGGCCCTTCCTTATAATCCTTAGCCCCTGGGTTAGGGTTCTGGAAAATCATGGTTCAAGTCCCCCCTGTTCCTGATGTGAGAAGGGATTTCAACATGGGTCTCCTACATTGCAAGAGAGTGTTGTAGCCACTGCACTATGGAGTATTCATGGGGCTTTCTCCATCTTTCCTGTTGAAGCTTTTCCATTTTTTATAAATAAATACACAGTTACAGAAGCAGAGACTTGAACTTTGGTCTCTAAATCCTCTGACTACCAGGCTTCAAGTGCTTTCCTCAGTGCCTCCATGAGAGTCACTTAAGAGATAATGTGCCAGTAGATGGTGCTCAGGAGTCTTAACACACTGCTTGGGTTATGTAGGATTAATACAACGTGTTGTTCACAGCAAATCACTTCTCACCATTGTAGCTCTTTACAGAATGCACTTACAAATCTAAACATGCCAACATAGACATGGGTGAAGACTTAATTGCACTTACCTAGAATTCCTTCCAAGAATCAAAAGCACTATTGTGACAGAAGATTAATATGCATGACCTAACTTTCAAAACACTTAAAAGCTTGGTTTTCTCATATGCAATATTGGAAACAAAGCATGGTTTTACAAACTGTTTTGAAATGTGACACACTTCACATAAGGTAAAAGGTTTCTATTATGCCTTTTTTTAAAAATAAGTCTGGGAAGTAACTTAATACCACACATACAAAAAAGTCTTTTTCTACTCACAACATCACAAGTCTTCCTCAAAGACCCAACAGTTGGCCAAATTATTTAACAGGAATTGACTTCCACCATCGCTCTTTTAGTTTAAGGAGCTTTCAGTAAAGCCAATGACAAATATATCACTGGCTGCCCACTTTTGCTGAAATGTATAATAAGCGTAAGCAACATGCTGCACTTGTATTCAATTGCCTGCCAAGAGTGAACAAACTTTTCTAGACAATCTGTTCTTTTACTGGCTGCAGTCAGTGAAGCCTGTTGCCCCATCTGCTCTATGGAAAGTACAAGGTATGTGTTTTACATGGGCTCTAAATTAGAGATGGACCAGAGTGAAAATTCCTGCTGCTGGGCTGCCCTAAAATCCCTGGCCTTCTAGCTTCATAGCAAAGTATCATAGCCAAGCCCGCTCCAGAACAAAGTTATTCCTTTCTAGACCCTTGAGAAAGACCTGTCACAACACACAAAACAGAAAGGACTATCAGAAACATGAAGGACTAAGGAAGCATCGAGACAGAACTACCTTCTTATCACTCCAGCTATGCCCTCAAGCAGTCAGCTATTGCTGGGTCTACTCATATAAGTAAGGAGATAGTTGAATTCTCCAGTACTAGGTTGAGTATTAATTTGCTATGGCATCAAGGAGGGAGTTTACACTGCCATTGCCTGAGCTGTAAGTGTCCTGGTAGTAAATTGGGGTCTTCAGTCTCACGGGGTGTTCAGACAGCTTCATTCACCACCACTAAAGGAACATTAAGTCTATTCATGAAAGCTGACAAATTCAGACAATGCGTGAGCTCAGAAATGTTAATCACATTTAATCATGTAGTAAAACCAAAAGGGAATTGATTAGCTTGTTCATGTGATCCACAAGCACCCCATCTCAGCCCCATCATATGTCATATGAAGGACATGACTTAGAACTGCAATGTTGGGACAGGGACAGAGAAAATTCAATCTTGATAACCCAGAAGTTCTAAAGGGCTCTAATAGGTTTACAAAGTTCTGTAACCTGGGCTAATGCATAATGGTTTGGGGAACAGGTGGTTCTGTGAGACGTCCAAAAATCAGGAATAAATTTGCAACCATTAGAGTGCAATGGCACACTAATTTTGGTGAAGACTTAACAGGAGGGCTGGTGTAAATTTTCTATCAAAACATTTTTTGATGGAAAAATAAGGTTTTTAACAAAACAAAGTTTGTCATAAAAGCTGATCATGGAAAATTTTATTTTTCATCAACGAAATGAACACCCAGAATCAGAATTTTTTTTGTCTGAAATGTTACTGCAGAGCCTCACAGGAGTTGCAGTTCAGGTGCCTCATGCTCCTATTCTCTAAGGACTAGGCTTCCAGGCCAGATTTCATCTCCCATAATGCATTGCAGCCATATGACTTTCCATGATGTCCTCTTCACCAAAAGGAGACCATAGTGCACCATGGGAGATGTAGTCTTACTAGGGATCCCAGCCTATGGAGCAGAAGGAGAGGATGAAATATGGGAATTACAGCTCCCCTCCTACGAAGCACTTTTTCAGAATCAAGCTACTTTTATTTTTAATTTTTCCACCAAAAACTCCACACTTTCCATTGAGAAAAAAATCATTTTCTGGCCTATTCTATGCAATATTTATTTTGTTTTATATCATTTCAGTGGTTATGGCTCTTTTCCACCCTGACTGGGCGAGATTTCATATGTTTAATTTTGAGACGGGTACCCTGGAAATGTCTCTTGACAAAATCCTTAAAACCCTCCAATTTTGCTTAGTTGCTGACACTGGGGCCTCAGGACATACTTGTTTTAATGGAATGAGAGAAAACCCATGTTTTGGAGCCTGCAGCGACTGAGCTGTGAAAAAAGCCAAACAAATAAAAAAAATGTGTTCTGACACTTTTCAAAAGAAAGTTCAAAAGGAAAAAAAAAAGGGTTTTATTTTCAATTTCAGATTCAACACCCTGACGGCTGAAAAAGACCTTCCTGGGTTTTAACCTTCAGTAATGCTCCTGAAGTTTGATTCATTTTAATCCCCAGTCTACTTTCTCTTTCTCTGGAAATTTGTGCTTCCATGTGAAATCCACCAGCCTCTGCATCAATAAAGGGGATGATATAGTATGGCATTTCTTCTGCTTCATTTTCTGCAGCATCCCAACTAATATCACCAGCTATTTCTAATTCTCAAATAAATTCCTTGAAAAATAAAGCATGCAGAAACTTAGGATGGCTTTTAGTCCTTGGAAGCCTGAAAAAAGAAAAAGCAATGGAGTTGTATCTTTTTTCAGAGCTCAGGTCGGAGGGGGAACTTTGATTAACTGACTTCTAGGATTTAAAACCTATATGCTAAAGAGGTGATGGTAGGTCACTGTGGGGACCTGCCATCTTTTCGTGAATTAGAAAAGGAGAAAAAAGAAAGAAAAAGAGGTGTTTGCCTGCCACAGACAAATATCTAACAGCCATTTTAGGATGACAGCTGTTTGTTGCTCCTATATTTAAAGGGACTCTGAAAGCATGCTGGGCAATGTTCCAATTGCAGAGTAGACCTATACGGGGGAGTTAAAGACAATTTAGTAATCACATAAGAAGTAGCTCTTTGGAAAGAGAATTGAATTTCTGTCTCGTAGAGGGCCAAGAATCCAGATCTCCTGAGTTTTACAGACTCAGTATTTGTATGCTGTATTTGAATTAGTTATTGTCTATTTGTTTTCCTTTTGAGTCTATAACATGCCTAAATGCTTTTGGACATCTACTGCTTCCCATGCTTAAAGCTTACAATCAGTGCATCCAAGTAACTCTACCCTTCCATCTGCCCTTCTTTCCACAGGACTCCCTATCAACTAGTGCCAAGATTAAAGAATGTTGAGGCCCTATGCACAATGGAAATTGGGCCTCTGCGCACCTTCTCTACCTCCAGGGGATGGGAGACATTAAGGCCCTGCCCCGCAGAGCGTGGGAGGTCATGGGAGGTGTTGGAGAGTGAGCCTGCCCTGCAATCAATTCACAGGCTCCTGTCCCATGGGTCTGGTCTGGCCGGCTCCCTGCTCTGGCCTGTGGGCTCTTGTCACAGCAGGGAGGAGGGACCTTCCTCCACCCCTCACCCGTTGTGCTCCCTGCCCCCTTCTTGCCCCATGAGGCCCTACTGCCACAAGATGGGGTCCTTGTGCAAATGGACTGAGTGCACATTGGGTAATTGGGCCTGTTGCCAATGTTCCTGTCCTCGGAGAGCCTCTTCCCACTGCTGCTATTCTCTTCCACTGGACAGTGTCTGTCTGCTTGAGAGACAGTAAAATCTAAAGGAATAAATGTGGGAATGAGGCTTAGGGTCACACCTGTACTGCTCAAGTCTTTGCCAGCAGCTCACTGAGTAGCTACTTGCAAGTCACTTCTCTGCTTCAGTGTACCTGTCTTTAAAATGAGGACAATATAACACTCTGATAACATCCTGGGTGGAGTGCATTGTTGCTTAGCGTTCATCCTACTAGCAGCCTCTTGGACCCTGTTGAATATTTAATAGAACAATGCAATGTTTGTTTCTGTCTTCTAAACAATGGCTGGCTCCTTAAAAGAACAATCCAGTGTTTGTTTCTGTCTTCTTAACAATAGCTGGCTCTTTAAAAATAATTGCTAGATGTCAACCCCTCATAGTTCAATGTATATACTACTGATATAGTGTAATGAAAGCCATACAGACTAGAATTCAGGTAGCATATCCAATTCTCCCATCAGGGAATGCTTCATTTCTAGGATTTAAAAATCACAGGAGTTTCATTTGTATATTTAATTATATGGCAAGGCAGATTAATGCCCCAATATGGAGATGTCATGGTATACTTAAAATGTCATGATAGATTTGCCAGTTAATACAGAACAGGTCGGCTTGTTTTTCTTTTATTGACTAATAATAATAAGAGAAAAAAGTGGAACAAATCCGTCTCTGGCTGTGCACAAATGACATCTTAGAATAATAATAAATAATATCCTTTCCCCAGTTCCATGCTGTTGGAATATGTGCTTTAGGGCTGTCACTTTATATTTACAAATCAACCTAACGCAAATCTATGACTGTTTCCCATACATAAGTAGTGTACTTGTACATATTTCTATAGGAAATTATGGAGTGGGTGGCTGAATGATGGATTACTAAAATTCTAAAGTATGCATTGCAAATCAGACATAGGCTTTTTATAATCGGATACATGATTATCAAGTGTTCCAAGACATCAAGCACATTACAAATTGGCTCAAAGTGTGAAAGACACATTAAAATATGCCTTTTCAGTCTACATTTTAAAGTTACTGATTCATCCACATTAGCTGTCGTCCTCTTCAAAACATACAGCAAAAATAAAAAAATAAAAATTACTCATTACAAAGGTTTATAAGAACTTGCGGTGGGAAGGAGAGTGGAGTCCACCCTCCTATTCAAGAACTAAATAGTTATCTGGCAAAAATTAATCCACTGTCTTCAAAAGACCTGTATTTATTTACACCAGCTAAGGATCGGACCCCAAGATTTTCAATGCTATGTGATGAAATCTAAATATTTGCCTTCCCTCCACCCCCATGTTCCATTCCATTCCATTATTAATTGGAACTTCTCCTTTACAAAAAGAGTGCAAGATGGTCCAAAATCAGGACCGTCTCCAATTTTCAAGAGGCAATATCCTTCATTCATTTCAGTAACACATTTGAAGAGCTTTTATGTGATCAGCTGAAAGAATTGCACTCTTGACCTGGTAATGGAGCAGGCATGGTTAATAGATAGCCATGTTTTGGAGACAGGAGAAGAGAAAATGTGAAGGTGTGCTTTCTAAAGACTAGAGGAAGGGACTATGTTCCAGCAATTATGGCTCATATTCTTGGCTCTGCACTAACTTGCTAACCTTTTCTGGGCCTCATTTTTTCCATCTGTAAACTAGGGATGTTAATAACATCTATTTCAAAGATTAGGTAAGGGTCGTTTGCGTGATATGGACTACTGTCCAGCTTGAAACTGTACTGAGATCACCAATTCATTTCACATAAGCCACTAAAAATACATCATCTAGTCATTAGCAACATGGGTTGGATCCAAACCAATTAACTAACAGCAAAAGAGTGTGCCCATCTTATATTATCAGTCCCCAGATTCATCAAATTCTCTGTGGTGGACATTCTATTTCTGTATCCTCAATAATCTGTCTTCTAATCTTAATGTAATGTTACAGGAAAAGTACTAGTGACTAAAGAACACAAACTTTTAGGGTCCTCCCCCATCAGATATTTGGCAACCATGAGGAGAATAAAAAAGGATACCTACAGAGATTCATACATGAAACAGCCATACAAGTTTACTTTAGATTTAAATCTTTTGGAATAGCTGATTGAATTAACTTTTGGTATTGAAGCAAGATGCTCTTTTTTTATAACTCATTGGCGCCAGACATTGGATTTTCCTTTGCAAAATATATCTTGGTAATTATTGTCAATGCAAATGTTCACAGCAGTTTGTGGAACTTTCTCCTTTAGTAGTTTTGCATAATTATATATTTTTTTCAAAGCCAGAACTTGAAGATTTATCAATGTTGCCATCGAAGGATCTTTTTTAGACTGCACAATCAAGAACGAGACACAACAAATTCTTAAATGTCAGCACTCACAACTTGGAGAGCCTGGGTTTCCCATATTAATACACAGCCTGACGGATCTGATCAGAGATCAAATGTCAGAGTCACTGACTACAGGAAATTAAATTCGTTAAAAGGGATGCCAAAATAAAAGCAAAACAATTCCCTTTTCACATCTTAGAAATCTTTAGACATCATACAAATATTAATGGAATACAAAATTTAAATAACTTTAAGGGCAAATTAAGCTGAAGAAAGCCTCAAAAAGCCTAGGAATTAACTCAAGGGTATTAGTTAAAGGAGAGGATTATGGCTTTTGTAGATACATCTACATGAGGGTGGGGACTGCAGGGGTGCACTGCCTTAATGGCAGCAGCTAGAGGTATTCATCCTGGATAGTCCTAATACAGGTTTTTTGCCTCAGAGGAACAAACTCAGAAGTGGCAGCTACAAAAATGTGTCAGTATAAACTCCCCTCAATGCTGGTCTCTGAGTGCTCCCTGTTATAGAATGAGCCATTCCCCTCATCCTATGTCCTGCCATACACCCTTGTGAGGGGGAAGGTCGAGTCATGATAGCCTCTCCCCTGGCACTTAGGTAATGCAGCAATTAGCATTCAGGTTGGCTGTGTGTAGGTGAACAAGAGATGTTCGGAGAAGAGGGCTACAGCAAGCCACAATCTGGTACTAGATTAAAGGGAAAATAAGGGGGCTCTCTCTCATGGTTTTATAGGTTGTGACAGGGTCAGGCCAGACGGCTATGCAAGGGTGCTCCTATTTGGAATCTGGGGTAGGTGGGTGGGCGCAAGCCCACCCACCGCTAAAGGCTCCCCCCCCAGCCTAGGGGCGGAGCCACTGGACCCAGAGCCAACTAATTACGGGGGACAACAGATGAAAAACAGGAAAGGGCGTGGGGGTCACAGGTTAAGAAAAAGAGAGCCAGAAGGGGACACCGAGCAGAGAACCCCAGACTGCGCCCACTGCTCCTCGAAGCTGTCCAAGGAGCCAGCAGACGCAGCCCAGAGGAACTCTGCCCAGAGACGTGAGTTCACAAGGGACCGGAAATAGGCCCCACAGTCGCAGGGAGCCCCCCTGCCAACCTCCTCTCCCTGGTCCTGTAGATGGTTAGTTTGGCCAGGGCTAGGAGGAGGTTGACGAGGAGGTCCCGCGACTTCGTGGGGCCACGGATGGGGTGTGCATGGATGAACAGGTGCGGGGAAAAGTGCAGCCAGAACCTCAGCAGGAGGTTCTGGAGGAGCCGGAAGAGGGGCTGCAACCTGGCGCACTCCAGATACACATGCGCCAGGGTCTCCCTCACGCCGCAGAAGGGGCAGGTGTCAGGGAGGGAGGTGAACCGCGCCAAGTACACGCCCGTGCTCACGGCTCCATGAAGGAGCCGCCAACTGATGTCCCCGGCGGGCCGCGGGGTCAAGGTGGAATACAGACTGGCCCACCGGGGATCCTCGCCCTCCAAGGATGGTAGGAGGTCCCGCCACTTGGTGTCTGGGCGGGACGCGAGGGCGAGGAAGTGAAGGGTGTGGAGCACGAGCGTGTACAGGTGTTCCCTAGGCGCGGTCTGGAAGAGGGCCGGCTGCAGGTCAAGCAGCCAGCTTGGGGCATGAGGATGGGGGGGCCGAGGGGGTTCGCGGGGCCGAGGCCCGATGGTAAGCACCGGAGGGCTCGGGCTGAGGGGGGGGCGGGGAGCACCCTCCTGCAGGACCCGCTCGAGGTACGTCAAAGCCGTGGGGGGCAAGGCTGCCTTCACCTCCTGGAGTACGCGTCGGGGGGTTCGAGGGGTGGAGAGCCCCATACGCCGAGCCAGCGCATGGGGGTCCACCCAGGCCCCCCGGGCGTAGTCCAGGAGGTATCCGACCCTGGTGACTCCTGCCAGGACCAACCGCCATTGCACCGAGGGGGCCTCCGCCACCTGCACACGCAGCTGGGGGTTGTGTAGCAGGGGCTCCGCGAGGAGATCCTCCCCCTCAGTGACTGCAAGGGGCCTGGAGGCCGAGAGGAGCCTCCAGGTCCGGAGGAGGTCCTGGTAGAAGACCGGCAGCTCGGAGAGGTCTCGCGGAAGACCTCTCGGGTGGAGAAAAAAGAGCTGCCGGTCGTATCGGAGCCCTCGGAAGCGGCGGAGGAAGACGCGTGCCAAGTGGCTCCACGCCGGACTACCTGCACCATAAAGGAGTCTCTGCAGGGCCTGGAGGCGGAAGGTGTGGACCTGGCTGCGGATGCAGCACAGGCCCTGCCCGCCCTCCTCCAGGGGGAGACTCAGAATCCCTGCAGAGACCCAGTGCAGTCCTGGCCAAAAGAACTCCAGAACTGTCTTCTGGAGGTAGGCCAGGAAACTCGGGGTCGGGACCAGGGTGTTGAGCCGGTGCCAGAGCATGGACAGGACGAGCTGGTTTATCACCAGTGCCCTCCCCCGGAGGGAGAGGCACCGGAGGAGTCCTGTCCATCTCCGCAGCCGCTCAGACACCCTGCCCTCCAAATCCTGCCAGTTCTCCGCCGGGGAGGGATGGGTGGCGGAGAAGTAAACGCCCAGATAGAGCAGTGGACCCGCGCTCCACCGGATGGCTTTGTGACCCGTCCGTGCCCAGGGTAGCCCACTGATAATGCCAGGGTCAGGGCAGGCTGCAAAAGGAGAGCAAATTCTCCCAGCACTGGTGGGTGACACTGCAGTCAGACTTCCCAACCAGCCACAGACAGTGTTTCTGATTCCCCCACACTGGTTATCAAGAAGCCACTGTGCAAATACACACAGCCCCCTTTACTGCATTTCAGTCTCTGGCTCCCAAACTGACACTAGGTCCAGTAAAGAGGCCAGTTGCTTTAACTCTATGCTCTTTACTAAAAGATTCCCTCTGATCCCAAAGGATCAGCCACAGTACCAGTTCACTATAAGTTTGGATCTTACCCAAAATACCACGCTGCCAGCCAATCCTTTAGTAACTAAAACTAAAGGTTTATTAGTAAAAGAAAAACAAACAATAAGAGAAGTGTTAAAGGCTTAAAGCAATCAGATATATACAAATGATTTAAAAGTCCATATACATCAGGTCTCTAGAACAATTGTGGAGTTGCAGGCTTGTATAGTCCCTCTGGTGTACATCCAGTACCTGGATGGGTCTAAGTCCTTCAGTTCAGTTGCAAAGTGTGTTAATCCAGAGGTGTGTCCGCAGCTGGACAGGAACAAGGACACAAGGCAAAGACGAAGACAAAATGGTTCCTGTGGTTTGATCTTATATACCCTCTGTTACTGGCCATGTGGCTTGTGGAACTTTACTGGAACCAAAATGAAGTCCATAGTCACATGGGCCAATCCTGGTAACTCTTCAGGTATGCCTTTAGTTTCTTCCCGGGCCTCTGGCTTCTGTAAAGATCTTGATGGGCCATTAAGCGGGCTATTGTCCTGTGGCCTCTCTGTCTGGGGTGTGTCTTTTACAGCACAGTTTGAAATACAGGATATCAAAGATCTCCATAACTTTCCTCACACATATTACACATGAACATAAATATTACCATCTTATTCAGCATATTATAACCTTTTTAACAGTACCTGACATGGCATGTCTTACATGAATCATTATGATTTTGACACATTAATGTCAAATAACACAAATGCCCCCCTCTCCTAATGCAGCCCGCGTGACAGGCTTGAAGCGCGGGTGGGAGGGAGCTCGCCTGCCACCCGGCCCCTACCGCCAGGGCAGAGCTCTTGGCCCAGTTGACCCGGGCGGAGGAGGCTGCCGAGTAGACGGCCAGGCAGTCCTCCAGCCGCACCAGGTCGCCCGGGTCCTGGACCACGAGGAGCACGTCATCGGCATACGCCGACAGCACCAGCTTCAGCTCTGGCTCACGGAGCACCAAGCCCGTCAACCTCCGGCGGAGGAGACGGAGAAAGGGCTCAATGGCCAGAGCGTACAGCTGGCCGGACAGCGGACAGCCTTGGCGTACTCCACGCCCGAAGCTGACCGGTTCGGTCAGGGTCCAGTTGAGCTTGACCAAGCACTCTGCGGAGGCGTACAGCACCCGGAGAAATCCCACAAAACGGGGTCCGAAGCCGAACGCCTGCAGGGTGCCCAGGAGATACCCGTGGTCCATCCGGTCGAA
>ML675616.1:110747662-110831301 GCA_007922155.1 Mesoclemmys tuberculata | reverse complement strand
GCCGGGCTGGAAGCGCGCAGGACCCACGGGGCGGAGTACATCTACCTTCCCCCCCCCCCTTACCCTGTTACAGGTGGTATGGATGACCTGCGGAAATCCACAATGCTGTACAGTAGATAGCTTCCATAGAGTTCTCAGTCTTTTCAACATAAATGTATTTTAAGAGGCAAGCAAGCAGATTTTTTTTCAAACATTTTATGCCTTGCCAAATTTCAACCAGCTAGCCACTTTTTAAAATTATTATTCCCATCATCCTGCCTGAAAATGTAGTACAGGAGTTGTGACCCGTCCGTGCCCAGGGTAGCCACCTGAAAATGCCAAGGTCAGGGCAGGCTGTAAAAGGAGAGCAGATTCTCCCAGCACTGGTGGGTGACACTGAAATCAGACTTCCCACCCAGCCACAAACCGTGCATCTGATTCCCCCACACTGGTTATCAAGAAGCCAAAATAAACATATACACAGCCCCCTTTACTGCATTTCAGTCTCTGGCTCCCAATCAGCCACTAGTTCCAGTAAAAAGGCTAGTTATTTAAAACTCTGTGCTCTTTACCAAAAAGGTTTCTTCTGATCCCAAACGGTCAGCCACAGTACCAGATCAATATAAATTTAGATCTTACTCAAAATACCACGCTGCCAGCCAATCCTTTAGTAACTAAAACTAAAGGTTTATTATAAAAAGAAACAAACCATAAGAGAAATATTCAAGGATTAAAGCAATCAGACAAATACAATTGATTCAAAAGTTCATATATATCAGTTTTCTAGTAGAATTGTGGAATTTGCAGGCTTGTATAGTCCCTCTGGTGTATATCCAGTACCTGGATGGGTCACAGTCCTTTGTTTCACAGCTTCAGTTCAGTTGTAGATGAGTTGATCC
Organism: Mesoclemmys tuberculata; assembly: GCA_007922155.1. Taxonomy (NCBI): domain Eukaryota; kingdom Metazoa; phylum Chordata; order Testudines; family Chelidae; genus Mesoclemmys; species Mesoclemmys tuberculata. The sequence continues at coordinate 110,830,423 of ML675616.1, read as the reverse complement.
AGTGGTAGGCTGGAGATTGAATATTGAAGACAAAATGGATGTGGGGCAGCTGCCTTTTATTTCTTTTGGCCTTTGCCATGCTGCTTGTGGAATTTTACAGGAATAAGATGGAGTCCAGAGTCACGTGAGTAAGTCCTGGTGACTCATCAGGTATATCCCTGGCTTCTCCCCCTGGGCCTCATGAATTTCCTTAATGGGCCATTAAGCAGGCTAGTGCTGCAGTCATCCTGTCTGGGTGTTGCCCAGACACAGCACAATTTGAAATACAGATATAGCAACCATATCCATAACTTCCATTACACACATAGCACATGAACATAAACATTATCATCTTACTTAGCACATTATCGCCTTTCTAACTGTACCTGACACGGCATATCTCATATGAATTATTATGATTTTGGTGTATTGATGTTAAACAATATAATAAATGCCCCTCCCCCACCATCCAGCCAGTGTGATAGGAGTCATTAATCTATGGGCTTTAAGCCCTCTTGGAGTGTTTCCAGGGCACCTCAGTCCAAGTACAAGTAGGATGTTCTAAAAATGACTTCTAGCTTCCTCTTTGGTAAAAAGGAGAGGATTTGAAGCCGGGGCGGGAAGAAGCACATTCATTAGTCTTTGCAGCATCTGGGTCTTAGAAGGAACCAGGAGTGAATTTTGTGGCAAAATTCACAGCCAGGGAACAGAAGTATACACTGGGCCCTAAATACATGCACACACACACATATATTATAGAAAGTCCAAGCCATACAAGTTCAGCTTTGCATGCATACGTATTTGTATAAGCATTTTAATGCAACAAGTGTCATACGCAGGCGTCTGCACATGCAAAGTGGCAAACATACAGCTGAAGACTGAAAATTAAACCCATAATACATTGGCAAGAAAATATAGCTCTTGGTTTCACTCTTCATGTTTCTTTGGTCTTGTATTTGGAATACAAGCAGTACAAAACCTGCAAGGTAGTCTTCATATTTCTGTTCACAATATCTGTGGGTACACAAGAAAGAAAAAAGCCAGCTGGGAGACATTAGAAATCTTTAAAACATATAGAAAGACTGTAAACATCAAAGCATTGAAAGTAATCTTTCATTTTTCCCAAATTACAATGTAAACTTAGACAACCTAACTGCATCAAGAACCAGAACAGGAAAGGTAGAGTTATCAGATCTTCTTGATTTCTTAAATGAGTGAGAAGAAGAAAATGGGTTCTTCACCACTTTACCACATTGGAATAAGGATCAGTAATATAAAATAAGGAACAATTCTTCACAAGCAGACAGCAGTGTAGATAATTTAATAAGACTTTATGGCTGTATTTTTTGTGATTCTATTACAATATGAGTAGTAGCAGGCATTACCTTAACTCTTCCTTTTCTGGTTTTGTAATGTTTGGATTTTGTTCTGATGTGTGTATCTCCTGCTTTTTGGAGGCTGCAGTTTTCAGCTGCTAAATTCCATACTCTGAAAGTGTATGAGGTACTGCTAAGCAACCTCAGCTCATGTTTAGCAAAGGTTTTTTACTAATTAATATAACAACTTGTATGCAAACTATTACTTCTTCCAAATGATGAGAGACATAGAGGATTCAATGTTCCTCTTAAAGTAGTGTAAATTTATGGCTTGTACTGTACATAGACCAGCAGTAGGCCCACTAGACTAGATTTTCAGCTTGTGTAAACAGTGCAGCTCAATTAAACATCAACAATCATCATCTTAGAATCTGGCCTATGTAGCTGTACATAAATGACACACAGATGTTGGAGTTTACATTTTCCACATTAATCAATAAGACATAATTCTCCACATTTAGAGAAAAGGATGTCCAATGGTTTAAACCTACTCACAGAAAAGATATATTTAATATGGAGCCCACGGGCTTTCACAGATTTTGCTTTCTCAGTTTAACTAGGCCCGGTCTACACTTACCTGGGCGATTCAGCGGCAGTCGACAGGAGATACACAAGTGACGTAAATCACTTGCGTATCTCCCGTCAACTTTGCAGCATCTCCTCCACGCGGCGTCCACACTGCGCTGCGTTGAAGGGAACAGAGCTCCCTTCGACGCAGCGCTACTCCACTTATGGGGGTGGCTTTCCTGCGTTGCTTCCTGGATCGACTGAGCGCGTCTATACAGACCGCTCAGTGATCCAGAGCAATCGATGTGACGGCGGCAAATTTGCCGCCGTCAGTGTAGACCCAGCCCTAGACTGGTTCACTAAACTCCAAGTTCTATACACAGGGCATAAAGGCACTGATTTTTCTCTGCATGCTCACAAATCACTTGCATTGACATTAATGACAGTTATGCATGAGTAGAGCTAGTTGGAAAAAAACATCCAAAACAAAATGTTAATTAAAAAAACAAAACAAAACTTTTCATAATTCCCACATCCTCCATTTTTTGATTGGCTCTACTCCACAATATAGATAGCTGACCCCTCCACATGCTCATATGTACACATACTCCATTATTGTTCATGCGTGGACTACTCAACTGGGAAAAAATGCAATTTTTAATACTGGAACAGCTTTCTGAAGAACATGGTGAACTGACATCTTTAAATAAAAACTTGAGGTCTGTCTAAAATACACGCTCTAGTTCAGCAACATGTTGTTGGGCCTGATGCAGGAATGATTGGGTGAAATTAGATGGTCTATGTTATGCAGGAGGTTAGACTAGATGATGATAATAGTCCCTTCTGGCTCTAAAAATCTACTAATCCAATCACATCCTGGCAACAAGGTCTCACAGACATCACACCTACTCCTAAATGATAATTTCAACAACAACCACTGATGTATTTTAGATCATTTCAGTCTTTCTTTAAATACCAAACCGTGGATATTGTAACTTCTTTTTTTAGTCTAGACTAGATTGTTAAAATATGGGATAAATACAGGAGATGTGTAGCAAAGGAAATGTTATGAATATATGGGTGTCATGCTGCAGAAGATTCTCTAGCTGATTATTTTAGCTTTTCATGAACCAACCAGAGCAAGAATCATTCTCTTCCAGAAAAATTACTATGTTATGACTCACCCTTGGCACTGACAGGAAAATCTAGAACACCTCCATCTGTCAGCAAAGCCAATGCAAGGTTCACGTTGTGAAGCTGTTAATCAGAAGATGACATCAATGAAACAGAAAGTAAACTCTGGCCAAATGTATTTTCTGGGCAGCTGTAAATGTGAATATTGGGTAATGTTTTAACATATAAAGGTCTACATACATACTAAATATTACTGATGATAACATCATTGATGCCACACTTGAGAGATTAAGCACACTTCTCAGAATCAAGTATATTTCAATTCTTTTGTACTGCCTCTCTTGGCTGGCTGCCTCTTCCCATCAGGAGAACAACATTGCAGATGCATGCATTCTTTCACCGGTGTCTGTAGGTTTTTATTTATTTACAATTAAAATCCAGAACCCATTCCCCATTTGATTTTAATAATCTAAAGACAGGTTGAATATTTAGGTTCCATTACAAGACTATTCCTTTAATGAAGTAAGTTCAAAAACAAAAACTTAAATTGCTTCTTCAGTCATTTTACTTGCTACTGATCAATTTATCCTTCAGGAAGTACCAGGTAAAATGCTGGCATGCTGTACCTTTTTACCTCCCAATGCTAAGCACAGGTGTCCAACCATGCATAAACTGAGCAAGAGCTGTATTTTATTCTGAACTAAAGTGATACCTTTATGTTTCACCTGGTTTTGTGATTTACAGACAAATACTCAGGGTTTGAAACTAGGTTTAAATTCTTCTCCAAATCTATGGCAAGGAAAATGAAAGGATTATACAGAGTTACAAACTGTTTACCTTGGAATGAATAAATAAAATGATTGTTTAATGGAGTCACCAAGTGAAGAGGGTCATGTATTCCCCTTAACAAGTTCATGAGACTTCCAAGCTAAGGTAAATGCTGATCTTTTATATTACTCTTAAAACAGAGTACAGACTTTTACCACAGATCGGCAAACTAGTTTGGATAAAGAGAGCACATTCATTTTTCTGCACTTGCTAATGGAACTAGAAGCACTGGAATACTGTTCAGCATTTCCAGCCTGATAGGAAATGCAAAATATAGAAAGTCCTGGATAAAAGTCTATTCTAGCAGTTATAATCTCTTCTGCCCCATTCCATTAGCTTGTTTTTGTCCCCATATAGACTCATAGACTCATAGGTCAGAAGGGACCAATATGATCATCTAGTCTGACCTCCTGCACAAGGCAGGCCACAAAACCCTACCCATACACATTTATAACAACCCAGAACCCATGACTGAGTTATTGAAATCCTCAAAAGTGAGATTTGAAGACCTCAAGCTGCAGGGAATCCATCAGCAAGCGACCCATGCCCCACGCTGCAGAGGAAGGTGAAAAACCTCCGGGGCCTCTGCCAATCCGCCCCGGAGGAAAATTCCTTCCCGACCCCAAATATGGCGATCAGCTAAACCCCGAGCATGTGGGCAAGACTCACCAGCCAGCACCCATATCTTCCTCTCCATCACCTCACATATCCTCTTTCCTGCCTGAACACAGAAGGGAGTTCATAGGCATGGAGTGCAAGTTAGTGGCTCTGCTGGAGGAAAAAGATTATTGGATTGGAGGGGCAAATAGAGATGCTACTGAGAATCAGGGAAGACGAGGAGTTACTAAATAGTCCAGTTCAGGAAACACCGTTACACCAAGTTCAAGGGAGAATGGAGCTGGTCACCAAGAAATCAAAGAGAGAGGACGTCATAGAGGAGGCCTGGCAATTCATAACCACCAGAGGCATGAGGTCATGGCCAAGCTTGCTTGCAAAGAGTTCTCCAATTGTCCAAGGAAGACAGATGATCCTTGCTGGAGACTCATACTCAGAAGAATCAAAAGAACATTCTGCAAGGGACAGACAGACAACAAATGTGCTGAGTTCCCAGAGACAAGACATGAGACACCACTCAAAGACTAGATAGGCTTCTGAAGTTGACAGGCAAAGATCCACTGGTGATGGTGCATATGGCACAAATGACACTGTGTTGTGGGATATTTGGCAGATAGTAGATGACTTCAGGAAACTCAGAAGTGTTCTGAAAATGAAGACTGTCCAAGCAATCCTCTCTGAGATCCTTCCCATCCCACAAGTCAAGGAAGACAGAAGGCAGAAGATTCTGGAAGTGAATTGCTAGTTAGGTAAGTGGTATAAGGCATTGTTTTTGTGGAACATCCACCTTCTATGGGGACAGAAGATTGAATGGCCTCCACCTCAGTAGTAGGGAAACCAATCACCTTGGGGACAGACAGGCTAGAGTAGTCAGGAGGGAGCTAAAATAACAGCAAAAGGGGGGCAGGGTAAAAAGAGGGAAGATATAAGCAGTCAGCACAAAATTGAGAAGTTAAGAACAAAATTAATCAAGGAACCAAAGGACATGAAGAAAATAAATTACTGAATTGCCTATACACTAATGCTAGGAGCCTGGGTAACAAACAAGAGGAACTGGAATTGCTCATTTATGAGCATAGATTTGATTTAGCTGGCATGACTGAAAGATGATTCTCACTACTGGAATGTTAAAATGAATGGTTATAACCCATTTAGGAAGGATCAAATAGAGACAACTGGAGGGAAGGGGGGACTCTGTCAAAAATGGCATTACCTGTTTCCGAGTTCTTGATAACTTAGAAGAAAATGATCTTGAATGCTTATGAATCAATGTCCTAACAGATAAAACACACAGATGGGGCACTAGTTGGTGTCTGCTATAGACCATCAAATCAATCAGGAACAGGATAACCATCTCCTTGTGCACCTATCTATAATATGTAGGAAAATAAGCTACATGATTACGAGAGACTTCACTCTGAGTGATATATGCTAGAGATCTCATGCTGCCAGTAACAAAACATCCCCAGAATTTCTAAACATTATAGATGACAATTTCCTAACACAAAAAGTGTTGCAGCCTCCACAGGGGAATTCTTTATTAGACCTTCTCCTAAGAGATAAAGAGGAACTGATCAAAGAATTAAAAATTAATGGTAGCTTAGGTACAAGTGATGATGACTTGCAAGCAGAATAAAGTCCCGCCAGTAATACTCTGGTTCTTTAATGGGGCCAATTTCACAAACTGAAAATAATTATGAGCCAAATCAGCTAGAAGGAAGAATTTAATCAGAAAAATGTAAATGATAATTGGGAATCATTTAAGAAAATCTTACTAGATGCCACAATCCCACAATTGAGGAACAAGGCTGTGCTGGTTAAAAAAAAATGACCTGGTTTAGAGGGGAAGTAAAAGCAGCTATTATATATATATGTATATAACAAATAATAATAGTTATATTATATATATATGTATATAACAAATGGAAGAAATGGGAAGGTGATAATAATGAATCTAAATCTGAAGTTAGGAATTGTAGAAAAGTGATAAGAAAAGCAAAGGGACACAAGGAAAGATCTATGGCCAGCAGAGTTAAAGACAATAAAAAGAAATTTTAAAAAATATATTACAAACAAATAGAATGCTGACAGTGGTATTGGTCCATTGCTAGATGGGAATGGTAGAATTATCCATAACAATGCAGAAGAGGCAGAAGAGTTCAATAAATATTTCTATTCTGTATTTGGGGGGAAAAAACAGTTGATGTAGTCTCTTCATATGGTGAAGATAACACTCTTCCCATTCCACTAGTTTCTCTGGAGGATGTTAAACAGAAGCTACTAAAATTAGACATTTTTAAATCAGCAGATCCAGATAACTTGCATCCAATAATTGTAAAAATCCTGGCTGAGTGGCTCACTGGACCATTAATGTTGATTTTCAATAAGTCTTGGAGCCCTGGAAAAGTTTTCAGAAAACTGAAAGAAAGCTAATGTAGGGCCAATTTTTTAAAAAGCATAAACAGGATGACCCTGGTAATTATAGGTCTGTCAGCCTGACATCAGTCGCAGTCAAGATAATGGAGCAACTGATATAGGACTCGATTAATAAAGAATTAAAGGAGGGTAAAGTAATTAATGCAAATCAGCATGGCTTTATGGAAAACAGATCCTGTCAAACTAACTTGATATCTTTTTTAGTTGAGATTACAAATTTGGTTGTTAGAAGTAATGATGTTGATGTAAGTATACTTTGACTTGGTAACACATGATATTTTGATTAAAAAACTAGAATTATATAAATTAACATGGCACACATTAAATGGATTTAAAACTGGCTAACCAATAGGTCTCAAAATGTAACTGTAAATGGGGAATCATCATTGTGTTTCCAGTGGGCCTCACGGGGATCGGTTCTTGGCCCTACTCTATTTAACATTTTTGTCAATGACCTGGAAGAAACCATAAGATCATCACTGATGAAGTTTGCAGTGACACAAAAATGTCAGAAAAGAAGAGTGGTCAGTAATGAAGAGAATAGGTCACTGATTCAGAGAAAACTGCATTGTTTGGTAAACTGGGCACAAACAATATGCATTTTGTATGGCTAAATGTAAATGCGCACATCTAGGAGAAAAGAATGTAGGCCATGCTTACATGATATAGGACTCTGTCCTGGGAAGCAGTGATTCTGAAAAAGATTTGAGGGTCATGGTGGATTATCAGCTGAATACAAGCTCACATAATGACGCTGTGTCCAAAGAATTAATGTGATCCTTGGATGCATAAACAGAGGAATCTCAAATAGGAGTAGAGAGAGGTTATTTTACCTTTGTATTTGGCACTGATGTGACCATTGCTGGAAAATTGTGTCCAGTTTTGGTGCCCACAATTCAAGAAGGAAGCAAATAAATTGGTGAGAGTTCAAAGAACAGCCACAATAATGATTAAAAGAGTTGAATACCTGTCTCATGGTGACAGACTCATAGAACTCAATCTATTTAGCTTAATAAAGAAAAGGTTAAAGGTGACTTGATTAGCTTCTATAAGTATCTACAAGGGGAACAAATATTTAATAAGAGACTCCTAAATCTAGCAGAGAAAGGTATAACATGATCCAACTACTGGAAGTTGAAGCTAGACAAATTCAGACTGGAAATAAGATGTAAATGTTTAACAGAAAGGATAATTAACCATTAGAAAAATTTTACTGAAGACCGTGATGGATTCTCCATCATTGACAATTTTTCAATCAAGATTGGATGTTTTTCTAAAACAGTGGTTTTCAACCTTTTTCATTTGCAGACCCCCAAAAATTTTGAATGGCAGTGCAGGCCACTTTGGAAATCTTAGATATAGTCTGGAGACTTCCAGGGGTCTGCAGACCGTAGTTTGAAAACCTCTGCTCTAAAAGATATACTCTAGGAATTATTCAGGGGAAGTTCTATGGTCTGTGTTACACAGGTCAGATTTGATTATCACAATAGTCCTTTCTGGCCTCGAAATCTATGAACCACCCTCCCTCCCAATTCTCACAGACTTTAACATCAGAAGGAACTATCGTGATCATCCCCCTGCACATTGCAGGCCACAGAACCCCGCCCATGCACTTCTGAAATTGACCCCTAGCATCTGGCTGAATTACTGAAGTCCTCAAATCATGATTTAAAGACTTTAAGTTACAGAGAATTCATCATTTACACTAGTTTCAACCTGCAAGTGACTCATGCCCCAGGCTGAAAAGAAAGGTGAAAACCCTGCAGGGTCACTGCCAAGCTGACCCAGGGGAAAATTCCTTCCTGACCTCAGATATAATGATCAGTTAGACCCTGAGCAAATGGGCAAGACCCACCAAGCAGACACACAAGAAATAATTCTCTGAAGTAACTCAGAGCCCTCCCCATCTAGTGTCCCATCACTGGCCATTGCAGTTCTTTGCTACTAGCAGTCACAGATTGGCTGCATGCCATTGTAGGCAGTCTCATCGTACCATTCTCTCCATAAACTTATCAAGCTTTTCTTGAAGCCAGCCAGGTTTTTTGCCCCACTGCTCCCCTTGGAAGGCTGTTCCAGAACTTCACTCCTCTGATGGTTAGAAACCTTCATCTAACTTCAAGCCTAAACTTCCTGATAGCCAGTTTATATCCATTAGTTCTTGTGTCCACATTGATGCTGAATTTAAATAGCTCCTCTCCCTCCCTGGTATTTATCCCTCTGATGTATTTATAGAGAGCAATCATTCCTGCTATCCTTTCCCTGCCTCCTCTGCTCCTGCTCACCCTCTGCTTCCTGAATACCTCCCCTTCCTCATCCCTCTGCAATCCCCCTAGGGTGACCTGACATCCCAATAATAGGTGTTCTGCCTCATAGGCGCAACCATAGCAACCCCTCCCCCCCGAAAAAAAGTGTCCCAATATTTCACCCTTGCTATCTGGTCACCCTAACTCCTACTGTGGCTGCTTCCTCCTTTTCCTCCACATTGCTTAGGCCCAGCATCTGGGAACATTGAGAGAACAAGAGAGGCTGACTCCCTGCTCTCAGCTGTAGTGTACAACCCCACAATAGCCCCCAACTACTGGGAGGAGCAACTGCCAGGCAAGTCTTGTGCAGCCTTGCAGCTCAGGGCTTGGAACATGCTTGGTAGCTCTGGGGGCATGGTGCCTGCGCAGTCCTGTCACCCATAGGAGCAGTGAGGGGATGAAGCATCCTCAGTGCAAACAGAATCTTCAGGGAATTTAGCTGCCAAACTCAAACAACTCTCTCCTGACCATGTACCAACTAAGCGGATTATAGCTTGGCCAGCTGTGGGCAGTTTTTTACAGGAATGGCAAAGACACAAAAGACATCCCCTGCCCCCAAGAACAGAGGAGCTAGAACTTCTCAGAAAATTGGTTGTGAAAATGTTTTTAATATCAACAAAACAATATATTTCCCCCAACCTCATTCTCAGAAACAGGTGAAGTGTTTTAGCTGAGGGGGGGAGGGGAGAATTCACCCTGAGGCAGATATTTTGCCTGGAAAAGTACTGCCCAAATGGTTGAAGTTGGACAAAATTATGATCCTCTGAGAACAAAATCTTATGGGATTTATGGGACGTATCAAGGCAACTTTAACTATAGGTGGCCCTACCAGCTCCACCTCTAATAAAGGACAGGGAGGAAGAGATAGTATCATCCTCTGATATCAAAGGGAGGATGGCAAAGCAAAAGACCAGAGACTGCTCCATCCACTGATGCCACAGGGTGAGCAGGAGGTAGATAAGTTCATCCACTGATGCTCTGATGAGGAGATCTCTAAGAGGGAGAGTTCCATCCTTTGCTGAGCAACCAGATTTGGTTTCTTTTGAAATTTACATACAATATTCTAAACTGCTTAATATAGCTTTTGCTTTATTTTTCAATGTTTTCCCCAAAACTAGAATCAATTCCAGTTTCCTCTGCCCAGGATACACAAACTGTATGTACAGGCTTTGAACTTCAGCTTGAGTGAAAGACGATATGCCATAATGTTCCTGAAGGTATCGCTTGTTGTCACCACGTTTATAACAGGAATGTCATGTTTTAAATCTCAGAAGAGTTCTGCAGTGAAGGTTACATTGTCATGTTCTACTGTAGCAATTAATGTCTAGAATGTGGGGGAGTTAGAATACACAAGGGAATTCGGGGAAGTGTTTTAAGTTGAAATAAAGTTTTTGAGCTACAGTAGTTAGCTTTTTATATTGCTTGGTGTATATAGACAAAAAAAATCAGTAAATAATGCTTTGACCAAAAGTTCAGTAATATGTCTAGAACCTAAGATTAACTTTGCTAAAATGAAAATTCTTGAGATACTCAGTATCGCAGCAGAGTGCTTCACACCCCCAGTGGATTCCTCTCTGAAGGTAGTGTTCAATGGGCAGAGTCTAGGACAGGGTGTCAGTAGTTAACAATTCTAATCCCAACTCTCTACCACTATTTTATTCTGCAATTTTTCTCTAAAAAATAGAGATATCTACCTTCCTCACCTGAAAATTTTATAGGCGTCATTGGCTAACGGAGCTGGTCAAAAGAATGGAAATTCTTTTCTACAAAACTTTTTGAACAAACCAAAAACATGTTTGTTCAAATTTTTTAATGGGATTTACTCTTTTTTTTTATTTTAGAATGATTTGAAATTAAAATGTTTTGTTCCCAATTTAATGGAATCGGTGCAAAAAAAAAATAGTGAGGAAGGGGGGGTTGAAAATGGAAAATTTTCATTTTGATTCAATTCAAATATTCCCCCCACCTCCGAAGTCTAAACAGTGGAGTTTTAAAACAAGGTCAGTATTTGACAGGCTGTATACACAAGGCTCTCAGTTTTGCTAAAAGAGGTTCAAGTGAACTGATGTTAGCAACAGCAGAAAACTTTTAAAAAAGTCATCTAGCATACGTGAGGCTTTAGAGATGGTTTCACCAGGTCATGGTTGAGGCACATTTGTGGGACAATGTGAGGGAGTCTTCCTGGCCCCTAGCCCTGCTGTGTCACCTATGTAGCTAAATGGAAGAAGCAGTTTCTAGGGCTGTTGGTCTAACATTACATTTGCATTCACACCCATGCAGCATACTAGTGTTTATTTAAAGTAATTGGAATTCAGTGCATTTATTTGGTTAACAAATGCAAATAATGATTGCTTTCATTTTTAGGATCATGGTAGATTTTAGTACAGTCTTTGGGGCAGGGACCTCTTTTTTAAATATCAGCTTATAAAATGCTTAGAGCACTCTTGTGTGTTGTATAAGGCTGTTATCCTGAAAACCCTTGTTCATATGATTAATTTTACACATTGTCAATAGTCTCAGTGATTTCAATGGGGATATTCATGTACATAAAGCACGTGTATAAAGCATTCGTAGGATCAGGGCCTAAGTAAATAAATAATAGCCTACCATTTCTGTATCACAGCTTGGAGTCAGGAAGAATTCTCTTAAATTCAGGAAATACCCCTCAAGTTGTCCAATTAACAAAAGCAAGATAACTCCATCTGCAAACTATAAGAAGAATGACCTGAGCATTATTTATTAAATTGGCTTTTACCAAAGAAAAAAAAAAAGATACAGAGTTTTATTCAAACAGATTAATGTTGTTCTGTGGAAAGAAGAATCGAGAATATACATTATTAATCATACAATCTAGTGACTTATTTCCTTGACCTCTGATTTATACACAGGAAGTCATTTCTATCTATATAAGGCTCAAATGCCTGTTAGTAGGAATGTAACACTGTATGGAGGCTAGCAATACAAATGACCTTTTTGAAATGTCCTACATTCGAAGAGATTGCAAACAAAAATAAACAAATATTTATCACTACATAAAAAGGAATTCCATTCAGGATTCCTGATAGCAACCCCCTCTAAAGCTCCATTCTCAGTGGTTGATGGTCCAGTCTCCAGTCATACAATGCAAGCCACAGGAATTATTATTGTACCAAAGGTTGTCATGGCTAGAATGAAGTTGAAGGCTAGATTTTCCCCCAACCCTTGCATGTGCACACGAAGAAGGAAAAGAGTACAAGGAACTTCCCCATCCCAATCTGCTCCAATTTGTTCATCCCACTTAGGGGCATGGGAATATCACAATCCCTGCACCCTTGCAAGAACAAGAACTGTTTCCCTCTCACTCATGTGCCCCAAGAGGTGTCAGTCACACCAAAAGGAGGTGGGAGGAGGCAGAGCTATAGTTCTACACCTACTCACTGGAGTGAACAGGCTGCACTCATTTTCACAGATGGTGCAGTGTGAACTCTTCCGTGTGCTCTGTGAGGGATTGTGTCTGAGGTGCAATCCCTCTTGGAACTCCTCCAGTGGCGGTGGCTCCACATTGTCCACAGAGCCTATGCCTCTGGAACAACCATGCCCTATAAATTAAGGCCTAGATTTTCAAAAGTGTCTAGTGATTTTGGGAGCCCACCTTCTGGCACCTTAAAAGGGGCTGATTTTCAGAGGACAGATGTTCAGCACTTGATGAAAACCAGGCCTCTCTACCATGTCTTAAATTGGGCACTCAATTCACTACTCACTATTGACAATTTAGGCCTAGGGGCCTAATTTTCAAAGATGCTGAGCACCCACATTTCCAAATTAAGTCACTGTATGGAATACCTTCCCCTGGTTGTAGTCATACACAATCAAGACCTCTATGACTACAAGTAGGGAACGGTATTCCATACAAACCCCTTATTTTCAATTACTTATCATAATGGCATTAAAAATCCACCCAAATTGATACTTGATATGCTTGAACTCAGGCTAGGAATGAATTTATGTATTTGCCAAGTTTAAAAGAGAAATATAGGGTTTTGGAGGTGGCAGAGAACATTAACATAACTGACAGACACATTAACATACAGCTCAAAGTAGGCTACCTGAGAGTCAGCATCTTTCACAGTTAATCCTAATTTTCCAACATGCTTGTTGACAAATTGCAAAAACACCTAAAGAATGGAGGGGAAAAAACAGCATTTTCAGAGACTGCATTAATTATATCTTATAATGCAAATGTCCAGGTCTGTTTAAAATGTAAAAAGTTACCTCTTTCACAGCATCCAGTTTGTCCGGTACATGTGTGAATAATTCATCAAAGGCATCTGCTTCTACAGCAAAATATTCAATAAATGTGAATTGGGATTATCTGGAGTAACTGCCAGACTGGTGGTTAAAATAACTTAAACCAGGAAGAGGAACCCACGATATATAAGCCAAGGAGAAGTCGAATTGTGGGAGACCTCTGTTCCCCAATATTCTCTCCTCCACTGCAGATGAGAGAAGGGGGAGCTGTGTATGCCCTTACTTTAAATCCTTTGTCAGACAAAATAGTTTGCATTAGTCAGCTTCCCTAATGTTCACCGGCATGGGTTCCCATAGGTTTTGCTGCCACCAGTATGAGCCCGAGGCAAGCTGCAGTTCCCTGGGTTCTATAGTTCATCTCTTTTCATTTGCACTCTTTAACCCTGAACATCAGCAATAAAAATCAGTAGAAAATAAGGCGCATATATTACCATCCTTCAGTACCTGACATTTGCTGTTGGCATCACTGGGAATTTTCCACAAAAACTGTGGGTGGAGAATGGTCCTAAATTCAGTGATAGAAATATTTGCCCATAATTCTAAATCCATAGACTTTTAAGGTCAGAAGGGACCATTATAGTAATCTAGTCTGACTTCCTGCTTAACACAGGCCATAGAACCTCACCCAGTAATTTTTGGTAAAAATTAGATGAGAACTAGGGCTGGAAATTGAAATGAAATTTGGACATTTTCAATGACAAATGGAAATGAAATGTTTGTGAATTCCCACCCTGATTTTCTGACCAGCCCTAATGGGAACTGTGTATGTCTCCTCCCAGTGATCCATGCACAAAATTGCTTTTGCCTGAGATGAACAAAGTTCTCCAACTTCATTAACATCCAGGGCATTATGTCAGTGTAACTAAGAGGAGACTTTGGCTTCTGTGGTGTGGGAATTGAATTCAGCTTTTATTTAGGAGAGAAAATATTCACCCAAGTTAGCAACTATCTTATATAAAAAGTCTTCAGTGTTGAGAGAATGCCACTGGGTTTCATTCTCCCTATTAAATTGTTGGTTCAGTATTGTTAGGAAACAAACAAAGTCCATAATAAATCAATAGCAGGACTGTGTTTAAATCCTACAAGCATTGTCACAAACCAAAGAGCCTTCTGGAGCTGAGTTTTCTGGTTTTCTTCCTTTATTTAAGCCAGGTTTTGTTTTGTTTTTTTAAATAGATGAAGACTGAAGGGTGAATTTTAAGATTTAAGATTCCTTTGACAGATTAACATACAGAAGCAGACACAGCCATTTCATTTTTCTGCATTGTCTCAGTTTATAAATAAAGACCACTTAATGGAATAACTGATAAAACAAATACATGTTCAATTAAATACTTTGTCTCTGCACTAGCTGTAACTGGGCGTATGAATTGCACATAAGAGAATTAAAATAGCCCCATTCATTTATTGAAGGTGAAATGTATTCCTTTGCTGACAACCAGGCTCACACAAGCCTATGCACCTTGTAAGTCCTCAAAATAGAGTGTTTGTGGTATTTACGTCTTTTACTGGCCTTCTTCACATGGGTGAATTTCACAATGAAATGTTTTACTTCCCTCAGTAGTTCTGATGGTGTATTCTGCTTTGGATTAATCTGGTTGTTAAAGGGCTGTTGTCAAGTGATGATAAGGTTTCAAAATATTTTTGCAAACTAAAGAAAGGAGACCTGAATGCAACTGGCAGCAAGTCAAAAGCCCAAATCTGCAGCAGTTACACACATAAATAATTCAGCTGAAGTAAATGGGATTCATCTCACTTTACCCGTTCATCATCTTGCTTCCCTCTATTTTATTTCTCATTGCCAGAATGGATTTGGCTTCTCCTGTGTGAGGATCAACTAGAGCAATGTGGAGCCCAATTCTGAATTCCTCCTCCTCCCATGTAACTCCACTGACTCTAGTGGGATTAGTCCTGATTTGTCATGATGTTAGTAAGATCAGAAGTGGATCCATACAGCTTTTGAAAACAATATGCAGTAAAGAAACACTGAAGTTAGCTTTAAGAGTACTTACTTGACTTATCTTCTACATTCTCTCTAAAGATCCAACAACAACAAAAAGAGAATTAGCAAAAACATATAGCAGAGTTATTTCTAAGCAAAGCATATCTGTGCCATAAGGATCCCTATGAAGTAGGAGATAGAGTACAGAACCTCACTAGTTGTTTGCTTTCTTGTTGCTAGTGTTGCTCACTAGCTTTCCAACAGACAGTTTTACAGTGCACTGAATTTTTGTGTTCTTGGAACAATATAAGATTTTAATTGGCACACAGACTAATACACATTTATTTTATAAGCACTGTCTGTAATACACTCTTCCAACAAGCTGCTCATAATACTAGAATTTAAAGTTGTATTAACATATAAAACATAATAGTTGATGATGGAACTGTAGCAGGGAAAAACTGTTTCTAGTTCATGGTGCAACCTCCATGTTTTTATTGTATCCCACTGCTGAGCTCATGTAATAAATAGGGAATCTCACAAACTGACCAAGCTAAGATTGTTCTTTCTTTAGCACCAAAATAAGAAAAAATTGTTTACCTCAGGTAATATATTAATACAATAGCTATAAATTAGTAATAAGTAAACTGTTTTTGTTTTATACAATTGCACTTTTAGTCTCAGATATAGAAACCTAACATGAGTTTACTAATGATGTCACTTGTCAGGTCTTGCTAAGACCAGCAAAAACCCAATAAGGGCCTCGCAAGATGAACAGGCCTGCCTCTACTTCATGCAGTAATTCTGTGGCAATTATTAACCCTGCAAATACTTCAATTGAACAGATTGTAACTAAAGAGCAATCAGACATGATGTATAATTGTACTTTTTGGTAAAATCAACTTAAAAAATTTTTTCTGATCAGGTCAGTATGTTGGTGTGACATAGTCGGAATCTGTCTATATGAACTTATAACTTCCAGTTTGACTTTATGAACTCTCCGTATGATTTCACCCTTACTAATTCTTTCACTGTATACTATCATATTAAGATTACTTAAGGGGCTGTTCCTAAGTAAAGACCATCAATAGTTGAATAACCTTGCCCTAGCAAGACAGTGGAGACTACTGGCCAGAGATTACTGACATGGCTCTTATTCATTGTAGCAACTATAAAGGACATTGAAGGCCACAGCTAGAGCTAATTGAAAATTGATTCATTGAAACCTAAATGTTTTGATGAAAATTTTGTCAGGAAGGTTTCTAGGGTCCAGGATGGAATTTTATGACACACCAGCCCACCTCAGAATAGCTAATACCCCAATAGTTAAGGCACTCACTTAGGATATGGGAGAACAAGGTTGAAGTCCTTGCTCCAAATCAGGCAGAGCAGTGACTTAAACCAGGTGAGTTCCCTAACCTCTGGACTACTGGCTATTCTTGGGGAAGTTTATCATTTTCTGTGTCTCTTGCATTCATTCATAAAAAATTTTGAAAGGTATCACTTTTGATATGATGCAGAACAAAAACAAATTTTAAACCTTGAAATTTTTCATAAAACAGAATTTTTGCTTTCCAGTCAGCCAAGCCACTGCTCATAGAGGACTGGAGACTGGAATAACCCCAGGGGAAGAACAGGAAGAGACAAAATGTAAGAAATGACTGTTAAAAGGAGATTTACTTTACCAAGGGAGGCCAGAACTAGAAGACAAGACTGAATAGGAAAAGAAGGCGTGTCAGAGAATCCTGGAATCCCTAAAGGACACTGATTAATACCTAGAGAGCTCTCAGGAAGGATGAGTAAAATGAGGGAAGGTCTTGTGTGCAGCTATTTGTTGTTTTAGATCTGAAGATCTCTTGTGATTTTTGTCTATGAGTAAAGACTAAGGAATGGACCCAGGAGGCTTAAAAGCATGTGGGAACCAAAGGTTGGGTCCAGTACAACAGCCTTGTGTCTGACCACAAAAGGGAGATTAAACAGGACTATAACATTTGGTTGCTGGGGATTTTTTTTTTAAATAGCCACAACCACACTATTTTTTTAAATAAATGAAGTGATCATTTCAATCGTCCTTTGTTACACAGTGTATAAAACAAGATATGTCTTCTCTTACCGGCTATTAGTGATACATTCCACTGCATTTTCTGTCCTTAATCCATTTGAGGTACGCTGTTAAACAGAAAGCAAATATTGAATAATGATGTTTAACTGCAGGGGATATACAAGGAAATCTGAACTAGGAAAGGCAAATTCTAGTAACACTTTGCTGCCATAAATGTTAAGCGTAAAATTTTCAAAAGTGCTTGAGTGACTTAGGAGCCTAGGTCCCATTGACTTTATGTGAGATTTTGTTTCCTAAATCACATAAGCACTTCTGAAAATGTTACCCTACAATTTTGAAGCATACGTTGATTATTTGTATGAGGGTGATGAGAAAAATTCATTAAAGGTTCAGTCCTAAAAGGTACTGAGCAATTTGGCCCTGATCCACCAAAGCATATAAACACATGCTTAAAAGATACTTTTTGTATAATCTTGTTGACATCAATGGAACAACTCATGTTCTGATGGATCTGGGCCAGATTGCTCAGTGTTTTGTACGGTCAAGCTCCAGATCTTTTTGTCAGAAGCTATCCATACAGTAAAGCATTTAAAATCCAGACTCTCCTAGATTTAAATGTGCAGAGAGCAAGCCCAAGGCATATGCATCACTTCAGTCCCATAGGCAGCCCTCGTGCAGTGTTCTGTATGTGAGTGAACTTCACCCACAGTTAAAAATCTGACCAGTGTTGTCAGCTTTCACAATTATATCGCAAGTCATGTGATATGTGATGTTTTTCTTAAAGCCCCAGATCCTGGAGTCATGTAACTATGTGAGAATCTCAGTTTTCATTTAATTAACTAAATATATAAAATTTTAAAAGGTAAGTTCCTAGCCCTCATAGGCATAGAGAAAAGCTTGAAAATCTGACCTGAATGCAACCTAAAGTCACAAAAACCAAAAAATAAATGAAGACCCCCCACATTTTAAAAAGAAAATCTTATGGATTTTAGGCCAATCTCATGAATGGGGGAGGGGCGGAGGGGAGGAAGACTCATTCATTTTGAATAGTTGGGGTTATAATCAGTTATAATTTTTCATCCACATGAGCCACTGTCTGCTTTCAGTCTGAATGCCTTTTATTTTACATTAAGTGGAAACAGCAAAACAATATGAGTAAAGTCTTCATGATAAAGCATAGTGTTTGTAGCTGCTGTAGAACACTACCTGTGAACTGAACACAAAATGGCTGCTGACTTTTACAAACAACAGATTTCTATAAATTAAAAGGTGTAGTACACGGAAAACAAAGGCACAACAGGTATACAGCAATAGATATCACACTTTTCTTCTACTATGTTTTTTTTAATTTCTTGTGAGAGATCTTTGTGACACACAGCAGCAAAGGAAAGAGCCATGATTACCTCAGTGATTATTACTTCCACATTAACATTTGAAGGAATAGCCAGATCAGGTTGGAAATGCTTTGCTATTGCAATCAGCAGATATAATGTGCTCAGTAAGTCCTTCTGGAAGATAGCTATTTCATGTAAAGAAAGCAAATAATAAGTAATGTGCAAACTCATTACAGCTTCATAGTAATTCTTTGTACTCCCATTTTGCCCTCCACCTGAGAAAATCTTAGTGCTTCACAAATAAAAATGAAATATGCCTCCAAATACATTTGTGCAGTAGGGTAGATTATACCCATTTAATAGCTGTGGAAGTGAGGCACAGACAGATTAAAGTGACCTGCTCAGGGTCAATTAGGAAGTTTGCAGTTAGACACAGGAGAAATGGGTTCAGTTCCTGGCTAAAGTTCAGTAACCCCAAGATCATCCTTCCTTTAGCAGCATCTCCTTAGCCCAGTAAAACCCCAAAACAATGTATTTTTATGAGATAATTTCCCTGCATTTTACTCTGCACATACAATCAACACTCCATTTCAGTTGGCTCTCTTCACGTTGTAAACACTGGGCCACAGCTTCCAGAATAACTGCAAGTTTATGTTTCTGTTTTTTTTCTGTCAGTGCAATCTTCTCAACATCCAGTTTGAGAGATCCTAGTTTTTCTGAGAGGGAAAGGAGTTAAAAAAAAAAAAAAGGTTGTGTTTTAACAGCGCTGTAGAAACAATACAAAATCATAGCAGAAGTACCAAAAAATTCTTGATGTAAGTGTTCAGCATAAATTATTAACACAGACCCAAATCCTGCAACTGGATTTGAATAGATACACCCTTGGATTCATGAAAAATCTCAACGAAGTCAGTAACCGTATTGCACCGTATATGCAGGATTGGACCATATATTGCAGAATGACTTTTAGCTACATGCAATCCACACACTGGGTTTTACCAGTGGAAACCAGAGGAATCCAGTGAGTGAACCTGTCCTGTAGATTGGTGTGTGCGCTAAGCACATAGCGGTTCATATAAAAAGGAAAATCTTAGGCTTGGTACACACTTACCAGGAAATTAGGCAGCGGTCAACAGGAGTTACACAAGCTACATAGAGCAGCTAGTGTAACTCTCGTTGACTTATTATATCCTCTTATGCATGCTGTCTCGACTACGCCTTGCCAATGGGAAATGCATTCCCACTGACACAGCGCTACACCTTTTGAGGAGGTGATTTATTTGAATTGACTTCCAGAACGATTGAGCAGGTCTTCACTGCCATTCAATCGATCCGGATAGAATGATCTGACAGCGGTGTATTTGCCGCCGTCGGTGTATACATACCCTTAGTTCATAGATGTGACATTACCTCCCCATATTATAAAAGTAAACCAATCCTATTCATGGGCCTGATACCACCACCATGATTTACCAATTTGACCAATCATCAGCAGCAGATTAGGTGAGACCCACTCCAGTTGCAGCCACAGTAGGCTAGAGAAGAGGATAAAGGCAGCCGTAATTAGAGGGAATGGTAGACTGTAACTTTAGCTGGGCATTGATTCAAGAAGCCAACCTTCAGCTGGTGTAAATTGATTCAGCTCCATTGAAGTGAACATAGCCACGCTGATTTACAGCAGCTGAAGTTCTGGCATGAGATCTCAGACTATGCTTTTATGAAAATATAATATTTAAACAGAAAAATGATAATTGTCAAGCTGATTCCAGCTAATGTTTATGGTAATATCATAAATCATATTCATTGTCATGGTTTATAATGTAATCAGCACATCTTGGAGATGTTATAACCTCAGACTTCAAAGTTAACCTTTTTACTCTCTATATAAACAATGGAATAAAATGATTTTCCAAGAAGTGGGGAGGAAGGGTAGCTCAAGCATTTGTTCAGGATTGCAATAACCACATATAGTTCACAGTGCAGTGTACTTCTCTATTTCAGTTAGAAAGACATTCATAATTAGTAAGATACTGGCAAGCAAAGCTGTCCTTACAGTTCGGTGTGTTTGTTTTTTGTTTTAGCTGTGAGCTTCTGCACAGAAGAGCATGCAAAAAGATTTTTTTAGAAGCAAAGCTCAAAAAAGCAACTTACCCAAGAGATGATGAAGTATCAGCCCATCAAAGAGGTCTTCTTCCAGGCTTTTTACTACTATGTGTTCCTGTTTCAGGGTTGTGTTAATCCAATCTATCAAGCACTGCAGGGGAGAAACAATCAACAATGATATCCCTGTTGTTAGAACAGAAAGTGGGAAAATAAATGGTGACACTTAACCTTCACAGGGGTGCACCTTCCTCTTTGTCTCCTAGTTCCATCTTTTATTTTGTTTTCATTCTCTATGGATT
This sequence comes from Mesoclemmys tuberculata, assembly GCA_007922155.1. Taxonomy (NCBI): domain Eukaryota; kingdom Metazoa; phylum Chordata; order Testudines; family Chelidae; genus Mesoclemmys; species Mesoclemmys tuberculata. Next base: position 110,809,218 of record ML675616.1, on the reverse strand, counting down.
TTCTCCTTTATTTTATTTTAGTCTTCTCTCTCACAATCACTATACCCCCATTTTCTCTTTCCAACTCTCTTCTCTCTCCATTTTCATTCTCTCCCCCCTTCCTCCCCTTCCACTTTATTTTCATTTCATCTCACTAAATGGCATAAAGACATTATATGTAACATAACACCTCTTCATGTGGGAAAAGGAGGTGCTCACACTGTTGGCGTCCCTCTACTGGGGTTGATGGAATGTGTTTCAGCACTTCCAAATATTACATGCTGAAAGGGTAGAATTTATCCAGTGCAGAAAGCCAGTGAAAACCAAGGGTGATTGTGTGTTACAAGTCTGCTTCTGTGCCTGATTCACAGAGAATATTAGTCGCTTACAGTCCGGCTACAGAGATTTGGCTCTTTAGCTCAAGCGATGACAGCTTATGTTTTTAGCTCTGGAGGGCTCCAGTTCTATGGTCTATGCTCATGGCTGTCCCAGTTAATCCCTACTTGGAGGGCTTAATTGGTGTATCAGCTTTGTGCTGGTTCTCCATGCAGGCTGAGTAATCCTGAACAACCCTATCTTTCTTTCATTAGACTGTTCTGCAGGCTGCAAAGTTCCAGTCCATATTGTTACTCTGCAGCCATGCTTCTCCAAGACAACTCTACAAAAGAAAAGTTCAGAACCCCTGAGATGTTTGTAACTTCATAAGACACTAAAAAAACCTCTCTGCTCTCGGCTGATGAGCTCTCTAAGTGTGTGTACTGCACATTTAAAACCAAGAGATACCAGGATTCCACTCAGTGAACTGTGGTTACCCTCACCTAATGCCTAGAGTTCAAGCTCTGATGATGCATTGGACTGGTGTAGTTGGAACTGGCAAGCTGAGGGCAGTGGCATAAGCTGTCGAGCTGCATTGCTGAAAACTGAAGTGCAAGCTTCCTTGTTCATCCGTCTTATCTTTTAACTGCCTTCTCCCTAGCCTACAGCTTAGGCAACATTGCCTGACCTCTAGCTACCAGGGTCTCCCTGGGCAGCAGGACAAAGAAGTGTATCTGAAACTACAGCAGCAAAGAACAGGTAGGGGAAGGAAAAAAGAATAATTGAAGCAGAAGTTTGCTACTTACTTCTTCTTCCTTTAAGCACGTCACATTTTACCTGTAGTTTAATGTTCAGGGCAAATGAGGTTACATCTTGCAGCTTACATTTCCTTGCCCTCAAAAGACACCCTCATGATAACACTCAGTTGAATCAGGAAATTAATGTAATATTTTCCACAAATGAGTTTCTTTGCTTCTCTAATGAAGCCCTTGAAGATACTCCCATGTCTACCATTATAATCTCCTCTTTAAAAGCTTTGTGTCAGAGCTGTGAACTCTCCAGACAAGGAGGATCATCCCTGCCACTCCTTGATATGCCCAAAGATGTTGTTGATGAACACCAAAGCATTCCTTCTTCCCCTGACCAATGAGGAAACAGGTTAGTCAGTCAAACCCAGGTTTCATGCTTTTGTAATCATAAATGGGGAAACCAGCAAAGCTAACTGGAATCTTCAGAATCACCGACTAAAGAAATCCTTTATGTTGGCAATTTGTGAAGAATGAAGGGGACCATATGATTCCTTCTTGCTATACCACCTCTCAAATTCTCTCTTTTATGAAAATATGGTAATGTAAAAACCTGTTGCAAAAATTAAATCCTTCATGAATGGATTGAGAGCTCATTAGGTTTGAGGAAACATAATATAGAAACACACAAACATATGTTTATGGCTTTGTGAACATGATATATACATATACATAAACATTCAAGGGCAATTTTTAAAATACCTGTCAGTTTTAATATCTCCAAAACTGTGATCAGTTCCAGCGGGGTAGCCATGTTAGTCTGCATACAGCAAAAACAAGGAGAGTTCTGTAGCACTTTAAAGACTAACAAATTTCTGCAGGTATAAGCTTTCGTGGGCTGCAACCCACTGCATCTAACAAAGTGGGTTGCAGCCCATGAAAGCTTATGCCTGCAGAAATTTGTTAGTCTTTAAAGTGCTAGAGGACTCTCCTTGTTATAACTGCGAAAGGTGCTTGTGTGCCTCCAAATGAGATCTGCCATTTTACTTACATTGTCATTTTCTTTACAATGAATTACCTCCTGGATGTTTGGGGCTCAGAAGTAACCCACCTGGACACCTTGGACATAGCCCAGAAAAAACGCCAAACCTCTCAAATGCTAGGACTTACATTCCCCTTCGCACCACACGGCAAAGCCTTGTTTTGTCTGAGTTAAGCATCTGAGGCTTGATTCTGCCAGGTGCTGAGCACTCGGGCACTGATCCAGCAGATCACCGGGAAGCACATGTCTACTTTTAAGCCTGTGTGCAGTCCAGTTGGTGTCAATGGGACTACTCATGTGCTTATGTACTTTGCTGGACTGGGGGCCAAAGTGCTCAGCACCTCATATGACGGAGCCTGAATACACAGCGTTTAAAAACAACAAGGGTTTACATGTAAATGATAATTTAGTAACAGAAATTATACCATTTGTAGTCCTTCCAATTTAGGTGTATTGCGGGAGGTAGGGTTTATGAATTTCCTCTTTTCTCCTATAAATAAAAGTGAACAATATCCATTACAATTCTCTGATGTGACTAATGCAGGTTTTCTATAACAACTGCCATCAGTTCAATATTACCCCATTTTGCTAAATACAATAGTGTTGTTATTTGTAATTTTATAGATTCCCTGTGAGGGAGGAAATGGCATATCAGATCATTACAATTGCCTGTTGGAAATCCTATTTTCAGGGAATTCAAATCAAGGAGAACTAAGGGACACTTTCTAAAAATAGACAAAGATACAATTTGGTTTGGTTCTTTTGTGTGAAACGTAAGCCTCATTTACGGGATTAGCTGGAACTTGCATTGACTCTTCATAACCCGCCTGTGTAGAGTTGGATACCAAAGTCCATGCAAAAGGATTACTTACTTACACTTGATTAAACCTGGGAATAGTGTTGTAAAACAAGTGAGATTTATTTGAACTGAGAACTTGGTTTTTTGGGGTTTTTTTGGTTCTTTGCGTCGGTCCTCTCTCTTTCTTCATGGCTGGCTCCTAAAACACATACCTTGAACACTGTCGTTCTTAAGTGGCATCTGATTGAGAGCAGTGGGCTTTGCAAAAGCACTGAGAAAGTCTGGCTCCATCGTATTATTTTTTCCTCCTAGAAAATTAAAAAAAAAATTTCAAAATGTGCTAGAGCCAAAATAAGTAGTAATGAGGGAATAAGCACCAAATGAAATTATTTCTTTCAGCAACTTTGAAGTGTTTATGGATGACCTACTTTTAAACATTCAACAACATATATTGAAGCAACTTTAAAATTAATCAGATACTTTTCTCTGTTTTTTCCTTTAGAAGAATAGCATTACAGTATTAAAAAATGTTTTAACTCCAGTCAGTTCTGCTAAATCTGAATTAGATCAGCAAAATGCTATTTCAGTTCCTTCAGCAGGAGACATCAAGGGTACAAGTTTTACAAGTGGTCAGTACTGAACTGTTTGGGATGAATAAACCAAGAATATATCAGATATAGAAGACTGCATGTATTTTAATAGGCACTTAAAAAAAGTGCAAGCTTTCCCTGCCCAACTGTTGCCAGCCTCAAATAAAATGGGAATGACAACACACAAAGGAGAAGAGACCAAAGTATCTTGGCAACATATAGAGGACTGGAAAGAGATTTTTCAAAAATGGATAGGAACAGTGTGAGAGGGCAGGGTGGGGTGGACCGAATAGGAGCAAAGAGGGACAGAAATGTCTATAACCTAGAGAGCACTAGAGAACATTTCCCTGCAGCACTGAAGAGTAAGTTTGCATACACAACCTTAATCCTGGCATTTCCTAACTTTAGAGTGCTTGATTTTGCAACTTTAACATTCTTTTAACATAGGGTTGTTTATATATAATATCAAAGCCTGAGAAAGCAAGGCTTGCTTGGTCAGGAATGGTAAAGAGTTACAGGAGATTTAGAATTTTAAGATTTTTGAATAGTTAAAAATTGAGGAGTGTCTCTTTACTTTGTCCTACGATACAAGAACAAGGGACTACCTTATTACATGAATGGTAAGTAAATTTAAATTCACTACCACAGGAAATCAATCACATATTGTAGCTGGATTTTTAAGGGGTTGGATAATAACTTTTGTAATTACAGTGTGCAAGATAAAAATAGGAATATTAAAATCTTATGCTCTGGAGTACAAGATGATCATCTGCAGGGATCAGCAAGGACTACAACTTGCATCAGCCACCAGACATGCATCACCATTATTGCTTATTATTTAGACTTACAGACTTCAAGGTCAGAAGGGACCATCATCTAGCCTGACCTGCACATTGCAAGCCTTAAAACCACTCCACCCACTCCTGTAATAGACCCCTAACCTCTGGCTAAGATATCGAAGTCTTCATATCATGATTTAATTACTTCAAGTTACAGAGAAGCCACCATTTACAGAGGTCTGAGATTGGGGCTACATCATGCTGGATTCTGTATAAACACATAGCAAGAGCCAGTTTCTGCCCCAGCGATCTTACAATCTAAACAGACAAAGGGCAGGAAGGGAAACAGCATTGTATAGCTAATCAGGTGCATGCTGGAAGTGACGGCCACAGTTCACCTTCTTCTGAAGCAGCAAATCTTAGCTGTTGCTGGAGCCAGTATACCAGATGTCATAGATAAATAATCTGTCCAGTATTGTTAATGCTATGTTCCTATAGCCTAATGGATAGAGCACTGTACAGGAAGTCAGCACTGCCACAGGTCTGTTGGGTGACTTCATGCAAATCACTTCCCTCCACCCTCCTCAATTTCCCCATCTGTAAAACGGAGATAACAGGCAGGGGCGAAAGGGTGGAGGAGTTGCACTGTATGTAAGAGAGCACTATGACTGCTCTGAGCTCCAGTGTGAAACTGGAGATATGCCAGTTGAGAGTCTCTGGGTTAAGCTTAGAAGCAAGAACAATAAGGGTGATGTTGTGGTGGGTGTCTGTTATAGACCACCAGACCAGGAGGATGAGGTAGATGAGGCTTTCTTCAGTCAACTAGGGAAAGTTTCCAGTTTACAGGACCTGATTCTCATGGAGGACTTCAATCACCCTGACATCTGCTGGAAGCAGATCAGCAGAGCACAAAAAATCCAGGAAGCTTTTGGACTGTGTTGTGGATAACTTCGTGGTGCAAGTGCTGGAACAACCAACTAGGGGCCATGCTGCTCTTGACCTGCTGCTCACAAACAGGGAAGATTTGGTAGGGGAAGTAGAAGTGGGTGACAACCTAGGCAGCAATGACCATGAGATGGTCGAATTCAGGATCCTGACAAAAGGAAGAAAGGAGAACAGCAGGATACAGACCATGGATTTCAGAAAAACAGAGTTTGACTCCCTCAGGGAACCGATGGGCAAGATCCCTTGGGAGGCTAATATGAGGGGGAAAGGAATCCAAGAGATCTGGCTGTATTTTAAAGAAACCTTATTGAGGGCACAGGCACAAACCATCCCGATGTGCCAAAAAAATAGCACGTGTGATAAGCGACCAGCTTGGTTTAACAAAGAAGTCATTGGTGAGCTTAAACACAAAAAAGAAGCTTACAAGAAGTGGAAGTTTGGTCTGATGACTAGGGAGGATTATAAAAATACTGCTCAAACATGCAGGAATGAAATCAGGAAAGTCAAAGCACAATTGGAGTTGCAGCTAGCAAGGGATGTGAAGGAGAACAAGAAGGGTTTCTACAGGTATGTTAGCAACAAGAGGAAGATTAAGGAAAGTGTGGGCCCCCTACAGAATGGGGAAGGCAACCTAGTGACAGAGGATGTGGAGAAAGCTGAGGTATGTAATGCCTTTTTTGCCTCTTTCTTCACAGACAAGGTCAGCTCCCAGACTAATGCCCTGGTTGGCACAGAATGGGGAGGAGGTGAACATCCCTCAGTGCTGAAGGAACAGGTCCAAGACTATTTAGAAAGATTGGACATACACAAGTCCATGGGGCCAGATGCAATGCACCTGAGGGTGCTGAGGGAGTTAGCTGCTGTGATTTCAGAGCCATTGGCTATTATCTTTAAAAGCTCATGGCAACTGGGGGAGGTCCCTGATGACTGGATGTAGGGCTCGGAAGAATTTGTCATGCGAAACCAGTATAGTTGGCAAGGCTAGGCCCTAAAAATCTAGCTTAGGCTGTGAGCAAGACTAGGCCTATAACTGCTTGGGCAGCCCCTGCATAAAGAAGTGGAATTAGCCTTTGTCTGTTATTATGAGATCAGTTTTATGCTGCATAAAATATGTTAGCTATGTGGAAATTGTCTGAGATAAGCAGTGGGTGACTGACCACAAGTCAGCAAAATATCTAACCACAGGACTAAAGTAGATATTAACAAAAGGCAGCTTCCCTTTTTTGTTGTCAGCCTAGCTGCCTGTAATCACGAACCAATAGACTAATGAAAAGTAAGTTTAAGACCCAATCTCTAGTTGAGATTGAGAGTGACGTATTGCATTGCTAGGAAGAAATGTTGCTAAGGTTAAGGGAGACAGGGGTATAATAGGTACCCCCCGGGAACCACTCGGGGAGACTCTCCGTGGATCCGTCAAGGCCTTACCGGATGCCCCAGACAGGTCGGTTCCCTGGTTGCGACTCACTATTAGAGTGGATGATGGGTCTCCCCACTCTGTTGCTTTTGGTATGTGCTTTATTCCTATGCTTTGAAATTGCTGTAGTGGGTGGTTGCTATTGCTACTGCTTTTGAAACCCTGACACTGTTTATTATCCTGATTGTGTCTATTAACTGTCCTTCTTATTCACCAGGTCTGTCTACTGGTGTGGGAGGTGTTTTAGCCCAGCTTTTACTAAGCCATTAGTATAATAAGCCACTTTATTTAAGCACCTCACGTTGTCAGTCTGCCTCTTTCCACTACCGAGATAATAAGTAAATAAATTAAGAACCCTCCACCCCAGAGGAGTACACTGGAAAAAAGCAAATATAGTGCCCATCTTCAAGAAAGGGAAGAAAGAGGATCCAGGGAACTACAGGCCTGTCAGCCTCACCTCAATCCTGGAAAAATCATGGAGCAGGTCCTCAAGGAATCCATTTTAAGGCACTTAAAAGAGAGACAGGTGATCAGGAGCAGTCAACATGGATTCACCAAGGGCAACTCATGCCTGACCAACCTGATTGCTTTCTATGAAGAGGTGACTGGTTCTGTGGATGTGGGGAAAGCTGTGGACGTGATATACCTTGACTTTAGCAAAGCTTTTGATACGGTCTCCCACAGTATTCTTATCAGCAAGTTAAAAAAGTATAAGTCGGATGAATGGACTATAAAATGGATAGAGAAGTGGCTAGAGCAAAGGGCTCAACAAGTAGCGATCAATGGCTCCATGTCTAGCTGGCAGCCGGTCACAAGTGGAGTGCCCCAGGGGTCGGTCCTGGGGCCGGTTTTTGTTCAACATCTTCATTAATGATCTGGAGGATGGGGTAGATTGTACCCTCAGCAAGTTTGCAGATGACAGTAAGCTAGGGGGAGTGGTAGATACCCTGGAAGGGAGGGATAGGATACAGAAGGACCTAAACAAATTGGAGGATTGGGCTAAAAGAAATCTGATGAGGTGCAACAAGGACAAGTGCAGAGTCCTGCACTTAGGACGGAAGAATCCCATGCACAGCTACAGACTGGGGACCGACGAGCTGGGCAGCAGTTCTGCAGAAAAGGATCTGGGGGTTACAGTGGATAAGAAGCTGGATATGAGTCAGCAGTGTGCCCTGGTTGCCAAGAAGGCTAATGGCATATTGGGCTGCATTAGTAAGAGCATTGCCAGCAGATCACGGGAAGTGATTATTCCCCTCTATTCAGCATTGGTGAGGCCACATTTGGAGTATTGTGTCCAGTTTTGGGCCCCCCACCAGAAAAAGGATGTGGACAAGTTGGAGAGAGTCCAGCGGAGGGCAACATAAATGATAAGGGGGCTGGAGCACAAGACTTATGAGAAGAAGCTGAAAGAACTAGGCCTGTTTAGTCTGCAGAAGAGAAGAATGAGGGGGGATGTGATAGCAGCCTTTAACTATCTGAAAGGGGGTTCCTGTGAGGACAGAGCTAGGCTGTTGTCAGTGGTGGCATATGACAGAACAAGGAGCAATGGTCTCAAGTTGCAGTGGGGGAGGTCTAGATTGGACATTAGGAAAAAGTTTTTTACTAGGTGGGTGGTGAAGCACAGGAATGGGTTACCTAGGGAGGTGGTGGCATCTCCATCTTTAGAGGTTTTTAAGCTGCGGCTTGACAAAGCCCTCACCAGGATGATTTAGCTGCGGATAGTCCTGCTTTGAGCAGGGGGTTGGACTAGATGACCTCCTGAGGTCCCTTCCAACTCTAATATTCTATGATTCTATGAATATTGACCTCCTTTATAAAGCATTTTAGTATCTGTGGATGAAAAATGCTGTACAAGAGCTAGGTATTATGATGAGGAAACACATTTCCCTCCTACTAAAAAAAGTTCCAAGTCTCAAAAAAATAGGGGACGAAGTAAATTTAAAGGGAAGTGAGGCACCCCTTGTTAAACATTCACCCTGTGAGAACAGGAAAGCAGAATAATCCATAGGTGAGAGATCTACTGCAAATGTTATTGCACATCTGACATGGAAGACCTCTGATGTATTGTTTCTTGTTTTGACAGCTTGAAGTTCCAAACAGCATTGTGAGGGTCCCTTTAGAATCTCTCTCACATATTTATCAGAGGCTCCAATATAGGGAAGGTGTATTAATAGCATTTGTTGTATTTTAGTACAGCCTTTGATGGTTCTGTTTTAAAAATATGCTTGTAGAGCCAATACTAGCAGAAAACTATGATTAGATATTTTTACACATCAGTCTTGTACAACACAATAGACACAAAATTCACAAAGCTGCTAGGGGGAATGTATTTCATCACTATGGTTGCAAAACCAAATGAAGCTCTAAATATGTAGTTGGCAAGAATAAAACAATTACGAGAAATGGAGCCTTTTACTGCCTACAGAAGAGTAACAACTGAACTGTTTGAGGAACAGTGAACCAAGGGAAATGAAATATACAATTAATATAGAAGATTTTCATATGCATTAGTGGCAATTAGACACCTAACTTGAAAGCCATTGGGGGTTAGCTGTCTAACTGCCACTTTTGCCAGTTTGTACACTAGCTGTAATTCAGATCCTATAGTTCCTCAGTTTTGCTGTACCCCTTAACTTTTATATCAGTCACTCTCCCTTTAATACATATGTCTGAAAATAACTGGGACTGTCAACAACTCAACTTTGCTCTAATAAAAAGTTAGTAACTAAAACCACCCGTGGGATATTGGTGGGGGGATCCCAAAAATCAGAGGCCACCAGTGAGAGTCTGGACCTTGGCATCTCAGTTTCCCCATCTGTGACATGGAGAAAGCTGCACCCATCTCCGAGTGGTTGTGTGAGGGTTCATTCGAAGAGGGTAGAGAGAGGTTTACTCAGTCCGTAGCAAGAGCAGCAGGTAGCCCAGGCTTGGACTGGAGACTGAATTATGACTCAGTCACCATTCAGTTCCTGCTGCCCCAGCCTGGCTCCTGTGAGGGAAGTAAGCTGCTCTAAAGGGATGCCAGCTGTAAATTACTTCCCCCTCTGCACTGGCTCAGCAATGCTGACGGCAATTACAGGCAAGGCTCTGTCTGCCCATTTCCTGCCCTTGCCTGTCCATGTGCAGAGGAAAGAAGGTGTGTTGGGAGCAGGGGGTGGAGGAAGGTGGGAGTAGTGACTCACCCTGGTGAATTGTGACCCATGATATGACTAACCCACCTGAAGGAGTGAAGAAGTTCCCAACACCCCTTTACTTGGCTGCGTGGGCATGTAGGGTGAGCCGTGATCTTGTCCTTATTATTCATGAAGCACTTTAAGGATATAAAGGGACTATACTCAGTAGGATTAACACTGTAATATTAATCAATGTGTTGATGGCTGCCATCATGGTTGATACAGTATGTATATTGAGAAATGTCCCATTACTTCTAGGGAGAATATTGATGTGGGGTTGTTTCAAGCCTTTTTTTTTACAACAAAAAGAGGTCGTTGGGCAACGTCTGGCAAGTGACCCAGCACTGCATGGCCAGCCCAGTGGAAACCTAGATTCTAGATTAGAATTTGCTACAACCCTCATAGGTGCTGGAACGCAGCTTGAAACAGTTGCCATCATATACAGGGTTTACAGTTTGGTCCAATGGCTTTCAGCACCCCCACAATAAAAAATGTTCCAGCACCCCTGCAACCCTCTCCCTCACAGTCTCCTCACCTCAACTTCACCCCACCTGGGCCCTTCATACCCTCATCTTCACCCATGTCCTGTCACCCTCATCTCCTTCACTACAGTGGCCCCTCCCCCTTCATTTTTCTTTCCATTTATCGTATTTCATTCTACCTAAACCCACAAAAGGGAGGGGGAAGGGGGGGAAATCACACCACTTACATGACATTTGCCATCATCATACTGTTCACTCTGCTTGTATATTCTATCCTGTTTCCCCCCCCCCTGTGTCTGTCTTGTCTATTAGATTGTTAACTTTTAAGAGCAGGGACTATCTGCTACTCTGCACCGTGCCTAGCATCATGGGGTCCCATTTTTATGGTCCTTAGGCATTACCACAATAAATTAATAATAACTATATTATTTTTGCCACTCTGTCACTTCCCAAGCCAACAGGGGTTGAGAAGGCTATGGGACCTGGCTGCTGGGAACCTTGACTCCTCTAATTATTAATGAGCTGTTTTGACAAGCCGAAAAGCCTTGAGGATCTCACACACACTTATGACTCAAGCTGGCAAGATGCTGAGCTCTGACTGCCACAAGAGTTGAAGATCCTACATGTCACAGGAAGAACTTAGAACTGTGCAAAACAGGCCTTGACTAAAAATTGGCGGCTTCATAAATAAAGCCCTTAGGGCTCAAACCAAGGGCCTGCTCAGCAGCTGAGAACTGAGGCACCGCATTTCATAGGCACATTAGTTATTATTAAATTGGGTTCTGGATCTGGCCCCAGGTTACACTCTAGTGAAAAGCTCAAACGTTCGATACAGGAAGTTTCAGTTTCAACCCCCCCAAGAAGTTTGTACACATCTCAGGCAACTGCCTGCTAAAAGTTTAGATATTGCACTAACATCCTGGGGGCACGTGAATCCTTTTTTCTATATCAGTTCCTTAATTGTGAGAGAAGTATTAAGACTTGGAGTCTGTCGTGCAGGCCTGCTGCAATGGGGCTCTGCTTTCCATCTTTTCTATTTTTCTTTTCACTTCTTTTGCTCTCAGGCTATTTTCTCTGGCATTGCATCCATGCATACATTATTTGCTGGTACATGGAGAACACCGCTTGGAATGAGACAATTGCTTGCATATTGATTGTAACAGTGTTATGTGTTGGAATTTTTAAATCATATTGGCCTTACCCTGGACTCTTCTAGCAAAATGGCATCATTTGGTTCTGCGTTCTCTGTTACTGAGACAAAATCATAAATTTAGATCTTGAGAAAGGCAGACGCTATTTGTTTATTTTTCTGCATTCTGCTGAGGATAATCAATTCATCAGCTTTTAGTTAGGTCAAGAGTTGCTAGCATATTCCATGCTGCAATGCAACAGTTCTTTTATTTTCAAAAATAAATAAGATGGTTTTGATGGTGAAACAACCTTTTTGTATTAACAGTTCAAATCACCTAACTTTTCCTCGACTGTCCCTTCACAATCTGGTTCCCCAAATTTCATTGAGATATAATATATATTTTACTGTCATAATGCTACCGTCATTATAATCTACTACAGAATATACATGAAACACTTACTTTTGCAGATGAGGCCACCAAGAAGTTGAAGTGATTTATTTACTGTTGGAAAAAGCCAAAAGCGGTATTCCACACATGCTCAAAAATAGCCCAAGCCCAAGAAAAGGCTTTCTAATCTGAAAAAATTAAACCTGCATGTGCCAGGAGTCAATCAATCCACCTAATTTTATATGGTTGCCCTTAACAGCGATGAGGAAAAATAAGCAAGAAACAAAAAGAAAGATTAGTTCTTTGCACTCAGCTTAGAACAGCCCCTTCCTTCCTTCCTCATTTTGCACTGTGGTTTTAAAGAGAAGGTTTGCTTGTTAGCAACAGGAAAGAGACAGCTTTATGCCTTGGCTTTAGCCAATAGAATCACTTTGCTTATGAACTTATAAAAGAACTTACACCATGTCTCCTTTAATAACCAGGTGTCCCACGAGAGGTCTTTTCAAGGCAAGGTCATGGGAAAGGAGTATGGAGGAGGACATTTTGGGCAGCTTTGTGTTGAAATTACTGCTTTCCATTCAAATCAGCTGGAAGATTATTAAGAGGCACAAGAGGCAAGTTACACATTGTTCTTATGTGATGCTTTGAAAATGAAACCACAGTTCTGATCAGAACCCTAACACTAGCAAGTATGGCCTCTACTAGCATCTATAACATATAGTGCAACTGCAATAAATGTGCCTCCAAACTCTGTAGGTGTTACACTGTCTGCAGTTCTCATTTCTCCCTTTCCCCCGTGGTGAAATATCCAGAAATCAAAACTATTAGGAAATTGTCGCCAGTCTGTGCTGCAGTACTACACGACACCTGCTAATCTACATCCTTGGAGCAACACACAATGTGTATTTTACTTCCTTAGTAGAAAAGTTTCATGCACTACTCACCTTCTCCAGGCTCTTCTTCCAAATGACGATTGTAATTTTTTTTTTTACTCCCACAGAGATGGCAAGCAAGCCTGGTACCTGCAGCCCTCTGCAAATCCACAGAATGAGATAGCAAGCAGCTGTGGTGCTCACTCACTCACCTTATTGTAATGGCATTAAGAAATTGGACTCCCTATGTTTAGCTCTGTATCCTAGACAGTAAGTGGCAATTCTGCACGGACGTTGACTAAGCTGAATGGAATATAATAACCAAGTCAAAATGGAAGAGAGATCCCCAGTCAATGAACCCTTCGATATTGACAGCTCAGCACGGTATGCTTAATCTTTGGGCCACCAGGGTAAACTTGGGTTGTTCCCTCGCATTCACACTTGGAGGGCAGGGAGAAAGGTCAAATCAAAAACTCAAAACAAAGGTATATGTTCTACCAATCCAAGAGCAAGTGTCATGGCCCACGCACTAACTAAGATGGAAGTATAAAAAGAATTAAGCAAAAAAGATGAAGCGGCATGCAAAAGAAGAAAGATAGAGGCAGGGCTATTCAGCGATGCTGTTGGCACCATTAGATAAACTGACATCAGTGGTGGTGATGAAGTTTGAGGGAAGGAAATGTGTCTGTAATCAGTAGGTTTTAAACCGCCATACATTTGGTAAACACTCTAGGGGAGGAAGACAGGCCAAAGGGCAAGGCCGTAAACTGGTAGTGGGCACCAGCTACCATAAACCTTAGATACTGCCTGTGGGTGGGAAGGATGGAGATGTGAAAGTACACATCCTTCAGGTCGAGGGCGGCAAACCAATCCCCTGGATTCAGGACGGGAATGATGGACGCTAGGGACACCATGCGAAACTTCAGTTTCCTTATGAACCTGTTTAACCTGAGCAGGTCTAGTATAGGCCTGAGGCCTCCCTTGGCTTTGGGAATGAGGAAGTACCTCGAGTAGAACCCCTTCCCCACCTCGAGCGGCGGAACCGCTTCTACGGCTCCCTTGAGTAGGAGGGAGCGGACCTCCTGAAGGAGTAATTGCTCGTGAGAGGGGTCCCTGAAGAGGGACGGGGGGGGAGTGAGGGAGGGAGCTACAAGCTGGAGGGCGTAACCCCGGTGCATGGTGTCGAGGACCCAGCGGTCCGAGGTGATGGCCCACCACAGGCCAAGGTAGCGCCTTAGCCTGTCCCGAAAAGGCGGGGGAGAATTCAGGGAACAGGAGACGGTGCCACTCTTGAGCGCACAGTCAAAAGTTGCGCTTCCCTTTGGAGCCCTGGGAGGGTCCTCTCTGGGAAGACGTGGACGACGCGGGGCGGTCGCGCCGTCCAGAAAACGTAGTTACTTATCAGTAACTGTTGTTCTTCGAGATGTGTTGCTCAGATCCATTCCACTTAGGTGTGTGCGCGCCCACGTGCACAGATCTGCGGAGAACTTTTCTAGCAGCCCCTGCAGGGGCCGGTCCCAGCGCCCCCTGGAGTCCCGCCCTTATGCGGCGGTACATATAGCGCGACCGGCCCCTCCCCTCCTCAGTCCCTTCTTTCTGCCGACTCCGACAGCGGGGACGGAGGGTGGGTGTGGAATGGATCTGAGCAACACATCTCGAAGAACAACAGTTACTGGTAAGTAACTACGTTTTCTCCTTCGAGTGATTGCTCAGATGCATTCCACTTAGGTGATTAACGAGCCATACCTTGGAGGTGGGTAGGAGTCAACGGCGAGCTGCCCTCAGCACGGCTCTGCCAACTCGCGCATCGTCCCTTGACTGCTGGACGACAGCGTACTGCGCAGCAAAGGTGTGCACCGAAGACCAGGTGGCAGCCCTGCAGATGTCATCCAGGGGGACCCTTTCCAGGAAGGCTGCCGACGCGGCCTGGGCCCTCGTCGAGTGAGCCGTCACCACTCCTGGGAGCTGGACGCCTGCACGCTCGTAGCAGAGCCGGATGCAGGCGGTGATCCACTTGGCGATGCACTGGGAGGAGACCGGGGAGCCTCTCATCCTCTCTGCCACCGCGACGAAGAGCTGCGTGGTCTTTCGGAGCGGCCTCGTCCTGTCTAGGTAGAACGCCAGCGCCCTCCTCACATCGAGGGTGTGCAGTCTCCTCTTGTCCTCGGACCCGTGCGGTTTAGGAAAAAACACGGGGAGGAAAATATCTTGGTTACAATGGAACCTGGAGACTACCTTAGGCAGGAATGCTGGGTGAGGCCTAAGCTGAACCTTGTCCTTGTAGAACACGGTATAGGGGGGCTCCGAGGTTAAGGCCCTTAGCTCAGAGACCCTCCTGGCCGAGGTAATGGCCACGAGAAAAGCCACCTTCCAGGAAAGGATCATCATTGGACAGGTGGCTAAGGGCTCAAAGGGGGGACCCGTTAGCCTATCCAAGACCAGGTTCAAATCCCAGGGAGGCACCGGGTCACGGACCTGCGGGTAAAGCCTCTCAACTCCCTGAGGAACCTCACCGACATGGGGTGGGAGAACAGGGACCGTCCCCCCATCGGCTGATGGAATGCCGAGATGGCCGCCAGGTGTACCCTGAGGGAGGCCAACGCTAACCCCTGTAGCCTAAGCTGCAGCAGGTAATCCAGGACAGCCTGCACGGGGGACGTACCAGGGGTTACGCCCCGCGACTCCGCCCAGCAGGTGAACCTCCTCCACTTGGCCCTGTAGGCGAGCTGCGTGGAGGGCCTCCTGCTTCCCAACAGCACGCGTTGGACCTGCTCCGAGCAGGTTCTCTCCTTCTCCGTCAGCCAGAGAGCCTCCAGGCCGTCAGGTGCAGGGAGTCGAGGTTGGGATGCAGCAGGCGACCGTGGTCCTGGGAAAGCAGGTCCGGTCTCCTCGGGAGCTCGATCGGGGGAGCGACTGACAGGTCCTGAAGCAGGCAAAACCAGTACTGCCTCGGCCACGCTGGGGCCATCAGGATGACCTCCGCTCTGTCCCTCTTGATTTTCAAGAGGACCCTGGGCAAGAGCGGGAAGGGGGGAAACGCATACAGGAGCGCCCCTGTCCATTGGAGGAGAAAAGCGTCCGAAACAGAGCCCGGCTCGCGACCCCTTAGCAAGCAAAACTGCAGGCACTTCGTGTTCCAGGCCGATGCAAACAGGTCCAGACGGGGAACACCCCACAGACGGAAAATCCTGTCCGCCACCTCCGGGTGGAGAGACCAATCGTGCTGGGGTAGAAACGACCTGCTGAGGCGGTCCGCCTCGTCGTTCCTGACCCCCGGCAGGTGAGAGGCGGTTAAGCAAAAGTTGAACTTCACCGCCAAGTCCCAAAGTCGAAGCGCTTCCTGGCACAGCACCGAGGAGCGCGCCCCCCCTTGTTTGTTGATATAGTACATTGCAGTGGTATTGTCTGTTAACACCTGCACCATTCTGCCCAATAAAGAGTGGCGAAACACTTCGCAAGCTAGTCTGACTGCCCTCAGTTCCCTGACATTGATATGGAGGGCAGCCTCTCCCTGGGACCAAAGTCCCTGCGTGGTCAGACCACCGGTGATATGGGCTCCCCACCCCAGGGGTCTGATGCGTCCGTGATCAGCGTGACCGAGGGGGTGGGAGCCCTGAAGGGGATCCCTTCCAACACAGTCCCGGGGTCCAGCCACCAGTTCAGTGACCCCAACACCGCAGGGGGCACCGTCACCACCTTGTTCAGAGCATGCCTGCTGGGCATGTACACCTTGGACAACCAACCTTGGAGGGGCCTGAGCCTGAGGCGGGCCAACCTCACTACGTAGGTGCACAAGGCCATGTGGCCTAACAGCTGCAGGCACTGCCTGGCTGTTGTCGTAGGGCACCTCTGAAGCTGCGATACTATCGCCGTCATTGCCTCGAACCTCGAGCGTGGGAGGGAGGCTATGGCCCGCACCGAGTCTAGGTGGGCCCCTATAAAGTCTATGCGCTGCACCGGACACAGCGTGGACTTCTGCTCGTTTATGAGCAGCCCCAGAGCATGGCAGGTGGTCTGGACGAAGGAGACCGCCTCGCGAACCTGCGACTTGGTCTTGCCCCTGATCAACCAGTCGTCCAGGTAGGGGAATATCTGGACCCCCCTGCGCCGCAGGAAGGCCGCTACCACCGCCATACACTTGGTGAACACTCTGGGGGAGGAAGACAGGCCAAAGGGCAAGGCCGTAAATTGGTAGTGGGCACCAGCTACCACAAACCTTAGGAACCGCCGATGGGCGGGAAGGATGGAGACGTGAAAGTACGCATCCTTCAGGTCGAGGGCGGCAAACCAGTCCCCTGGGTTTAGTACGGGAATGATGGACGCTAGGGACACTATGCGGAACTTCAGCTTTTTCATGAACCTGTTGAGCCTGCGCAAGTCCAGTATAGGCCTGAGGCCTCCCTTGGCCTTGGGGACGAGGAAGTACCTGGAGTAGAACCCCGTCCCCACCTCGAGCGGCGGAACCGCTTCTACGGCTCCTTTGAGCAGGGGGGAATGAACCTCCTGAAGGAGTAATTGCTCGTGAGAGGGGTCCCTGAAGAGGGACGGGGGGGTGGGGAGTGGGGAGGAAAGACCAGCAGCTGAAGGGCGTAGCCCCAAGCGCACAATGTTTAGGACCCATTGGTCCGATGTTATTTCCCGCCACAGGCCGAGGTAAGGCCTTAGCCTGTCCTTGAAAGGCGGGGGACCACCCAGGGAACATAAGACGGTGCCACCCTCGGAGACACCGTCAAAACCGACCCTTGCCCTTAGGGTCTTGGGAGGGTCCCTTAGAAGAAGAGGTGGACGACGTTGTGCGGTCGCGCCGTCCAGAGCCCCTACTCCTATCCCTTCCCTTTGCAGGAGGGAAGGGTCTGGGCTGCGGCCTCGATTGCTGCCGCTGACGCTGAGGCGGCTGCTGCGGCTGTTGGCGGCTCTGCAACCTGGTTGCTTGGGGCGTGTAGAGGCCCAGCGAACGCAGGGTCGCCCTGGAATCTTTAAGGGCATGCAGCTTCTCATCAGTTTTATCGGAGAACAGGGCAGCTCCATCGAAGGGCAGGTCCTGGATGGAGTGCTGCACCTCCGAGGATAAGTCCGTGGACTGTAGCCACGCTGCCCGCCGCATGGCCACGGCGGAGGCCATAGCCCTGCCTGCTGTGTCCGCAGCGTCTGAGGCCGATTGCAGCGCTGCGCTAGCCACCTTGATACCCTCCTCCAGGACAATGTTAAAGTCTGCGGCCTGGTCCGGAGGGAGGGACTCTGAAAACCTCCTCAAAGAGTCCCATAGGTTTAAATTGTAACTACCTAAGAGGGCCTGATGGTTGGCCACTCTAAATTGAAGCGCCCCAGTGGAATAGACCTTTCTCCCGTACAGGTCTAACCTCCTGCCCTCCTTGTTCTTGGGAGAGGCGCTTTGGGCACCCTGCTTGTCTTTCTGATTGGCGGCATTGACCACCAAAGTACCTACTGCAGGGTGCGCATACAGGTATTCGTGCCCTTCGGTCGGCATGTAATACTTTTTCTCGGCGCCCTTAGAGGTAGGGGCAACCGAGGCGGGGGTCTGCCAGACTGCCTTAGCCAGGCGCAGAACCCTTTCGTGGACCGGGAGGGCTACCCTAGCCGGACCTTGTGACCCCACACGCCCAAAGAGGGGGTCCACCTCTTCCTCTAAGACCTTGACCTCAAGGCCAAGGTTCGAAGCCACCCGCTTCATCAGCTCCTGGTGAGCTTTGAAGTCAACCAATGGGGCCCCTTGGTCCCTTACAGCCGCCTCGTCTGGTGAGGACGAATAGGATGGGTGGCGGGGTCCCGAGGAGGGGCCCTCCCCAGGGTCCACCTCCTCTTCCTCCCCAGAGGGAAGGTCACCCTCCTGCACCGAGGGTGCTTGCTGTGTTTGGGTGACAGAGGCAGGGGCCGACGTAGTTCCCTGCCCCAACTGAGCTGCCCACTGGGCCCACATCGGCCACTGCCAGGGTGCCTGTGGCCAGCTCAGAGGCGGCACCGGTGCCGGAGGCCAAGCCGGTGCCGCAAGAGTCGATGTCGGCACCGCTGTAGAAAGAGCCGGTGCCGACTGAAACTCCGGTGCCGGCTGCGATGCCGGCTGCGGTGCAGGCTCCTGAATCCGGGCTGAACCCGAGTCAGAAAGACGTCTGCGACGACGACGTCGAGCAGAAGCGCTCCGGGACCCGCCACGCGACGATCCCGAAGAGCGGCTACGTCTACGGTGCCGACGAGATGACCCTGAAGACGACGAGCGGTACCGAGATGATTTCCGACGCCTCTTAGATGGTGCTGGGGAGCGGTGCCGAGAACGCCGTCTCGGTGCCGAGTCGGAACTCGACGACGAAGAGGAGCGGTGTCGGGACTCGGAACGGTGCCGGGACCTACAGCGGTGCCGGGAACGGTGCCGCAACGCGTCGTCCGAAGACGAAGATGGAGAGGAGCTTCCCAGCTCGACTCTCCGGCGTCGGGTGGTGGGCGGCCTATCCCCCGTCGGGGCCGCCCACCCTTCGGGGCCCCCCATCGCGGGTTTGCCCCGGGAAACAGGTCCTGACTCTCTCTGGCGTGAGAGTGCTGGAGGCGTGGGCAAAGCCAGCAAGGCCTGTGCCGCCTCGAACGCCTCCGGCGTCGAAGGAACCTGTGCAGGGGGTCCCCCACTCCCAGGAGTCGGGGGAACCACCCTGGGCGGTGCCGGTGCCGGGCCCGGTGCTGAAGCAGGGGCCGGCGGCACGTCGGTCAGGAGGATCACCTCCGAGCTCAACCCCGGCCGCTCCTGCGGTGCGGGGGAGCGCTGCAAGCGCGGGCGGCGCTTCTTCTTGCTCGGCCCCGAGGTCCCCGGTGCCGGAGGCGCACTCCGCACCGACGAGACGCTCGGTGTCGGAGTAGTCCGCGAAGGCTCGGAAGCCGGACTCAAGGCGGACTCCATTAAAAAGGTCCTAAGCCTCACCTCCCTCTCCTTCTGAGTCCGAGGCTTAAAGGACCTGCAAATGCTGCACCGATCGGTACGGTGCAGCTCCCCCAGGCACCGCAAGCAACGGTCATGGGGGTCGCTGGCTGGGAAGGCCTTACCGCAGCCAGCACATGGCTTAAAGCCCGGCGTGCCCGGCATGGCCGGGACGCCGTGAGCCCGAAGGCTCCCTAAACTAACTAACAACCCTCACTAACTGTAAACTAACTGAGTTCGGGATGAACTATTAAGCTAACTACTCACTTTAAGGAGAAATAAAGCCTGTTCGAAGAGCAGGGGTAGTTCTCAACCGACCGTCACAGGCGGAAAGAAGGAACTGAGGAGGGGAGGGGCCGGTCGCGCTATATGTACCGCCACATAAGGGCGGGACTCCAGGGGGCGCTGGGACCGGCCCCTGCAGGGGCTGCTAGAAAAGTTCTCCGCAGATCTGTGCACGTGGGCGCGCACACACCTAAGTGGAATGCATCTGAGCAATCACTCGAAGGAGAACCCCTATTCCTATCCCTATCCCTCGCGGGGGGGGAAAGGCCTAGGCCGTGGCCTAGGTTGCTGCCGCTGCCACTGTGGCGGCTGCTGCGACTGCTGGCGAATTTGTATCCTCGCCGCCTGAGGGGTGTAGAGACCCAAGGAGCGGAGCGTTGCCCTTGAGTCCTTCAAGTCGTGAAGCTTGTCATCCGTCCTCTCTGAGAAGAGGGTGGCTCCATCAAACGGCAGGTCCTGGATGGAGTGCTGCACCTCCTGGGATAAGTCCGTGGACTGTAGCCATACTGCTCGCCGCATGGCAACAGCAGAGGCCATCACCCTGCTGGCCGTGTCCGCAGTGTCAGAGGCAGTCTGAAGGGCTGCGCTGGCCGCAGTCACTCCTTCTTCCAGGACCGTGGCGAAGTCCGCGGCCTGGTCCTGGGGCAGGGACTCTGCGAACCTTTGCAGCAAGTCCCACAAGTTCAAATTGTACCTGCCCATGAGGGGCTGGTGGTTCGCCACCCTGAATTGGAGCACCCCCGGTGGAGTAGACCTTCCTGCCGAAGAGGTCTAGTCTCCTACCCTCCTTGTTCTTGGGGGAGGCACTCTGAGCCCCTTGCCTATCCTTCTGGTTGGCAGCGTCCACAACCAGAGTACCTGGGGCAGGGTGCGTATACAAGTAATCGTGCCCTTCGGCTGGCACGTAGTACTTCTTCTCAGCACCTTTAGACGTAGGGGCGACCGAGGAAGGGGTCTGCCAAACGGCCTTAGCCAGGCGCAGGACCCTCTCATGGACGGGGAGGGCTACCCTGGACGGTCCCTGTGTCCCCACACGCCCGAAGAGGGGGTCCACCTCTTCCTCCAGAACCTTGACCTCCAGGCCAAGGTTCGAGGCTACCCGTTTCAGGAGCTCCTGGTGAGCCCTGAAATCAATAAGAGAGGCCCCCTGGTCCCTGACGGCCACCTCGTCCAGTGACGAAGAAGAGGCCAGGTGGCGGGGTCCAGTAGAGGGGCCCTCCCCGGGGTCCTCCTCCTCCTCCTCTGAGGAGTGGTCTCCCTCCTGCACCGAAGGTGCCTGTTGAGGGGATAACTGGGAAACAGAGGCAGGGGCCGACAATGTTCCCTGCCCCATATGGGCCGCCCACGGACCCCAAAATGGCCACTGCCAAGGAGGTTGGGGCCAACCAGACGGCGGTACCAGTGCCGATGGCAGTGCCGGTGCCGGCTGCGGTGCCGGTGCGGATGCGAGTACCTCCTCCTGGCGCCGGGTCCGGGATCCCGAGCCAGGAGATCGATGCCGGCGGTGACGCCGGGAAGAGCTGCTCCGGGACCTGCTGCCCGACGATCCCAAAGAGCGACGTCATTTGCGGTGCCGACGGTGGGGCGACGCTGACGAAGACGATGATCAGTGCCAAGAAAGGGACAACTTGCGACTCCTCTTCCCGGATACTGGCGAACGGTGCCGAGAACGCCGTCTCAGTGCCGGGCTGGAACGCGACGCCGACAATGAGTGGTGCCGCCTGGACGATCTCGATTGGTGCCGTGCGGTCTCATCTGAAGAGGAAGAAGGAGAGGAGCTGTCGAGCTCAACTCTCCAGCGTCGAGTGGTGGGCAGCTGATCCTCTGGTGCCGGGCGCGCCTACCCTTGGGGACACCCATCACGGGTTTGCCGCGGGACACGGGCCCTGACTCTCTCAGCTGAGAGAGGGCCGGAGGCGTGGGCAGGGTCAGCAAGGCTCGAGCCGCTTCAAACGCCTCCGGCATGGAAGGGTCCTGTACAGGGGGTCCCCCACTCCCAGGAGTAGAGGGAGGTTCCCTGACCGGTGCCGGTGCCGGAGCAGGCGGCACATCGGAGAGCCGAAGCACCTCCGCGCTCGACTCCGGCCGCTCCTGCGGTGTGGGGGAGCATTCCAAGCACGGACGGCGCTACTTCTTCTTCGGCACCAGAGATGTTTGGTGCCGAGACGCCTGCAGTGCCGGCGGAGCACTCTGCACTGAGGAAACACTTGGTGCTGAGGGAGTCCACGTCGGCTCGGATGCAGGACGCAAGGCGGACTCCATGAGGATGACCTTAAGCCTTATCTCCCTCTCCTTCTGGGTGCGAGGTTTAAAGGCTTTACATATACGGCATTGGTCCTTACAGTGCTGCTCCCCCAAGCACTTCAGACAGCAATCATGGGGGTCGCTGACGGGAAAAGCCTTCCCGCAGGCAGCACAGAGTTTAAACCCCGGCGAGCCCGGCATAGCCAGGTCGCCGAGAGACCGAAGGCTCTTTCCTACTCTAACTATAGTACCTAACTAACTGAAAACTAACTAAGTTTGGGGCGAACTGCTAGCTAACTACTTATGTATGGAAGAAAGGCTTGCGAAGAGCAAGAGCTGTTCCCAACCAGCCGTCACGGGCGGAAAGAAGGAGCTGAGGAGGGGAGGGGCCGGCAGCGCCCTATATGCCGCTGCATGAGGACGGCACTCCAGGGGGCTCCGAGGCCGGCCCCTACAGGCGGCTGCAAGGGGAAAGTTCTCCGAGGGCCGTGCACGAGGGCACGCACACACCTAAGTGGAATGCATATGAGCAATCACTCAAAGGAGAACCCCCTTTGAGGTAGTTAAAGGCTGCTATCACATCCCCCTCATTCTTCTCTTCTGCAGACTAAACAGACCTAGTTCTTTCAGCCTCTCCTCATAAATCTTGTGCTACAGCCCCTTATCATTTTTGTTGCCCTCCACTGGACTCTCTCCAACTTGTCACATCCTTTTTGTAGTGGGGGGCCCAAAACTGGACACAATACTCCAAAAGCAGCCTCACCAATGCTGAACAGAGGGGAATAATCATTTCCCATGATCTGCTG
Organism: Mesoclemmys tuberculata; assembly: GCA_007922155.1. Taxonomy (NCBI): domain Eukaryota; kingdom Metazoa; phylum Chordata; order Testudines; family Chelidae; genus Mesoclemmys; species Mesoclemmys tuberculata. The sequence goes on along the minus strand of ML675616.1, from coordinate 110,786,305 downwards.
GCAATGCTCTTACTAATGCAGCCCAATATGCCATTAGCCTTCTTGGCAACCAGGCACACTGCTGACTCATATCCAGCTTCTTATCCACTGTAACCCCCAGATCCTTTTCTGCAGAACTGCTGCCTAGCTCGTCGGTACCAAGTCTGTAGCTGTGCGTGGGATTCTTCCATCCTAAGTGCAGGACTCTGCACTTGTCCTTGTTGAACCTCATCAGATTTCTTTTAGTCCAGTCCTCCAATTTGTTTAGGTCCTTCTGTATCCTATCCCTCCCTTCCAGGGTATCTACCTCTCCCCCTAGCTTAGTGTCATCTGCAAACTTGCTGAGGGTGCAATCTACCCCAACCTCCAGATCATTAATGAAGATGTTGAACAAAACTGGCCCCAGGAATGACCCCTGGGGCACTCCACTTGTGACTGGCTGCCAGCTAGACATGGAGCCATTGATCACTACTTGTTGAGCCCTTTGCTCTAACCACTTATCTATCCGTATCTATGAAGATAGAAAAGGCTCTCTTTCGGGTATCATATTTAGATTTTCCCCTAGTCTAATTAGCATTTTAAAATATCATAATGGTCTTACCAATGGGAAAGGCCTATTAGGTCATATCCAACCTGCTGCCAATGCATGATGATTCCCTGAAGTATATTCAAGTGGTTAGTCCAATTTAATTTTCTGCATCAAAAGCAGTAAGGCTTCCATCACTTCTCTTGGGAGGTTATTTCATAGCCTAATGGGCCTCACTCAGATATCATACACCATAATATTTAGGCTAAATTTTCCTTCTTTTTAAATTTCACATTCTTACCCAAACTTATAGCCCCCATGCACTACACAATTTCTCACCGTACATTCCATCAGATAACAGTAGATGATTGCCATAGCTCTCCCACATATGCTCACTTATCATTCAACCAAACTAACTAGGATTTGTTGTCTAAACCCTTTCTCTCATTAACTTCTGCATTCAGAGTCATTTTTGTTGCTGTCCCCCAATTTCCCTCCAATTCGCCCCAATCTCTTTCTACAGATAAAATGCCCTGATCTAAGTATAATAGTCTAAGTGGTGTGTGATGGTACGTCCACACCACGGAAGTCCTGAGCTGGTTAATAAGGGTCAGAAGGAGCCAATTAACCTTAGATACTGCACCTGGAGGGGAATCAGGGCTTGATAGGGCCTAATGGCAGATGAAGCAGAGCTGTGGGAGGAGCTGGGATAGCATTATAAAGACTGGAATTGAGCATAGGAAAGGGCTGCAGGCAGGCAGCTCTGTAGTTGCTACTTAGAGTGAAAAGGTGTTGGCCTGGGACAAGGAGGAGATCCAGGGAGCAAGTGTGTCTTGTGCTGGACACTCGTAAGAGGCCTAGCAGGTATGGGAATTGGTCAAAGCTCTGGGGATAGTCCCAGAGATAGGCAAGGAGATAGAGGGGTGGGGAAGGAAACAGCCCAAGTTGCTAGTCATAGGGTTCCTGGGCTGGAACCCAGAGTGGCAGGCAGACCTGGGTTTCCCTACCAGCCACTGGCAAAATGGTGCTGGAGTTGGAATAGAAGACTGCCTGTGAGGATATGTACAGCTTATCTTGGGGGATTTCTTTACTTGGGAACGGTAGGAGGGAAGACTATATAGTGACTGGCTGGCTTCCATAAAGTGGAAGCATTCCAAGTTGTGGAGGGAGAAAACTAAAAAACTAATTCCCAGACCCAGGCAAAAGGAGACACACAGGCAGTGAGTGGACCCCTTTCTATGCTGTCCTGCCGTGTCACACCCCGGCTCTGTTTTCTATGGCCTGTGCAAATACATATCTCTGGCAGCTTGGTGAACAGGCAGAATTCATTAAATGCATTCATCATTCAAGTCCTTCCTTTATTATGACTTCATTCATTAAGCAGGGCAAACAAGATCAAGAGAACAGTGATCATCAGTTGTTTATTAGAATAAATACAGTTGTCACAAACCATGCATTAAGTTCCATAACACTCCTGCTATGACTTTAGAAAACATAAGATTGCATTGTAATTTGCTTACAGTACACTACTTTTACACTCTCACTAAGCCAGACTTGTCCAAGGTATGACAAGTGCAGTCTCTCATCTGCAAGGTGTTTTGTTTTGTTTTGAATTTTTTAGTAAAAGAAATCCAGAGTGAACATTGTTAAAAAAATATTAGAAAAAGATTCTTAAAATACATTAATACACAAAGCACTGGGTTTCTATGGGGGGGGGGGAAAGGTTCTGTAAATCTTTACATTGATGTAAACTCTGCCTTTGCTGCTTTGCAGTCTTGTGAAATATTAGGACTCAGCTGACCATAGGTCAGGCCTCTTCTCAGCTGTACAGCCAGTTGTAATACTGAGTCCTACAACTGTCTGGAACTGAATGGCGCAGGCATCCGCAGTTCTGCGGATGACTCTACAAGGCACGTTACATAGACTGTAAAGGCAGCCAATCTCATTAACCATGTATGAGGGGCATGCAGTGCTCCATTATGCAATGGGCCTCAGAATTCCCTTGTCTTTTTTACCCAACTTTACACTAAAGCAGAATTCAAAAACTCCAGTAGTACCAACAAAATATTTTGCATCCTGTTCTTTAGCACTGATGGGGGGGCTATATTTTAAGCTTTAAAACCAGAACATATGAGCCCATTACAAGCCACAAGTTAAGTATGTGATAGACTAGGCACGAAATAAACAATATTAGTTGGTGGGGAGCTATATCCAGATGATCTTGTTTTAAAACTATTTGCTTTTGGGAAAGCCCTGCTTAAGTTAAAAGCATCCTGTCAGCAATTTGCTCATGTCATAAAAACTAAAGGTCCCAAACCTGCAGTAACCTGCTCACAGGACTGCAGATAGAGTATAATTTCTGTCCTCTGCATCTCAGCAAATGGCCAGTGCAGTCTTTAAATGGGCAAAGTTCAGTGCCCCTCTGTTAAAGGTGACCTGAAATTTTTTTTAAATTGGCGTTGTGCCCCATTATTGCTTCTTTATGATGAAGATGGCCACTCTCACAGAATTTCCTACCACCACCCTGAAAATTTTACTACTACTGCTTGTTTTTTAACATTGGAAATATTGGGAATGTCAAATCTGGGCTTCTCTGGAGGATTCCTGGAGCAACTCAGGCAATGGACACCGTTGGCTCTCACACCTGAACTGCAGGGATGATGAATTTTTAACAGACTTATTATTTCTCAACTATTCCCTGAGAAAGTATTCCTTAACTAATAGCCCAGTGGTTACAGCACTCACATGAGATAAGAGAGACCAGGTTAAGTTCAAATCCCCACTCTGCCTGACCTGGAGTGGGGACTTGAAGTCGGGTCTCCCAACTCCTAGTGTAGCACTAATTGCTGGGCTATAGGGTTTTCTAGGGTGGGGATCTCAATCCTTCCTAAATGAAGCTGTTCCACTTCATATACAATATTAAAGTAGGAATTTAGGCACCTACAGAATTAGACAGCAGGTGGAACAGGGGGTTGAGGATCTAAATTTTGGACTTAGGTGCCCAAAGTATCAATTAGGCACCTAAATTCCTTTGTCAATCTAGTCCTTACGATCTAATTCACTAATTCTTCAGTCACCATAGCATCTTCCATGGTAGATGTGACTTGAATTTTTAACAGAAACGAGTAGAAACCTCTTCCCATTTCTTTTTCTTTCTTTCTTTTCTTTCGTTTTGGTAATAGTCCCCTTAGGCCACTCTAATACAGTATAAAGAAACCCCCAGAAAGTGTTTTCTCCTTTTGCAAGTCACTGTTAAAGTGTCAAGTTGAGATACAAAAATATTAATGAAGAGAAAAATATCTTCTGTACAATTACACCACAGTTCACATAGCACAGTAAGGGGACATATGTTTCCTCTTGGTCTTTTAATGCTGAAGGGTAAATTCAGCCCTAGTGTAAACAGATGTATTTCATTTGTAGTCAATGAGAGATGGGCCTCTGCTTATAACAGGACTGAACTTGGCCCAGATAATGCAATAACACTGTCTTCCTTGATAGGTTGCTCTATTAAATGCTTTACATAAAACCTGGCAGCCCATATAATGTGACTAATGTGATAAATATAAAGCAATAATATAGTGGTTTTGAATTTCTCCTCCACACTCTGAGGGAAGGAATGCGATAAAACATACAGTCCACAAATAACTTACTTTAGTATGATAATGCTATTTATTTTAATAGCCCTGCCCATAACCTGCTCACACAAATCACATCCTCCCATTGCCTTCTTTGTACTTTTAAAGACATCTATTGCATCATTAGACACAGATAGGTCTGTACAATCAGATGAAGTCCATCAAGTGCTGTGATAAAGTAGATACATTCAAAGGGTCTAGTCTTTTCTCAAGCACAACTCCCACAGGCCTCACTGGGAATTTTGCCTAAGGATTACAGCACTGGGTCCAGAGTTCATGGCAGTAACAAAGTATCATTAGGGATGATGGGATGAAGTGAACTCATCACAGCATCACTCAAAGGAAATGTTATTTTCAGCCCTGGGATCGCATCTCCAAGCTCAGTGCGGACCAGTGTGTTTGACACTGCTGTACACTGTATGGAGGCGTATAACCCAGGAAGCAGAGGCAAAACTTTATTGAAAAACAACCTGGCTCCATTTTATTTTTAAGACAAAAACCTGTAGTTCTGTTTCCAGACTTTGGGCTCTACAATGCTATAACTGCCATTGACTTCAATGAGAGCAGGGGCAGGTGCTTCAGCTTTTCCACATGAAATAAAGGTCAACCTTGCACCGCTAAGCAACCAAACTGTTAACACCCCACCCACGTTTCTACAAAGTGTTTTTAAAAAGAATGACTATATCCAGCCCACCCATACTGACCAGCTCCCAACTGAGCTGATCCGGCCTGCACCCATGAATGGAGTAAGCAATCATTCCATTTCTAGGCTGACTGTGCGTAAACATAAAGTGGAGATAATACTGGGCAACACGAGGTCAACACGGAAGGTTGAAAAAGTCCTGATAGGTTCTTATGATGTTTTCAGGTGGTGTCCTTAGAAACAAATACAGTAACACACCCAAACCTTACTGAATGGGGAACATGCAGTTTCTAAATAAATTACAATGCAAGGGTCTGGTTTTGTATTTCTAACACTCAAGCCTAGTGTATCCTCCAACACCAATGGTAACCAAGTGGTTTACAAAAGAAAGTATATTAAGGCATTGCCCCATCAAGAAGGGTTTAAGTTTTCCCTGCTTATTCAAGTAGCTAGTAGTATATTTCTTTATCAATAGAACAAGAAAACTTGCTGACCTTAGCAAACAGACCTGCCAGATTCTCAGAGCAAAGATGTAAAATCGATAGTATTTCAAAAAAAAAGAGCTAAATAAAGCACACGGAGTATTTTCAGTGAGCATGTCACACCAAAGAGTTACATGGAGATAGTGTTGACAGAAGGAGGAATGCCATCATGCAGCATGGAATATAGCGTAAGGCACAAGGGGAACATAGAGGGGGGTGTTTTTCATTTTTTTCCCCCGAAGGAGGTTGTGTGGATTAACCTCTCAGCAGCCTCCAGGATCACTCGACATTCTTGTACTTTGTGAACAGGTTGTATAAAACCCTGAGGGTAGACTTCAGATCCAAGTTAACAACATCTGTAGAAGAAAAGGAGAAATTCTTAGGTTGCTTCAATGTTTCCTCTGAATGGAACAAAGTGTCTTCTGATCTGTGAACTCAAAAGAATAAAAAATCAAATCAAATTTTAAAAAAACAGATCCAATTCCCTCGGATCGTATCATACGATGGACTTCAAGAAACCTTAGCCATTACTTTAGTCATTGATATTTTTAAACTTCTCTCTAGGGTGAGGGGGAAGGAATCACCATTCTTCCCTGATCTAAATTTATAACAGGCTGAAGGATGCTTCTGTCTCAGACCTGATATCTCATGGAAAAACTTCGAAAATTACTCCATGTTAGATACCACGTCACAGCTTTAACAATTTCTAGTGAATTTCTACCAGGGACATTGCTAGCCAGGGGTCCAGAGTGGGGGTTTAAGCCCAAATTATATAATTCTTGTGAGGTTCTGAACCCACCATTTCTAGAACCGCCGCAATAACGTGCTATGCAGTGAGCAGGGCTTAAACTGCAGCAATCCCCTCTCACTGTGCTGGAGTTTGGGTGCATTTTCATCAGTGCAAGGAAGGGAAGAGCGCACCAACAGTTACAGCCCACCAGAACAGGCCTTCTTCCATCCTCCCCATTTTTCACCTTTGCAAGCTCCAAACATAATGCTTCGGGGCTTGGTATTCCCCCACCTCAGATGGGGAACAAAGAGCTTCTCTTTGCTCTCCCTGTTAACACATTAACACACAGGAAGTGCTGCAGAGAGGTACATTCCAAAGGCTGCCAGGGGAAGGTACAGCACAGAGATTGCCCTGCAAGACTGGAGAGAGGATCTCCCAACACAGGCAGCACAGGAGAAGGGAAAAGCAGCAGGTAAAGATGTGGGAAAGGGAGAGGCAGGAGAGAAAAGCAGGGGGAAGAGGGAGAAAGCTGAGGAAAAGCAGTGTGGATGAAAGAAGAGGAAGGAGAGGGCAAAAGAGAAAAAAATCCAAAAAAATCCCCAACAACAAAACCCTTTCCCAAAAACATGACATGGGAAAGAAGAACAATAAAAAGCAAAGAAGAGAGAAGACAGAGTTATCTGAGCTGGGGAAACCAATATGAGGTGCAAACCACAGCCGGTTTAGAAAAATCATTTCCCATGACACCCTCTCACACCTGCTTCATTCTTCAGATGACAATTCACAAGCCCCATCCCCCCGCCCATATGCCTCACATATGCCTCAGTCTCCTCTCTCACACTCTCTTCCTTCGTCTGTTATTTTACACAGTTGTGTGAAAAGAGGCTCTTTGTTTCCCTTGGTTAACGTACAGATTGAATCCATGAGAATGGCAGTGGCTGAAGAGCCCCACAGAGAGGACAGGGTGAACAGACTTCCCCACCCTGCCCTGCCGACGTGCCTGACCTGAAATGCTCTCTCATTCGGTCAGAGGGATAGTCATTCTCCATGAACACATGCTTCTCAGCCCCCATGACAGGACGGCCAACTGGCTCTCAATTAGCGCCACTTGAGGAGCCAGATTTGTGCTGCATGTGCTTGTTTGAGAAGAAATTAACTATTTTATACGAGCCTCTGAACAGCCACCAGCATTACTAAATGACTTGCCGCTTCTATCAGCTTGGCCAGATTTGAAGTAGTGACTCAGAAGTGAAAAGCTACATATCCAATTACCAGTTTCCAGAGATGTGCAATCCCCCCATGCTGTCCTCTCTTCCTGACACTTGGATCTGTGCTTAAGCATAAGTAGGCAAGCGCCTCAAGAAAGGGGTTGCTTGCACAAAAAATGACCACTATAATAAAGCATGGCGGGGAGTAGGCAGGGAGTTTCAGCACAAGGGTTTCTGTATATCAAAGGTTTCCAGAAGGCGTAGGAAACGGTTCAATGCCACAGTGTCCCCGGCAGGACAACACTCCCAAATGGCCTGAGAATATGTTCTAAGCAATACATCTAGCTGCCTCAGAGACCAATTTAAATGTGAAGTTAGCCATAAGGAGCAATGCACTTCTTACTAGCCACCTCGTCCACCATCAGCAAGCCAAGGGGAATCTTTGGTGTGGGCCAGGGAAATTTACAGGCAGATTCAATCTGGTGGCGCTGGCAGCCAACTTGACGTGCCAATGCCAAATGTTTAGCTCTGGCAGTACAGAGTGACCTTACAGCCCACTGAAGTGGCTAGCTGAGGATACTGTGACATGGGCAATTCCCAACTGTCATAGACCCTGCATAGCCAACTCTACAGCATCCAGCCAACACAGAGAGTGGTCCAAAGGAGGGAAGGGTGGCCAGAATGCATGACACTCCACCAACCCGCAGTGAGTCCACCACATGCAGCTGAAAATTAGAGCTGCTCTGACCTCTGCCTGAGACAAATCAGCCTCCAGCAGCCCAGTGGCTTGGGGGAGCATGAAGGTGACATGAAGACCCTTTATACTGCTGAACCAAGCACAGCTCAGCCAGAGCCAAGGATCAAGGACTACATCTCCAGGTGCCCGGTACTGAGATTCGTTGTCTCTGCTCTTTGTTTTAGTACCTCATCTGCAAGACAAGGGAACGGTGCAGTTTATTTGTGATCATTGCTATACAGGTGAAAGAAAATAGGATGATGTTTTTTAAGGTGGCAGGTAATTCGCCACCTTCAGGAACTCTCAGGGTATCTGCACCATCTCCCATTGCTTTATCTCTTCCCTTCCCTCCTATTCTCAAGGTCCTGCCTCTCAGAGACCTCCTTTGAACACTAGCTGGGTCTCCTTTCTGAGTCTCTCCCACCACTTCTGCCGCAGCTGGTGGGAGGCGATGGGGAAGGAATTATGGCATGGTGCTCACTCCTCCTGCTTAAAAGGAATAAACCCAAGTCTTTTACTTGATTATGTAATGTAATGCTCCATAGAAATTTAAGGTCAGAAGGGTCTATGATCATCTAGTCTGACCTCCTATATAACATAGGCCAGAGAACTTTCCCCATGTAATTTCTGCATTCAGCTTAATAACTTGTGGCTGAAGTAGAATATATCATTTAGAAATACATCAATTTTTAATGTAATGCCTTCAAGTGATGGAGAATCCCCCTCGTCTTTTCATCATTCATTCTAATGGTTAATTATTCTCACTTATAAAATGTATGCCTTAGCTCCAGTTTAATTTTTCTCACTTTCAAAGAACTTCCAGTCATCGCATCTTGTTAAACCTTTGTCTACTAGCTTAAAAAGTAAAATAACAACAGATATATTCTCACTGCGTAGGTAATTTTAGGCCATGATGAGAAGCACTGTCAAGAGGGACATGCCCAAGAAAAAGCATGATCTCAGTCTTCTGCTTCTCCTAAGAGGACGTTTATGCAGTCAAACCCCAGCCGATGCTAACTGACCGAATGCAAACAAAAGGAGGCAATAAATCATAAAAATAGCCTACAATCGAGTTTCAATTAATGACACTTCTACAGCCTATCAAAATCTCTTTGGGGGAGAATAAAGCAGCCCACTAAAATCCACTTAGCTTTAATAACTTGGGGACAAATTTTGCTTTCAGTTGTGTCTACTGTATTTAATGGATGTAACAGAGGCCAGAATTCGGCCTGTAGTTTGTGCAGTGTTGTATATGCCCTCCAGGGTGATATTTTATAGGGCTGGGAGGGAGTGGTGCAGGATATACTAAAATATTAAATTGGACCCTAGACCTGTCTTTCTGCGGTATTCACAAGAGCTCTTCCACTGTAAAGTGGTGCTACAGTGTCCCACCCCCAGATAATCCTACAACAAATAAGAGGACTTCACTACCCGAATCAACGCAATCATCCATCAATGTAAATAAATGGCTTCCACTGGGGTGCTTTCCAGTCCATTCAGGAACAAAATGACAACAGTGAACAGCGCACACAGCGAATCCCACACACAAAACGTTCTGTGGAGCGTGAGAAACAGCACCAAAGTGAATTGCTATTCGGAGGGACGCTAAAGTGTGCAAGTGCCTGTCCTTCAGGATTCCACAAACAGATGAAATGAAACTACTGCAACAAGCACGGCCTCAGATGCTACTGTTCCTTCCACAGAAGCAGCTGTACAAAAACAACGTCTCCTCTGCTGGAAATCCCAGCTCTGTATGGTAAATCAGCACACTCACTCAACCCAGTGTAGCAAATGTGAACCTGTGCCAGAGGAGAACAGTTCACATGAGACTGTTCATCCTGCAGCAGTGCAGGATAATCAGACCGAGAAGATTGCCATATTAGCTAACCTTGCCTTCCTACTTTTATCAATCAATTTAATTTCTAAAGGGTGCAATTATCCTCTGCTGTACATTGAATCAGAGGGCAAACCACGTGGAGTCTGGAGCAAGCAGTAAAGTAACCTGGCTTTGAATGGCTTTCCTGCATTAATGATCAAGCTAAGCTACCTGCCTTCTCCTCTTACCACTCTCATCCCCTGCACTTCACCAGTGCCAGTCCTGATTTTGCTGCTGCTGTACCCACAACCTTCCCCAGCCCCAATACATGGAATGTCTTCCTAAATCTGGTCCTTCAGGCTAGTACATTCACTTCCTTCAAATCTCTCCTTTAGGTGCACTTTTTCCATAATGCCCCAAGGGAAACAAGAAAAAAAAGCCCGAGCCATGAAGACGTGCACATGCCTAAACTGAGTAACCATGTGAGCCTGATGCTGTAACCTTTGCCCTTCCTCCCCTCATCTCCTCCCTGCTATTTATTATCCTCAGTTATCTCATTCAGACTGTAAGCACCTCAGGCCTCCATGTCTTTCTCTGTGTTCTTCAAAAGTGCCTAGCACACTTCTGGGGTAGGAATAATGAAAATGAAGACTGCTTGATTGACAGTCAAGACGACATAATTCCTCTCTTTAGCCAAAAAGCATGCTGTACAGAGGTAGTGCATGTTTCTTGACACTGCTCCATTCATTAGCTCCAGTACTCAGAGGTACAACCTTTAAAAAGGCAAAAGGGTCACTCTTCATGCTCATTCAGTACTTAACCCTGCACCAGAGAAGCCAATGGGAGTTTTTGTCACTGATTTCTGTAGGAACAAAATTGGCCCCTCAGTTATGTGTCTCTGTGATCAGGCTGCTTGCAAATTAGAACTGATTATGGGGGTAATAGTTTTTATGTGAGCTTTCCACTAGGAAAAGGTTTGAGAGCACCAACTGACCTAACAAGCTATTGAACAGCTGTCACAGAGCATTATCATTTACTAAAATGATGGGCCAGACTTGAACATGTCAACAGATGAGTCAACTCCAGTTATGACGCACATCAAAGAGAGACAAAGAAGATATTCATAATAAGTCTTTTGGACCAGAGGGAATCAGATAAACAAAGTTTATACATAATACATGCAGCCACAACATTATTTCCGATGTAACCTCATTGACGTTAATGGAGTAATGCTAGAGATATAACTACCACTGTGTCTGTATAAATAATTATTTATATGACTATAAATGTATATGCCTATATGGTGTGTATATTACCTTCAGGGCGAGCCTTCGGTTTCTTGAGCCCTCCATCTTGCATCAACTCAAAAGCAAAGGAAACATTATGGACCTGCAAAAAATCAATTTATTTAAATTCGCAAATTCTAAAATTAATTTAAAAAAAAAAACCCAAAAAACAGTTACTTTCTTCTCCCTTCTCTTGATGTCCAAAATAATGATTTTGTTGGCTTAAAAATCAACAACATCTGTTGATCTGAGACCCAGGCATTTTCCTCCCAATAATAAAGGCAACAGAAATCAGTTCTACAGAAGGACTCATTTAAGAAAGTTTCCAAATTCAAAGAGTCAAAAATTTAATATGAGTACTTTATGAACTAGGAAACCCCAGGAAAGTTCCACAGAACAATCAAGTCTCTGTGTTGGAAACTGGTGTGCTATTGAGATCATAGAATCATAGAAATGTAGGACTGGAAGGGACCTTGAGAAGTCAAGATATCACCGTCTTTATACAAGGGCAGAAACATTTGCATTTCTGGTGAGCTCTTCCTGTCTGCATACTCAGGATAGGTTATAGTGTTTCAGATCATCTACCATCCAAGCAGTAAGGAACTTAACAAGAGTTACTTAACAGAAAACATGTGACAACTAGAGAGGGAAGTAATGTCAGGCTTAACATTTTCAAATCTTCACTAGATCATTACAATCTAATTACCAAGCAGCGACTGTAAAGGCTTGTTCCTGCAGTAATAATTAAGAGCAGTATTTTAACAGAGGAAAGAAGGTTTCTGGGTTCTATGGAAAGGAAGGCAGTCACATTAACAGAGAATCCACAAAAACCACCCTTCTAATTAAGATAAAGTCAGAGAAGAAACTAGGGGGAGACAAAGGAATGAAAATATGAAAAAAGGATCTATCAGAAGAGAAACCTGTTGGGGAGGCAATGTTAGTCTGAAAGGATTTAAGGTGAGCAATCAGCTTTCCTACTGGGTGTCTACTGAAGTTTAAGAAATTCTTCCTCTCTGCATGTGGAAAGGTAATTTGGATAAAGAGATCTCTGTATTTTTGTCTCTGTAAGTGACTGACTCTGGAGATATTATGTGGCATAAGGTGGGAGATTTGATTAAAACTACTCATCACAGTGAGTGGGGAAATTATGCCTACAGAACCCCTTTGCATTAGGATGAGAAAAGGCCCCCTATGTTGGGGTTATTTGCTCAGAATTTTAATCTTTCCTCCTACTCCTGTTTTTCCTTGATTTAGTTAGGCAAAACCAATGTCAGAGCTAAAATAAAAATAATGAAAATAAATAAAATAAAAATAAAATGAAAGCTAATTAATCCCTCCCCCATACTTTCATATGCAATTTCTTCTTACTACTAAAGACCGTTCAAAACAATAACCAATAACTTTGGTTCAGCATGAGTCTCATGCAGCTAGACAATTAAACAAGCAACAGCACAATCACAATCACAGCTGAGTATCTATGGCACTATCGATAAGCACCATATAATTTTATACTCAGGAAAATTCACCCATAAGAAAGAGTAAAAGTGTACGAAGAAAAAGCTAAGCAGTAGCACTGAGGTTTTTTTTTTTCTGAAGTAATAAAACAGCATCTTTCCCAACCTGCTCCAAAAACACAGTCCACACAGAACATGAAGTCCATCATCACCCACTCCTTTGGCATTTCTTTACTAGGAAAGAAAACTCTAAGATAACAAAGATCAACTCAGATCTTATCCTCAGGTCTGGCTGCTCCTAGGGATTCCTCTCACAGGACTTCTCAGACCACATCCTGAATCTTCTTCTCTCCAGGAAGCCACCCACATTTCCCATACATCCACTTCTGTGAACTAATCGCCTGTCTAGTGAGTCAGTAAGTCCAAGGAGCTGTTTCTCAGTGGGATCAATACTGGCTATGGGGCAGGGTGTTTCAGGAAACCGTATCAGCCAGTCACAATACTTTCCTAATTTGGTACAATATATTTTTCACCCCACAATATTTGTACGACCCCTTCTGATGAGGTTGAGCTATATTCATCAAAATCAAGTTCCAAATTGAAGACCCAGTCCTTCAAGGTAGATGCGGGGCCTCATCAACCTCCACTAAAGTCACCAGGAACTGAAGGTGCTTAGCATCTTGCAAGATCAGCCCTTTAAAGAGTAGTAAGTTCCTGCTCCGATTCAAACCCCAGAATGCACTATGTGCTCATATCAGAGCTACCTCCAAACCACACCAGACTAAGGAGCCAATCTTGCAGGGGAGGGAGCTCCCTGCTATCCCTCTCCCAGACTGCTACCCAGTGCTGGCATTTACTGCAGCGCCCCCTACTCGTAGAAGGTCTTAAGGCTGTTACTGAGCAAGTCCTGCGGACAGAGCAGAGGGGAAAGCTGCTAGAAGTGGGATGAGGGTGGGCAAGCCCTGGTGCAGGAGCCGGTGTTGTGACAGATTCTGTGACCTGTCAGATTTTGTTACCCTGGCTGTACTGAGCATGCTTAAAGGAACTGGGCATGCTCAGTAACATTTGCTGAAGCCGCTGCCCTCACTCTGCCCACACTGGGTGTCAGATTCTGTTACCCGCTCTCTTTAAAGGGGCTAGAACGGGGCAAAGGGGGCAAATTGGAGGCGGGGCCGGGCAGGGTCTGAGCAGGGGACAGAACTGTACTGGCCTGGGGGGTGAGATCGATGGAGGCGGGAGTAGGAGAGGGGCTGTGGGGCAAATTTGTTACCGGTCACGGTTTCTGACGGGTCACAGATTCTGACACCTAACGTGCCAGAAACCGAGACCCGTCAGAAACTGTGACCGGTAACAAATTCGGGGTCACAGGTTTTGTCTGGTTTCATCTAGCAGACAGAATCTGTGGCTGTACAGTGGGGGTCACAGATTTTGTCAGGTTTCATCATCTGGCATTATAGCTGCCAGAAACAGAGAGGGGACAGAAAATGTGACTGTACTATGGGGGGGTTACAGATTTTGTCTGGTTTCCTCCTCTGGACAGACAATGTGACTGTACTGTGGGGGGTCACAAGTGTTCTCTAGTTTCATCCTCTGGACAGAAACCGTGACTGTACTGTGGGGGGGTTCACAGGTTTTGTCAGGTTTCATCATCTGGCATTATAGCTGTTAGAAGCAGAGAGAGGACAGAAAACAAAATCTGACGGGTCACAGATTCTGACACCCTACGTGCCAGAAACCGAACTGTGTCAGAAACCGAGACCGGTAATAAATTCTGACGGGTCACAGATTCTGTCACAACACCCGGCCCCCCAGCAGCAGGAAGGAGGAGCAGTGCTGGCTGCCCCTCTGCCCACTCAGGTTTGGCCCCACCGCCCTTCCATCATGGCGATCCATGCACCAGGTCAATTGTGGCCCCGCAGCACTCCCAATCATGATGAAGGGGACATGGGGCCCAGCCTGAGTGGGCAGTCAGCAGCCAGCACTGCTGCTCCTCGCCACTGCAGTAAAGAAGGCCCAACACAGATGACCTGTCACCCCTCCAGTGGTGCGCAATGTGCATAACGTGCATATGGCTCTGGGCGCCAATGGTTTATGCCGCTCAGTGGAACAATCCCCCTGTAACCAGCGTGGCAAATCCTCACCCTCGTCTCCTGGCTCACTTCGTCTGCAACGCCCGTCCACAATAACCAACGCTAGCTCAGATGCTGTCATTCACATCTTACCAAATGGAAAGAAAGAAAATGAAAGTGCTTAGCTAGAGCCTTGCTCTAGGTCCCCAATGTGCTGTCTGCCTACTTAAGTTATAAACTCAGCGGGGGAGGAACAATGGCTCTGGATCTGCAGTGAGTTGTGCACAAGGAGATCCCTGAGCCAGTATCAATTCCTATCGATATCAGCGGGGCTTTGGGCTACATGTGGCCTACATGGGGCTCACTGCAGGATCAGGCCCCATGTCTTATTGTCTTATCTGGTACAGAGTCAATCCCACTACTCGTGCTCAGCAAGCGAGTTCTAATCCCCATACTGTCAGAGACCGGCTGTGCCACATCACTACTGCTCCGCCTCAGTTTCTTAAGTACACAGGGGGTAATATGACTTACCTGACAGGGAAGTGACAAAAATTGGGAAAGATAAAAGGATGACTTTGTGGTGAAGGCACTGAAATGAAACTCGGAACATCTGGGTTCAATTCCGGGCAGTGTGGCACTGACTGCCTGTGCTACCTTGGCCAAGTCACTTAGCCTCTTTGTGTCTCAGTTTCCCATCTGTAAAATGGGGATACTACTACTTCCTGTCTCCCCCTTTTGCCTTTCTTGCATGTTTTGATTGTAAGCAGCTCAGGGTGGGGATTGTCTTTTACTATGACTATGTACGATGTCTAGTAAAATGTGGCCCTGGTCTCAGAGGGGCCTTTCAGCATTGCTATAATAATAAGTAAATCAATTTGAACATGAAAGAATTCTACATAGGTGAAAACTATTTCATATTTTATACTCTTTGGGCTTATAAACGTCATTTGACCAGAGCTGTGTTGGACATCACAGGACCTAGCTTTTCTTCCCTTAAACACGTTTGTAGGTAACAGGCTGCTGAACGCCTCTCTTAGCTTAGCTGCTGAGGTCGTTCAGGAGGTGTTGGTAAAGTCACTGGAATGGATACCTTTGTTTCACAGGTGACCTTTGAAGTACAGATTGTAGTGACTGCCAAAGGTTACAATGAATGTGTCCTTGCTACAGCCTTTGAAAGAAAAGATATGCTACATTCTGGCTTAATAGGGCATGAAGAGCACAGAGCCAATGGGTGGAAAGTAGCCCAGGTGATTTGGCAGTCAGAGGAGCACAAACTGGAATTTCTTACTCACCTTCTGATCAAAACTTTCAGGCGTTAAATGGAAGTTGTGGAGTGGAACAAAATAGTCTTCAAGCAGACCCATGAGCAATACCAAGTAGACGCCATCTGCAAACTGAGGAGAGAGATGGGTGAAATTCCCAGATGGCAGGTAGGAGACACCTGGTTTCATGCAAGGCTTTGCAAGCACTGAGAAAAATCAAGATAAATAGCCCAAACCACTTACCTCTGCTTGCAGCACTTCATTATCTGATGTACAGACCCTTGATAATCTACTTCCTGCCCCACTCAGGACTGGGGAGGAGTTTACTGCACTTTTGTCAGAAACAGTAGGATCCTCGGCCAGACCCTCTTCTCCCCAGACTCAACCATCAAGGTCCTGTCTCATGGTCAATATTCTTTCAAGTAAGAGATGCCAAACAGGTATTTCTTTGGAGTCCATTGACGTATTCCTCAGTGCTAGACAGGTTGCTGCAGAGGGACACACAGATGCCTCCCCCCATCTGAGAGCACTGGTTTCACCACCCTCTCACTACAAGTAAAATAACGATGTGCTTCACTGACAGTGGGAAACTACATCTTTAAAACACACCCCAGCAGCCACACAGAACTCTGTGTGCCTTTTCCTTGTTTTACATCATATGTATTTTCACTTGACTGGGGAGGGAGTGCTTCAGTGCAAGAGGAGAGCCACACACAAGCCTATGAAGAGAGCCAACAGCACAATTTCTCTGCTCTAAACTAATACTATTCCTTTTAAATGTGGGTAGATACTGCATATTCCAAAACAGAATTCCCTCTATTGGTTCCAGTATGACCTCTGAACCTTTTATCAGAGATAAGGCAAGACACGGCAAAGAGTTCTCTGAGGCCAGGACTGTCTTTTTGTTCTGTGTTTGTACAACTTCTAGCACCATAGGATTCTGGTCCATGATTAGGGCTCTTATACCCTACAGTAATACAAATAATAAAGCAGTGTAACAATCCACAGATGCATACACTTCAGAAACCAGAGCATGGAATAAGGATCTACCACTTTAGCAGAAGCAGAACCTCCTATTAGCCGTCACTAGGCTTACAGAGGAGATTTTCAAAGGCACAAAATGGCAGAGGTGCCTAACTCCAAATGAAAATGAATGGGGGTTAGGGTCTTCATTGCCATTTGTTCCTTTGAAAAAAATCTTACTCTACATCCTCTTTGTAGGCCAGCCACTAGACAGAAATTATTTCAAACACTTGATCGGGTCTGATTCCATGTAATAAGGGACAGTAGTACAGATACGCCCCAGCCAGCCTGGAAATGCACAATCTGACCAAGGTAAGCAAAAGTTCAGTGATCAAAATTCTGTGATATCTAGTAACTTTTCAGACATGACAGTCTCTCAACCTACTCTCCAAAGCATAAAAATCCTTGTTAATTCTGACCACTTGGCACTGCAGATGGTTTAACAATTACTTTCACAGTAAGTGCAATGGTAAGAGTTTCAAGACACTGATCAATTCCTAAAATAGTAGGGTGTCTCATATAGCCAATATTTCCACTTACTATAACCTTCCCTGGCCCATTTTCTTGTACTTTTTTACATTCTTTGTACATTTCATCACTGGTAAATGGTGCTGGATTGACAGCCCTTGGAGATCAAAGACCTGTACCATAAATCAGATACCACATTGACAGGAATCATACAAGACTCTTGGGGCAAGATTGTTGCTCAAGTCTCCATAGCCCAATTAATCACGGGTGTCTCGGCAGAGATCTAGAGATACCGACAGCCAGATCCCAGAACTGGACTGAAAGCTCCCATTCACTAAGGCCACAGAACTAGGGTTGCCACCAGTTTTCACACGGACAGTCCGGCTTTCAGCTTGTGTGCTCGGGTGCCATTTCACAAGCCCTAGTACCCAGGGTTTTTTGTAACGTTTTCCATGGTGGCAACCCCGCTGCCAATTTGAATTTAACCCACTGAGAGGCACTTACCCAACAAATGCTCAGCACCCTCCTGAGGAGAGGGCTAGAGCCCAGCCATTCACAGCTCAGTGTCTTGCCCACCCAGCCAATACAGCCTGCAGCCCTCCCTGCCCTGCCACGCCCAACCACCCAACTGGGGAAAGTTCAGAAAGTTTCTTAGCCTGGAGTTAGGCAGGGTGCAGGAACTGGATGGGCATGCAACAAATGGGTGGGGTACTCCCTCCTCTTGTCTCTCGGGTGGGTCTGCTGCAAATGGGGGAGCACCTGCTTCTCTTTCTTCCACGCATCCACTGTGCGCTAGTGGATGTGACCTTCTCTCTCAGGTATTAGTGCAAATAAGGGGAGTCTCTTCCCCAGCCTGGGCAGCCGTGGAAATCTAGGGGGGAGTCCTCCACCCCAGCTGTACCTGAAAAGGAGGAGCTCCCTTCCCCTGCTCCTGCAGAGCAGGTGTGCTAATCTCCTACTCTGTGTGGGGAGGAAGAAATGGAGACATTCAAATGAGTGCCCATAAAGGAAAATTCCTCCATGTGTGCAAATTGTGCTTATTACCCCGAGGATGTGTTGGCAGATGTACCTCAGAGCTGGTAATCCTATGGGGGGACGTGGGAGAGAGGAGCGAGTGATGGGAAAGGGGCCTGAGGGAAGAAGCACAGAAAGGGATAGGACCTGAGGGAAGAGATGGAGAAGGGGGCAGAGCCACAAGGGAAGAGGCGGAGAAATGTCACAGCCCTACACAGAACATCAATCAATGGATGATCAATTTAATCAGCATCAGTCTAGGCCAGATTCAAACCAATTACCTCAATGAAATGTTCAGTATTCCGTTACCAATTCTCTAAACTACCCAGTGCCCAGACTTACTCTCCAGAGCAACCAGCAAAGAATTCGTTAATCACTTTGTCCCATTTTAAAGCAGTCTTTATCGTCAATGAACTCTCTTCCATAACACAGTGTAATTGTTTCTATTACTGCAGTTAGAGCAATGCAAGCTTCTGATATATTCACAGCTGAGTGAAAGCAACGTCCATGTCTCCAGAACTAATGTTTCATTGCATTATAGTGTTTCCAAGAATATCCAATACCTAATCTGTGTTAAACACAGAAAGATATATGCCACATCAATTACTGAATCATCTGGGGATTCTTCCTGGTTCATTTCAACAGCCTGAATTCACACAATTGGGAAAGTCATGCTGTGACCTGCTCTCATCCATAAATTAATTTATACAGTTAATGCTTTGCAAATGTTTTCTTTGATGTGTTAGAAAAACTAGTCTGAAACGCAGCCATATATTACAGCCAATAATATAAACAAATATTTAATATTCTAAAACTTCCCTAGTTATTTGAAGCCAAGCATGGTTACAAATTACCAGCAGTATCTGCTATAAGTCATGTGTGCAACAGTGGGTAAAGAGAAGCAGCCAGAGGCAAACACTACTGCAAATTATGATTGCCTGAAAGATAAGGCAAAACACTTACACATAAATAACTCTAACTGAGCTAGACACATGCATAAAGATAAGCACATGCATAAGAGTTTGCAGAATCAGGACTTAAATTAGTAATTTGAACCTTGAGATTTAGTTTCTTGTATAAAGGTCCTACCTGTGTTTCTAATTCTGTCACTTCCAAATTCAGCTTATTTAGGTGTTTGTTCACAAAGGTGATCAGAGACTGTAAAGGAAGATGACAGGATCAGTGAGATTATAAACAAGAGCCAATGCCTCTATAGTAGGATTCATAATGCATTACGCTAAAAAGATTGCTAAATAATTGTCATAATACAATCTTTACCAGTACACAAAAATAAAAAAAAAAAATTAAAGAACTGAAGTGATATAATATTGTAAATTACTACAGTATCTCCATCACAATATTATGGCAGGAGTCACCAGATGGTGCTCTTATATATCTTACAGGCTATTTTTCTTAGCATGCAAGCACATTTTTAGTCATGGAGGAAATGCTGTGATGTGTTGGTTCGGTTGCAGGCCCTTTGGGGAAGCCATGGCAAGCAGCAGGAGTGTGGCGTTTTCTGCCTTCATTCTCTAAATTGGGGCCAGAATTGTTCTATGGGAGCTGGACATTGGTATTGGGCTGAGATTCTTGAATGAAGGGACTATCTGTGTGCTGTTCCAGAACTGATGTCTGTGTATAAATAAACAAGTTACAATAAGAACATATCCAGGCCCTGTGTCACTGATTTCCATCCCAACAGGAAGTTGACCTGCAAGGCCCTGGACATCTGCTAACATTCAGCAGACGGACAACAGCAGCACAAATATATACTAACGTATTTATCCCAGCAATCTAGCCATCTCCTTAAAATATTTTTAAAGGGGGCATGGAGTCCAATTTTAAAGTTTATATTTAAATTGACAGCATTAACTTAAAATTCAGTCAACTTTTAAAAAATGCTTTAACAATAGTTTCAGAATGGAAAAAACTTGTCCATGCTACAAACCTAAACATATTAATTTAAATGTATATTGGAAAATACCTATTCTGTCCTGCTCCATGGCTAGGCTCCTAAGTGCAACCAGTAATACAAATAAAAACCACAACAACAATCATATAAAGCAAAGAAGCAAATTTTAATTC
Organism: Mesoclemmys tuberculata; assembly: GCA_007922155.1. Classification (NCBI taxonomy): domain Eukaryota; kingdom Metazoa; phylum Chordata; order Testudines; family Chelidae; genus Mesoclemmys; species Mesoclemmys tuberculata. The sequence goes on along the minus strand of ML675616.1, from coordinate 110,765,889 downwards.
CAATTTCTATGTAAAATAGTTACTCAGCTTTATGAGTTAAACCAATAGTTTAACATCAGTATTTGGACAAGTTAATAGAATAATGCAAAGTCTTTGTGCTTTATTAACAAAAACCAGCACAGCTTAATGGCTACTCTTCCTTTTCCCTCTGCCGCCAAAAAAAGGCACATTGAAGTGGAAGAGAAGGTGGCCTGTGATCCTGTATCGGTAGAACAGACCCAGTGAGCTGTCCCAGCTGTCATAAGTGAGCATCCCAGTGAATGCTCTAATGAAAGTGAAGTTTAAGAGTGCAAGTTAAACAAAAGTTCTCAAACTTTTGTAGTGTGTGTATTACAAATTGCAATCATAATATATGAATCACAACATATATATCTATCCCTCTGACAGCTGTGGAAAGGTACCTCTGGTACAAAGCAGTTATTCAGATCAGACACTGGATGATTCTTTTGGATATTAATACCTGTAGTTTTCCTCAAAGTACTATATGGAAGAGTGCAGACATAAACACACAGGGCATGATCCAAAACCCACTTGATCTAATGAGTTTTGGACCAAGCCATAACACTTCAAAAGAAGCACTTCAGTTGTAACTTTTCAGTGAAATTTGTATGATTTTGATGGGCTTATTTTTTCCACTGATTCCACAAATATCTTCTACAGTTTTACAGACTTTTGGGACCTCTTTCTGCTTAAAAATCCACTACTGACCACAGAAGAAAATTAAATTTGAAAATATTTTACCTTTTTCACTACACTGAGTTTATCTGGTGCGTGGTCAAAGAGCGTGTCAAAGGCATCTCGTTCTGATTTACAAAGAGATGAAGGCAACATTAGAAAAATCAATTCTGCTGTACAAGTCATATGTGGAAGTAAGCTATGCGTGATAATTTTCTTTGTTACTTGTCTTAGGAAATGCACAATGGAGACAAACAAAAATTGGTCAGCTAATAGAAAACTGTGTTGGGAACCTTGGGAATAGCTGAAAATGGTGTTTTAAGTCGGTGGGGTTTCCCTACTGCATTTCACATACAGTACAGAAAACATACACATGAAAACAAAATAAATCAGTTAAAAACAGAAAGAAAAGTTGCCCTATGACCTATTTTTCTCTATATCAAATATATATCAAACATCAGGATATTAATATATTAAATATATCAAATATAATAAATAAATATTCTATAAATAATTCAAAAAATTAAATACTAAAAAAATTAAATAAAAACATTTTAAAATAAATATAAATAAAAATAAATAAGAAAATTTTAAAAAATTAAATAAAAAATAAATAAAAATTCTATAAATAAAAATAAATAAATAAATAAATATCAAATATATATCAAATATCAGAATTTGAGTATGCCCACTGTTGAGTGATCAGCAATGAGGCCCTGATTCAGCAAGGTACTTCCTAGCAATCTTAACTTTATGCACACTAGTAGTACCATTGACTTCAATGAAGCTAGCCACATGCTTGAAGTTAGTCGCACAAGTAAGTGCCTTACTGAATCAGGGCCTCATCCGCCACCCGAGTTTTAAATATTAAGAATAAGCATTTAGCACTTATACAGCTCTTTACACTTTCATAGGTCTGCACAAACACTAATTAATGTAAACTGATTTCAACTAATTAAATATTAGTGCATTACTTCTATTGGTATTGTAGCTGTAAATCCACTGCATTTTATTAAGGTTGTATTAGTGATGAAGTCAAAGAAGTCATTTTCCTTCTGTATGCAGACAGAGTGTGCATTTCCCAGCAGCTCCAGATCTCCATGCTCCAAAGGGGCTGCCTAACCCTAGCCCCTCACCCCTTTTTCTTGGTCCTACATTACTTTCTATGATCTGGATTCATATCACACTATGGAGGTTTCAGCTTTTAGCTTATTATTAGAATAGATTGAAATTTCCCAAAATGTTGAGGGTTTGGATGAAATTTTTCATTGCAAACTGGATTTTCAGCAGAAAAACAAACACCTGAAAAATTTCAAACAAAAAAATGTAGCTGAAAAATGTTCAGTGTTTTATTCAGCTACGGAGAAGGTTGGAATCTTTGGATTGTTGAAAAATTTCAACAAATTTTTGACATTTTGAAAATTCAGTAAAATAACTACAAAAAAATCCCACGTTCATTTGTTTAAAAGCAGGTCTACTTATTATCAAAGTTCATTCACTAAGTATATGGTCCCCGCATCATCATAGTACCTAAGCACCTCACAATCTTTAATGTATTTAACTTCACAACACTCCTGTGAAAGAGGGAAGTGCTCTTCATGGAAGTGCTCTTCTCATGGAAGGGAAAATCGAGGCACAGTGAAGCTACCTGACTTGCCCAAGGTGTCACAGTTTGTGGCAGAAGAGGGATTTGAACCTATGACTCACAAGTCTTTCATGTCTTGAATGGTTCTCTCTCTCACATTATTTTAAATAAAAACGAGTTGATGCACCTAAGTCCCACAGTGTGTGAGAGACACTATGAAGAAAGGAAAACAAGGCGCTCTGAGAGGCAATACAAAATGCTTGCTTTTCATTAAGGGATCAAATCTAAAGGCATGGAACTAATGCACAATATGGAAAGTGCCATAGCAGAGTCTCCACCACAGGAAAATGGGGCGAGAAGGAAGGACAGAAAGGAAGCTACTATTCCATGCTACTATATTGGAATGGGGCTGTTTGGCTAATGGAGGCACAGCATTTTATTATATTTAGTATCACAGCATCTTCACTGCGCTGCGTCAACTGGAGACGCCCGTCGGTTGACGCAGCCTTACTCCGTTCAGGGAGGTGGTTTAATCGCATCGACCAGAGAGCACTACCAGACTCAACTGACCGGGTTGTGGAGACCCACTCAACCACTTCCACTGCATCGATCCCCAAGTCGCCGGGAGTGTAGACATACTCCTGAAGTTCTGGCTCCTTTGGTAGCTGTTCCTTGTGCTCCACCCCCCACTCCTCCTTTGTGTTTCAGGCAGGACTCCCCACAGCCAGTACCAGAGCTGTAGCAGCCATGTGCTCCCACCCTCTGCAATTGCTTGCTCCACTGTTCTGGATTACTTGAGACACGTAGACAGATGCTTTGTCAATGTGTTTGGTGGGGCAATTTCCAAATGCTAATGCATTACTTACCAAATCTTCCCATCATCATCCTGCAAGTGAGAATATGAGAAAATATTAATTTAGTTCATGAATAATTGTCTGTAATAAAAAGATCCTAGGCTAAATGAGCCTGATCCTGTGCGATGCTAAGGATTCTCAACCCCCACTGAGGTCCGAGTCTCCAGCAACTCACAAGATCAGACACAACATACTGGAGGAAGAAACAAGGCCAAATTTATCCTGGATGTAACTCCACTGATGTCAGTGGACTTACACAAAGATCAAGGAGGCCCAATGAGCTTACACAAAAAGCATAATTATTACTTTTCCAAGTATAAGGGTGACTGACTAAATATATTAATTTATATTATATACCAAATGTAGACAATAGGTTACACAGTTCAGAATAAGCATTGTCATGGTTAGGTATATCACAGTTTTGTTTAGAGAATATATTATATATGGTATACATACTTGTATGTTATGTAAACAACATTGGCACATATTACACATGAACTAAATCCTCAGCTGGTGAAATCAATGGAGATATACAGTGTGACAAACTGAGACTCTGGTCTATATATGTACAGAGGAGTTTTGTAGATGTTCTGTACAGGTTTTAGTTTTGTTGGTTGTTACGGGGTTAGGTTTTATTATTATTAATTATTATTATTGTTGTTTCTAACTTGTGTCAGAGCACTTAGTATTTTAGTCTTATTAATTTATTTAGATTACACCATAAAAATATACATTTAATTACACATACACACACACACACACACACACACACTAGCACCTTCCCCCCTTAAAAAAATTACTTTACAAACTATATACAGCACCACTGAACCACAGCCACCTCTGACAAAGAGGATTGCCAGGCACACCACACAAGCTGGAAGAAGAGGAGGAATTTTGGCCAAAGATACCATGGCAAACCTCCACTGCTCTGAAAAGGACCATGAGAGCTTTCATGCCCACACAGAGAAGCTGTGACCTGATTTCTGAAGGTTTCAGGCAAAAGGAGCCCCACCGAGCAACCCACACGGTATTCCATTTATCTACAAAATGCTAAAAGGTTGAGACATCCTTACAGGGAGCCTAGACACTGATGAGCTGGAGAGGGTTCATGTAAGCCTTGTTAACACCGCCTTTAGGCCCCATGATGCAGAGTCTGAGCTTTCATTTTTAGCCAAAGTGCATTTCTATCCCTTCTCCTTTGGGAGGACTGTAAAAACAGAAAGTGATGTAAACCAGCTGCAGAGATTAAAAGTACTATGCTGCTGGGCTCCCACTCTGAAGCACGAGGATGGGGAAACATACAATTTTCATGTGAAATCAGTTAGTTCATTTTGAGGAGGTGTCCTCAAAGGAATCATTTTGCTGACCCTCCCCCAAAATCCCTAAACTGGTTCTTTAGCAGAGTGGCATGATGAGGATGGACAAAAATTGATTATACAGTGGGGGGTAAGGGGACAGCTAAAAATTGTTGCACAAAGGTCATCAGTGAGATGTTAGGGTAAAGCTAAAATCTTTTGAAACACAGGTTTTCAAGGAGAAATATTTTTCCTCTGCAGTGTATTTCCCATGATAAAGTGGTTTCTGCATGAAAAAACTTGTACATTAAGGTTTACACAGAGCCAGTTAATCTGACAAAAGGAATTTTTTATGCTTTTTCGTTTTGAGTAATGATATAAACACACACACACAGTCAGATGGATAAGGATTTCCTGCTTACTCTGTTGTGGTTGTGAGCTCCTCTGTAATATGGGCTGTCTGGAGAAGGCCTTCCCGTTTCTGGAAACCAAGATTTAAGTCAGAAAGTGAAACTGTACTGGAGGAGGAGTTCATCAGAATTGTGCAGCATCCATCTCCCATTAGAGTCCCAAAGGAGTGCACACATTTTATTTAGCTGTTAAGATTAAGTTTCTGTAGAGATAGGGGCAAGACAATTGACACAGGGGGTTAAGATTTAGAACTGTGGCATTTATCAGACTGACAGCCAAATGAATGTTTAGGAGCATGCATATATATATATATATATATATATACACACACACACACACACATATACATATATATACACACATACACACACACATACATATTTACAGCCTATAAATTCACCAGCAAGTGTTCCTCAGGAGACAGGAATCTAAATTCTGCCTGGATCACAACTGAGAGAGAGTTTATCAACCCCATCTTAAGTCCCCTGTGGATATTTGTTCATGACACAAAAATCAAGAAATGATTTAAATGAATTGGCAGTCTCCAGAGAGGACTGGGGTTGGGATAACAATGATTGTGAGCAGAGGTCAGGGTTGAGGTGCACTGGCAGAGATATCAGTGGGTGAAGGAAGCTTGCCCACCACAGGAATCTAAATGGGGTTATGAGTTAGTCTCTCTCTTTCAGGAGCAACAAATTGACCAAGGAATTGCTGGAAGAAAAAGAATGGCTAACTATATGATAATGGAAGTTATTTCCCCTTTACTGGAATTCTCAGGTTGCTTTTCTATATGACTAAGGTCTGCTCTGCCCTACAGCCAGCTAGTAGGTGGCAAGACCCAGTTAAAAAACGGTTTTCCCCAAACTCTGTTAAAACATGGCCTTATGACATAAGCGAGACCAAGCTGTGCTTTAAGCATGTCCTTGCACAATGCTGGAGCCTTGGGGACACACTTCAATGCTGTAATTGGGTCTTCCCACATGACAGTTTTTTAACTCAGTATAGAGCTAGTGCTTTTACTCGCTTATTTCCCACATTCATAACTTGTCCTTCCACTGAGTATATGGAAACCTTACAAAATTAAGGGATACATCATTTTCCCCTCTAAAGGAAAAGAATTTCTTTCCTTTTCTTCTCTCACAGCTTTAGACGATGTCTTAAAGAGCTCAGATCCCAGCAGTTGACTTTCAAGTGAGTCTTATCAAGGGGGCTTACAACTTGGTTAATTTGGTTTGCTGCTTCAGGCTTGTCCTAGTTCTGGTATCCAAGGCAAACCAGCACTAAGCCTGAACCCCTCCTATTCTTCCCATGTCCTCTACTTGAGTCTTGATTGTTGAACCACAAACACCAACAAGATACGGTTATTTTTGAGAACAGCTCAAAAAAGAAGCATCCAAGAAACATTGCAGGAATTCCTTCCCTCCACCCTTCCCTTCACAAAACAAAAACAATTTTGCTGTTTTTAGTGAACTAGTGAGCCTGACCTATAACAATATGAAAGCAGATGTTATTTCCTGCCATTTTGCTGTCATGTCTCCTCTCCAGGGCCTGGCCCTGTGCTGTACTGAGGCATCTGGTCCAGTGTGTCTTAAGGCATCAAATCCACCTCATGAATACATCTGATTGGGTGCCCATCAGCGGGCCAAAGGATTACTGCTTGGAAGGTGTGACAACGTAAGATGGGATGACCACAGAGAGACACAAATAAGGAAGTCTGACAGAGTGCCAACACTGAGTGCTAAGCAACTGCTGTCTTGTTTCCATCCAATCATTCTGCTGCTCTGCTTCCAAGATGGGCTTCTGCAGCTTCCAGGTCAGCCTGGAGGCAGGAAGCAATAGCTGTGAGGGAATGAATTCAGAAAGTACAGCTGGTGAATAAGGGGCCTGCCATTTTAAAAAGGAAGAGAAACAGAAGTGAATCCTGCTCCTGGATTGGCTGGAAAAGGTCATTAGAGGAAAAAGTGCTGCTTTTTAGGAGCTGAGCATGCTGTTCCTACAACAGCCTGGGACCCTAGTCCCAGGGACCTTGCCAGCCCAGGCACAAGTGATCAAGATTTGGTCCTGACCTTTTGCACTGCAGTCACTGAATACACACGTTTTTCCCTGAACGCCACATGTCGGCCTCACCTCAGGCTTCTGACTTGGGACTCCATGTGCTGGAGGATTACCGCAGGGATACCTCAAAAATCTTTTAGCAGCATTGAGGCCACATGGGCTGCATGTTTCTGACATTAAGTGGAGTAGGAGAGAAATGGGCTCTGTCTAGGTAAGCCTAAAACACAAAACTCTTGAGCCCCATAAAAACTGTGTATAGTGGACTTAAGCCCTGTTGTTCTGATGATTTATGAATAAGTCTTTATATATTTGCCTGATTTAAAATATTCCTCTATTATAAAAAAATTAGCTGATGTGAATTTATGTTTCAAATGAGAGTCAAAATCCAGGAGGCGGAAGTCAGGATTTCTCTGCTTTAGGCAGCTACATCAAGGGTTTCCTCTTTTTTGGGAGACAGTGCTGAACTACTCAAATACTAAAACAGTTCAGCAGGTGCAACCTTAGCCCTGCTAACTCAGTATCTGAGGCAGCTGCTAATAGGATTGTACAAAACAACAGGCTATCTTGAGCTCTCCCTATGTAGGGGGACTTCATGAACAACGTTGCAAGTGAGACTGTCATGCTAAAAACAGTTTATATTTTACACTCAAAGCAATTTAAAAAGAAAAAAAGAAACAAGATAATTTCACTGGTCAATATCAAGAAGAGATTAAGAGCATACTGATTTTGCAACAACCCACCCTGAAGTTAGACACAGTGCCATCTCATGGTGTCTGTCATAATACAGCTACTAAGTAGGAAGTAGAGTTTATGCTGGGTTAATCTCCCTATTGTTATGTGAAAAATATTTCTGGTTATGCGTGGTTCACAGATTATAATTCTTCATGGAAAGAGAGAGAAAGCAGAAAGTCCTCTCTGAAACAGTAACTTGCATTCTTCATATTCTGTGCGGAAGGCATTCAAAAGACTACAAGGTATGAATCCAGATCAAATTGCAGTTTTTCCAGGTCCTACCTGTCTCCACCTTTAACTGAAAAACTAAATCCAGACAGCACGGGAAAGCATTGGCCTTTCTCCGCAAATCCCAATCAATGTTTTAAAGGAAAAATAGAAATGGCGCTACAATTTCAGGACCTGCATATGTGGTGCTATGATAATTCTGTTTTATTTTCTTGAGGAGGCTCATAGAAACCAGAGAAGGAAAAGACCTATTAGATTACTGAATGGCTACCAAGAGTATCATTTGTTAATAATACTTAGCACTATTGTAGAGTTTCACCTACGGATCAAAGTGCTTCATCAATGTGGATATATTATCCCCATCTAAAAGCTGGAGACACTGAGAAATCAGAAAGGTAATGGCTGCATTTTCAGAGGCACTGACCTCAGCTGTAGCTGTTAGTGCTCAGCATCTCAGGAAAAATATATTCAGGCCTTAGGTGACCTGCCCAGTCACATAGCAAAAGTTAGGAACAGAACTCAGTTTTCTGACTCCTAGTGCCAAGCTTTGTACACTTGACCATGCTCTCTCCCTAAGGAAGCTACTGCAGGTTTACCTTGCAGACTTCTGAACCAGCAATGTAAATGCTGGGAATTCTACTCTAATTCCACTCCACTCATACATTTTGCCTTAAACGAGGCAAATCACTTCTATAAGGGAACCCCAATCTGTAAGACACCAGGCACCAATGACCACACTCACCCAGGGAAGTCCAAACACAATTGCTGGAATTACTTAGGGAATGTCTATACTAACTGCCGTCAGATCGACCTATCTGGATCGATTGAGCAGGTCTTCACTGACTGTTCAATTGATCCAGAAGTCAACGCTGGTAAATAAGCTGCTCAAGTGGCATAGCACTGAGTCAACGGCCAGTGCAGTGAAGATGTTGCACAGAAGGGAAGCACAGCAGTCGAATTGCCAGGTAAGTGTAGACCAGGGTGTAGATTTTTTTAAATGATAATAAATAAAAAACTGAAAAAAAATAACATGCAACTGAAGAAAACAGCAAATGTGGTGATAAAAAAAGAAAAAGAAATTAACTTATGGCAGAATTTGAAAACAACAAAAACTGGAAATACATGTAGGATTTTTTAAAATGTAGAGACTGGCAGGTTATTAAATTAATTCTAAAATGGAAATAGGTAGAGGTGAAAAAAGTAATAATGAAATGAAACCAAGTCATTAGGTTGTAGATTACTCCGTCTATGTAACCTCATGATCTTATCAGTGCTACCCTTACCCTTCCTCCCATTTCTCCCTCCTATTGTTTGTTAGGACTTCTCTATACCGGGGATGGTGACCCAGTTTAAGTGAGGCCTTGTCTACACCACAAATGCTTTGCCAATATAGCTATACCAGCAGAGCCCCCTAATGAAGATGCAGCTTATATTGATAGAAGGCATTTTTCGGTCAGCATAGTAACACCAACACCTCCCTCTTCCATCAGCATAGCTGTGTCTACACTGCCAGCATAGCTATGTCAGGTAGGAAGTGTGTTTTTTTTCACCCGGCTGACTGACATGGTTATGCCCACAATGTCATGGAGACCTGGCCTAAGTCAATTTAAAGCTGATTTAGTTAACTTGTGCAAAACTCCAGTGTGGACACACTTAGGCCAGGTCTAACCTACAAAGTTTTGTCAGAATATCTAAGTTGTTCAGGGTGTGGGGGTTGGGGGGGGGGAACAACTCATCCCCTAGCTGCCTGTTGCTATGCCACCAAAACACCCAGTGTAGATGCAACTATGCCAAGAGAAGAAGGCTACGGACACAGCTAATGTCTTCTGGGGAGGTGGAATTATCATGGCAACAGAAAAACGTTTTCTATCACCATAAGTTGTGTCTGCACTAGGGGGACTCTGCTGGTACCACTATACTGGCAAAAGCACTTGTAGTGTAGAAAAGACTTCAAATAGATATGGCTTGTGTTGGTAAATTACCAAATTTAAGCTAAATTCAGCAGCAGTCGATAGGAGATATGCAAGTGATGTAAAAAACTTGTGTAACTCATGTCGACTCCGCTGCTTCCGTTCTGTGCAGCATCCATACTGCGCTACACCACTTTTAGAAGTGGTTTTCGTAGGTCAATTTCTAGATCGACTGAACAGGTCTTTACTGACTGCTCAGTCGATCCAGAGAAATCAATCTGACGGTGGCGAATTTGCCGCCATCAGTATAGACATAGCCTAAGCCAATTTTAAGCAAGGGTTAAACCAGTTTAACTGAGTCTACATTAGGGGTTTGAACCAGCTGAACAAAATTAAGGTAAGACTTTTTAAAGGGGTAAAAAGGTCAAAAGTGACTAAATGATTTAAGAGTCTAAGTCCCAGTGACTGACTTACATACTCCAATCACTTTATAGGATATTGCACAATTCCCTTGAATGCACATAAAAGTATTTGCAGGATCAGAGGCTCTGGATGTAAGTTCTTCGGAGAGGAGCTATCTATTACCCTATTTATACAGCACCTCATTTAATGGGGCCCTGATCATGACTAGGGCCTCTAGGCAATACAACACATTATTGTTAATATTGTTATTAATCATATTTATTATTAAAAATGTCATCATTGCTGATATATGCTTTAAAAACCTAAATATATTATTGAAGTATCATATTTCCTTAAGACTGAATCATGCACATGTTGAACTACAAATATTTTACACCTTATTCAAACCCTTTAAAAGACAAATATAGCAGCAGGATAGTAAATTTAAAAGTACTTTTTTTCAGAGATGCTACATACATATATAGTGCAAATGTGTACGTAAACACATCCTCTTGCCCCTCTCAAAGTATGTCTACATTGCAGCTGGAAGTCTGCTCGACCTACCATGCTAAAAACTGCAACGTGAATGTTGCAGCACAGGCAGTGGCTGAAGCAAGCCATCCAAGCTTGAACCCAGGAGGTTAGGCAGGATTGTACTTAAATGGCAGGCCTGAGCCACCGCCCATGCTGCAATGTCCATGCTACTATTTTTAGCAAGCTAGCTCAAGCAGAGCTAGCTTGAGTCTATCTATCTGGGCTGGGAGGCATGCTGCCAGATGCAGTGAAGACATACCTTAAGCATTCAGGCTGGCAGCATGGAAAAACATCAGGGTTTAAAATAAACCGAACTAGATGCATTATCTGTCACCCTCTAATTTCATTTTCCGAGATGATCCATCTTTGCAGAGCAAAAGCTTAGGACTCTATCACCATACCTCTTGTTGTCTCATTTCTGAAAGGAATCCCACTACACCAAGGGTGACCTTCCATTGCAACTGCCCAATCCATATCTGGCTTGTGAGTGCACAGAAGACTTCCATGGTCAATGCTGTCAGCCGTGCATACATTACATTCCCACAGGCCATCACACTGAACATTTAAAACAGCAGATGAGAGAGCAGCCAGACAGAAGATTTTGTTTGGTAGGACAATGGTTGTTGAGGAAACCTGGGTGCAGGTCCCATATTGGGGCTTTTGTAGCTTCATTAGTCATAAAGACAACCACCTGGCCAGGGACAAGTGACTTATGATGGAAATGGAGACAAAAATAAGAACGAGAACACCCTGGAAGTAGCAAAATACTCTTTGTGGACCAAGAGAAATAGGCAAAAATGCCAAGACCAGGTAGCAAAGACAGAAAGGACCATTGCAATGTCTACAGCGGGAGACTAGAAGTCAGGGTTCCTTGGAGACCCCAATCTCCCTAACTGAACAGAGCAAACAAAGGAATGGAGCTGTGAAAGACAATGATCAAGGACAAAATGCAGAATCAAAGGAACCAGAGTGTCACAATCGACATAAGGATCTGGCCACTGAGACACACAACAGGCTTCCAAAAAAGAAATTCTAAACCTCTCCCCAGATCCTGGTGGCATTTCTGTTTGAATGGCTCCCTCCTTCAGTGGTAAAAAGCCAACAAATGGAGCTCTCTGACATGTAAATACCTTTATGTACTACTCCTTTTTTTGTATTACAGTAGCAACCAGAGGCCCCAGCCATTATTAGGGATATATTGTTCTAGGTATCTTGTGAACACATCATAAAGGACTGTAAGTTTAATAGATTCCAAGGCCAGAAGGGAACATTGGGATCATCCACTCTGGCCTCCTGAATAACACAGGGCAGGAATCAGCTAACTAACAACAACAAAGGATGGGGGGAAAGGGTTGCAGCATATAAGCAGAGTGACCAGAGTGATGGATGGCAGTCATGACACACTATCCTGGGGAGTTCATACTTACCCTGACAACTACCACTTGCACAGAAACATGCTCAGGAAGTCGGATGGGAGCCCGGAAATGCATAGCTAAAGCTACCAGAAGGTGGAGAATGGAAATTAGATTCTTGCCATGGATTGCTGAAGTAAAAAAAAAAAAAAAAAAAAAAAATTTGAAATAACCAGCCTCTTTTTTTTTTTTCCTTTTGGAGGGGGAGGGAAGGTTGAAAAACTTTATTGGTTAGCACAGCTACACCTGAGGCCTTTCACATATTGATTACAAAAGAATTTTACAAACATTAAGGAATTAACGTGCGTCAGATGGATAAATATTATCCCCACTTTACAGATATGGTAAGAGGGGAACTGATTGTCCAAAGTCACAAAACAAGTCAAAAGTAGAGCCAGGTATTGAAATCAGACCTGCTGACTCCCAGACCAGTGCCTAGATTGTCCCTCTCCTCATGGAAGAGTAAAAGAAAAGGGGAGAATATTACATATACTAACCACATACAGTACTAGTTTAGGTGTATGCACATCTAGCTACAGCTGAGTGTATCTATAAAGTAGTGCGTTTTCATAAAAGCTATGTCCACAGAAGTACAAAACTACATTGGCTATAAAAGTGAATTAGCACATCTCCTTGAGCAAATTCAAATATGCTCAACTGTATTAAATTAGACCTTTACTTGAGAGTGCACACTCTGAACATATCTACAGGAAAATTACAGAAGGTGGGCACAAGCTATGGTGCCTCTTTATAAGCCACTTTAAGATGGTTCACTCCCTGGCTGGAAACACCTCACAAATTCTGTCCTCTCTTTCATTGTAAATCAAGGGCCACACTCTAAAGGGATGGATGTACTTTCTGCTTACTCCATCAGAAATAGGATCTCTAAACAAGACTTTGTCATCCTAAAATGAATAAATGGGTCCAAGCTCTCAAGTCTCCACCTTGAGAGGCTAACAAATATAGAGATTCAATTTCAGGCCGCAAAACAGTATATTTTAATGATAATACATTCTTAAAGGAATGACACATTTCAAGAAGTCCAATTATAACATCTCCCTCCTCATCTGAAAGAGTTCGCACAAGGATCGTAGAGGTAGATGGCTGCCAAGTATAAAGCCAACCTTCTCATGCTATGTATACGGCCTAAGCATATACATTACTATTACTATTAGTATTTTGTAAAAACACTGCAGTACAGAATATGTGATCTAGTTATGGGTTAGCAGGATAGATGCTGCATTTCTGAAATAAGCAGCAGAAATCAAGGGGCAATCATTTCCTCTTTGCATCCATGAACACCAAACAGTCTCACTTCAAAGCAGACCTTTTGCACATGGCACTTACAGTCGACATTCCACTTGATTGTCCAACCGTGAGGTCGGAGTAAATCATGGACAGCTTCCAGGACTGTCTGCAGCTTTTGCTTCTGACCAATTTCAGACTGCGTCACTTCTGCCACATTCAGTTTACGGTCAGCCAGCTTTTCTGCATTTAAAAACAAACGAACAAAGCAGGACATGTTAGGCAAGCCTGCGGGGAGAACATAGGATTAGAAGGCAGGACCCCTGTGTTCTAATCCGCAGATCTGTCACCTATCTGTGAAATGGGAACATTTACCTTCCAAACTTCACAGTGATGTTTTCTGGTAACTTCAGTGTTTGGTAAGACTCAGAGATTCTTGGTTGGTAGTATTTTAGAAGTGTTATATTATAATAATTTTTGGAAAGGTACAAAAGTCATTGCAGCCGTTGTATGTTCTCTTCCCTCCCCTAGAGTTAAATGAGTACAACATCAGAAGGCCTTGTCTTCACAAGAAAGTTGCATTACTTTGACTAAATGTCTGATTTTGTTAACCTGGTGTAAAAGGCTGTGTGGATACTCTTATTTTGGCTTAAACCAGAGTTATTTCAGTTTAGCTGAAGTCATTTAGGAATCAGTTTAAACAAAATCTAAGTAAACCAACTCTTATACCTAAATAAGCATTTACACAGTGGTTTATACTGGTTTAACTAAATTGGTTTAAAAATAGATTTAAGTTAAACTGGTGTAACTTTCTCATATAGACAAGACCTAAGTTGGTTGGTTGGTTTTGTTTTTGTTTTTTTACATTGGACAAGGTGACAAAAATCACAGATTTTACTAAAATTTGGGACTCCTCAGTAGTTCATCTCAACTCTTCCCCCAGAACCACACTCTAATGGTTCTTCCTTTCCCTTACCCCTCCCCGCCTCAAACCAAGGAAAGTGGAGTTTAGTTGCCTCTATCCACCCTCAAAATTGGTGGAGGTGGGGCAACAAGGCCAAATTGTTCTCCAGTAAACTGTACGGCAAAGGAGAGGAGCTGGTATCTTCGCTTCTCTTCCTCAAGCCAGGGAAAGAATGGCCAACTCATTATGCTCTTGGGGCAAGGAGCCCATCTTCACTTGATATCCAGCTAGAACATGTTTTAGGGAGGGACGAAAAGCCCAACATCCTATAGAAGTGAATTTTTTGTCATATACATTGTTATTGATCTCCTCTAAGGGCACAAGTTAGGGATCAGGAGTTTCACTCCCCAGCAATCCCTAGGGATTTTGCTAATCTTTCATGCTGATGCTGCATATATCATGGCATCCCACTGGCACTACTTATATGCGTGACCAAATTCTGCAAACGAAGCACAGCCCCGAAATAAGTCTGTCACCTATTTGGTAATCTGCCACTCTGCATGGCTTCAGAATTCCCCAGATGACAAGTTCCTGTCTTTCACCTTTACAGAATTTGAATTCTGTTATTAAATCTCAGAGCATCTTCCACAGGCATGAAGCAATAACAATCAAGCCATGTATGAGGGTTAAGGAACCTACTTTACGAGCCTCTTGTGCATGTGAATGAAGGGTCAACTTTGCTCACATATTGTGAGATCCCAAGCAAAAAAGAGGATCCTACAGTGCCACACACTTCATTGCCTCTTACTGCCTCACTAGTACAAGAGGACAATAGCCTCCACAATGCAATGACTATGGCTAAAGCAATCAAGAAGCCTTGCCTGGAGCACAAGATGGGACCCAACAGTGATGGCTATGGTTCTCCTGTGAAGAATTTGCTGTCAAATAACAGGCCTGCATGGCAAAAGATGGGGGAAAAGGCAACCTGGCAAAGATCCTGCAAACACATATGTACATAACTTTACTCACAGGACACCCCACTGAGAACAACAAAGCACACACGTAAACGTAAGCATGTGTCTAAGGGCCTGTCTACACATACAGCACTGCAGTGGTACAGCTGTATCAGTGCAGTTGTGCTACTGTAGCATGTTAGTAAAGACCCTACTACACTGACGGGAGAGCTTCTCCCATTGACATAGTTAATCCACCTCCACGAGATGCGGTAGCTTCTCCCATCAGCCCAGTGCTGTCTACTTAGGTCAGCATGACTACATCACTCAGGAGTGTGGATTTTTCACATCCCTGAGTGACACTTATACTGATGTAAGTTTGTAGCGCAGGCCTGGCCTGAGTGTTCGCAGGGTTGGAGCTGAAATTAAGTTGAGGGCCACTGTGCCCCTCAATAGAGAGTCACTGATTTGTGTAACTCTCCCCGTGATGAACACCCATCTCAGAATATTTAGTACACTGCCACTTGCTGAAACAACAGTGTGTGGAAGGGCAAGTGGAGACCACACTTCTGCTCTTTTATTATCATCCCTTGCCACTAGCTGGCAGCCACATAAGCAGAGAATTCCTAGTTTCTCACCGTTTACCCATGCCAGTTCCCCAGCCTGCTGAAACTGACTCCTAGAGAGAAGGCAACACATCACAATTATTCTGAAGCACTTCCCAAACAGCACACTTTGCAGGAGGGAGCACCCCGATATAAAAATGGTGGATCGGGGTAACCTATGTGGAGGGAGCCTGCCAAAACTTTTGATTTATATTATGTTTCTGAATACTTGTTATTTTCAGTTGCTGAGGCTGAGGGCCATTGGCTAGGAAGGAATTCTAAAGAAACAATATAATCTATTGAATGCAACCAGAGATCCATAGCCATTCACATTTGTGCAAAAAATCTCAGCTAAGATTTACCCCCATCTCCATTCATAGCCTAACCAGCCAGTGTTTAAAGCTGCCCAATTTTAAGTCACGTATTCTGTTCCTCAGTGCTCTAGAAAACATGATTTATCACAGATATCTAACTTTAATAGAAGCAATGGCGTCTGGTCAATTAGGACACACACAAAAATAGAATTAGTTTATATCAATCTTTGCAGACAATGTTCCTAACAAAAAAGTATCCATATATGACATGCTGGCAAAGGGACGTGGACAGACAAATTACTCCAGAGGAACAAGGTTTGATCTGGAAAAGAGGACCAGCAACCTCAGTCTGTAGCACAAAAATAGAAAAATTCTTTAAAATACTGTTTCAATGGCACCTCACCCCAGTCAGATAAAAAAACAGAGAGAGATTGAATGTAGGGAAATATTGGAGAAACTGTAGTGAAAAAGGAGATTTTATGCATATATGGTGGACATGTCCAGTCATTAGAGAGTTTGGGATGCAATTTGTAACCAAATATCACAAATGATTGGATATTTATTACCAAATGATCCTTTGGTAATCCTCCTGGGGCTTCCTACTAGAAATGGTCACACGAAGGAAATGAAGAATTAATCTCTCATCTGCTACTAGTGGCTGGGTTATTGGTAGCCTCTCATTGGAAAAACTAAAACAGACCAACCATTGAGGAATGTTTCAAAATGAAGATAGGAGGTTGTGGCTATGGAAAAATTCACACAATAATTACGTATCCAGAAAACAGACAGAGGACAGATGGACACTTAGAGGTTGGGTTACCTTTTATTCAGTATTCAAAGTACATTCAAGTACAAAAAAAACCTAGCACAACTGTCCAATTTTTTTTTTTAATATTAGTGTTCTGACCTGTTAACTACATGTACATAGAGATTTCACTCCATTTCATAAAGTCACTCGAAACAACATAGGTGTTATAATGATGGTCACTCTCTAATATGGTAACACTCTTTTAGACAGAAAGAGCCGATGACTATATTCCCGGATAATGTCTCTTTAAGCAAAAACTAATTGTTGTAATGATTGTTTTGTTTTTGACATTTGCAGGGCAAGGATCTGTAAACTTGTTAAAATGTCCTAAATAAATAATTAAAAAAAAAACTTTAAAAAAAGCTCTCCTCCCATTTTACTGAGCTCCCTCAAACTGTGTTTTGAGGAGTTTTAATTTCACAATAAAGCCATTATTGTTAATCAATGTTTAAAAGATTGTGAATGTTTACTGGAACATTACGGGGCTCTTCCTACATGGCACATGGGGGAAATTCACCAAGCAGCATCCATTAAGGTTAATGAAATTAGCATAATTGAACCCCCCCCCCAGACCACTCTGACAATGTTCCATAGGCAGTCAGTCTCAAACTGCAGGTCACAAGAGTTAAGGGAAACATGAGCCTGTTTCTGTAGCATGTCTCCAATCTTCTACCACTTGAAGTTCTAAGTCTCTCCATGGGGTGCTTCTAGCTTATGAACCACTATACTAATTCCTGCAGTACCTCCTTTGAAACACAAAGGATTCTGGGTTCAAGCTATTATAGGAGAATGGCTGCAAATGGAAATGTGAAGGTGTAAGGGGGATGCTGAGTGATAGCTAGAATAACTATTTACTTTATCTACTGATTTATTGAAGATCCTATTTTCCCCAAACCCAAGACATGTGTAAGGGGACAGTTTGTGTATGCTGATGCCACATCATACAAAGTTAACTTTTGAAATAATACGTACTCTGACCTGAAAGATGACCCATTTTAATTTATTAAATGGATTGGTCACAGCCCAAAGACTTTCAAAAGTGGACATAATAGATCTAAAGTTATGCCAGCTTCATTTTTTTTATCCCTTTTTGTCTATCTGGGCTGTTCTCCTGAGCAGGTTGAGTTTAGACATCAACATAAACCACCCGTTTAGGGGAGCAGGATTTTCATCTATTCCAATCCTCTATCTAGTCACATGAAAGAACAGATGGGCAGAAAGATATGACAGATTGATACTGTGCCTGATTGCCAAGATGAATGGACTGAATACTTAATTCTACCAAAGCTGTAGATAGCTAGTGTG
>ML675616.1:110572799-110742662 GCA_007922155.1 Mesoclemmys tuberculata | reverse complement strand
ACCCAAAATACCACGCTGCCAGCCAATCCTTTAGTAACTAAAACTAAAGGTTTATTAATAAAAGAAAAAACAAACAATAAGAAGTGTTAAAGGCTTAAAGCAATCAGATATATACAAATGATTTGAAAATCCATATACATCAGGTTTCTAGAACAATTGTGGAGTTGCAGGCTTGTATAGTCCCTCTGGTGAACATCCAGTACCTGGATGGGTCTAAGTCCCTCAGTTCAGTTGCAAAGTGTGTTGATCCAGAGGTGTGTCCGCAGCTGGACAGGAACAAAGACCAAGACAAAGACAAAATGGTTTCTGTGGTTTGACCTTATATACCCTCTGTTACTGGCCATGTGGCTTGTGGAACTTTATAGGAACTCAAATGGAGTCCAGAGTCACATGGGCCAATCCTGGTAACTCTTCAGGTAGGCCTATAGTTTGTTCCCGGGCCTTTGGCTTCTGTAAAGGTCTTGATGGGCCATTAAGCGGGCTATTGTCCTGTGGCCTCTCTGTCTGGAGTGTGTCTTTTACAGCACAGTTTGAAATACAGGTATATCAAAGATCTTCATAACTTTCCTCCCACATATTACACATGAACACAAATATTATCATCTCATTCAGCATATCATAACCTTTCTAACCGCGCCTGACATGGTATGTCTCACATGAATCACTATGATTTTGACATATTAATGTCAAATAACACAAACGCCCCCCCCTTCCCAATCCAGTCTGCATGACAAGAGCTATTGCAGCCTCTTTCTGAACTACACCATCTTGATACTGCTGAACATCAAGAGAAAATGTTTAGCGAAAAAGAAGCCATAAAGAAATACATGATTGGGATCATTTCTTAAAACAACAGAGACCGATATTTATTTTAATGCATTTAGTGCCTGAATGAAGCAGTCAGAGTTTCAAACGTGCAAGAGTACTCAGCACGCAGAAGCTTCCATTGAGAACAACGGCAGTTGTTGGACGCTAAACTCTTGAAAATCTGGCACAAAAGGCTGTGATTGAACTTACTTCATTGCCTTGCTAATATCAATAGTTACAGAGAAGAGACTGAGGCTATGTCTTCACTGACAGTGGCAAATTCACCACCGTCAGATAGATTTCTCTGGATCGACTAAGCAGTCAGTAAAGACCTGCACTCATTGCTTACATTTAGAATAAAAAAAGACGTCTTGGCAAAAGCACATAAAGGAGAGAGAAATAAAACAAAGTCTAGCTGTCAGGTTCTAAAAAGTATAATAAAATGGCTACATTTGAAAAGGGAAAAAGCAAAAAAAAATTTAAAATTAATTTAATATGCATCCCACAACTCCATCCCTCCTAGAGAAATGAATTTATAACTAAAAATTATCCATTCAAACCTTTTTGAAAAAGCCCCCAAAGACTGATAAGAGCTGCAGTTTGCAAAAAACAAGATTAGCCAGACCGCCCCTTGATTTCTTGATGGCAAAAGCTTGTGACTCACTGAGGAAGCCTGGAAAAATGCTCTCTGCACTGAATCTTTTTAACTCTTTCAAGGGGAGAAACTCAGTCATTTGGTTTTATTTAAAATGTACAACAAAGATGATTTTTTTCTGATTCTTTTCCCACAGAGGATGAACTGTTCATGTCTTCTAAGTCTCCCATTTACACAAAAACAGAAGCACAATTTAGCCAGTTATCTGCAATAGCTGAGAATTTAAGCAGCTTGATATAGGCAGGCATGGCAAAGCACATAAGTATGTACTGAACTTTAAGCATGAGAGTAGTCCCACTGGAATTGGTGGAAGTGTTTGCATGCTCAAAGCTACACACATGCTTAAGTGTTTTGCTGGATCAGGGCCTTAAATTCCTAAAAGTGGAATTTCTCTTAAGTGTTCTATAGTATTTGGCTAGTACCAGTTTTAAAACTGTAGTAAAATCCACTCGTGCTCCCACTATCAACTCACCAACTGCCTGATACAGATGTAGATACATAAAAACACTCCCCAACTGTATCAGACCCCCAGGCACATATATTCATAATAAATTGCACAACTATGCCAGTGGTGCTTTAAATTCTGACACATATTTATTGAACCATTTTTATGACAAACTCTTATGTCTGATTAAATGAGCCATGTTTTATTACCAAGTGCTGGACTGAAAATTGAAATTGCCACCAGGCAAAATCCAAAAATAAAATGGCATGAATAGCCTACAAGGGGAAAAAAAACCTAGTCTGCCTGTCTGACTTGTATTATATGCAGGCAGGATCATTTTTTTCATCAAACTTTACCAGACCAGTAAAGGGCTTTGTCAGAAAGGCCGCCTGCCCTGAAAACACTTTAACTTGTTCAGAACAAACTTGCAGAGATCAAGGACAAAGAGCCTTAGGCCACCACTGCAAATAAAGAACACAAACTAAAAACAAAAACAAGTGCATAAGAGCATCTGGCCTAGTGGGAAAGCAGGAAGCCCAGGAACCAAACAGAGCAAAGAAAGCCAACTCCAACCAATTAAATAAAGCAATCTAGTCATTAAAACTAGAATTGGAGGAGCCTTCTGCACAAGAAGGAGAAAATATTAAAAAGCAAGATAACTTAGGTCACTTTCTGGTTCAATGTGGAAACTGCTGGTTTAAGTCATTCGGGTCTACAAGCCTTTTGGCTGTTTCTGAACAAGCAAAAGATTTTTTAATTTTAAGACTGAACATCTAGCTTTTTTTAAACAAAACTTGCACCCATTAGTCATGTGGTGGGCCTTTGTGAAACCTCACAAACCCATGCTCTAAGACAGTGATTCCCAACCTGTGGCCACAGATCTTTCCAAGTGGCCCGCCACTCCCCCTCCGCTGGCTGCAGAAGGGAGCCACTGCCTAAGGACCCAGGTAGAATACATTGCTGCAGGGCTACAAGACCAGTGCAGGCTCCTTGCTGCAGCCAAGGGGGTGGGAAATCAGTGGGAGCACGGCAAAGCGCTCTATCTGGGTCCCTAGGCACTGGGCTCCCTGCTGGTGCCAGAGGGAAGGGAGCACTGATCTCCTGTCCCCCTGCCTACAGAAAGGAGCCACTGCTAGGGACCGAGGTGGAGCGCATGGGGCTATAGGACATGTACAGGTTCCCTGCTGTAGCCAGGGGGACAGGAGATGAGTGAGGAGGCAACCTCCTCGCTGAACTCCTGTCTGGCTGACATTGGGGTCCGGCGGAGACTGGTGGCCCTTCAGGATTGTAAAAATGATATCTGTGGCCCTTGAGTGAAAAAGGTTGGGAACCGCTGCTCTAAGCTCACAGCTCAATTGTTTCATTTTGCCTTCATCATATTTGATTGATACAAACAATGCATTTAGTCTTGTTGAAACCAGTGATTGACCAAGTACTATTGCTTGGAGCAGGATTCAGTTTAGGAGAGGATTCAAGGGCTGGTTTTTGCCATCTGGGGCCAAAATCTGTCAAACACATCTTACAAAATGTGGTTGCTCTCAAACTTGTACCAAAAGAGATAGGTTTCAAGTTCAAGTTTGACAACATCAAAATACCACAAGCTGTCTTTACAAGATTTTGGCCCCAAATGGCAGATCAGCTGATTATGACAGGTGTGAGACTTGGGAAGTGTAAGGAGTTCAAACTCCTTGCAATATGCCAGACAGGCATGGACTTTTGAGACCATAAGTGGGAAAGCTCCAGGGGGACTAGTTACTGCAAATTACCCAACCCTGATTGTGCAAATGCCCAGACTTTCGAAGCTACACCCTGAGGAGGGGCCCATTGACTGATTAACCATTGACCTGTTTCCAGAGACTAGAGATCAAAGGCCCAAGTACTGTATAAAGGAACAGCTGAGCTGACCAGTCAGTGTCTGGTTCTCGAAAGTTAATGCAAACTGGGTACATTTTAGTTTGCGCCAGCAGTGTCCACATGGGACAGCTACAATACAGCACTTCGGTCTACAGAGGCGTGAACTGCAGCGCATACCAAACTGCAGGGCCACGTGGACAAGTCCAAAGAATTATGACATGCTTATCTGATCAGAGAGGAGCACCATGCCAAGCAACCCAAGTGACCAATCAAATGTAACCATAAAAGCTGAATTCCAAATACTCACATAAAATAATTTGCAAAGAAGCCACAGATCAAGAATGATCTGAACAAATGATTTTTAGAAAAGTTTAAACATGTCACCACCAGCACAAAAAAAAAAAGTCTAAAATTGCTGGGTAAAGTATTTACTATGAATTATTGGCTCAGTTCTTGTGTTTTGAACTGACCTTCCAGCTTTGGACCATCTTGTAAATTTCATGCACCTCTAACCAGAACCTACTGTTCTACCAAGACCAGAACTGTAATTCACTACATGCAGCTGCAAATGAAGTGGAAAACAAGGACTGATGACCACTGATGGGATTTATTTGATCCCCTAATTGTTCTTTGCAGCTGGATTCCCTACTGACCCATTGTGCCAGACTATTTTTAAAATATATAATTATATTATATATAACTTTTTTTCTCTTTTAAGTCCACCTGTAGCTTCTGATCATTTTCAGTTCTGTAAGAGCATTCAGAGTATCTATTATAGTACCCTCAACACTGCAGTCATTCAGCATGAGATTTACTATGCTTGCAGTAGCTGGAATGAAAAGTTATTTTCCCTTTTGTTCTTGCTGCACTACAATGGGACCCTACAGTCTCTCTCCTCCTGAGTTCTGACAGTTATGTTTTAATCACTTCCAAATGCACACAAAAGCCTGCAGTGCTTAATCCACTACGGATACAATTCTTACTGCAGCAGGGAAGAAGAGATTAAACAACCTTTTCTGTGGAGCCAAAAGGTGTTAAACAATGTGTCACCATTAGATCCCCTGGTTCATTTTCCCAGGGGCTTCCCTGTCCTCACTTTTCTTTTCTCAGCTCTGATTTGTGAGTGTGAGAGAAGGGAAGTTAAAAATACTGTAGATGTATCCACTTTTTAGAGAGGGCAAAGAAATTATCAAAGTTTAAGATCAAAATTAAAGCTATAAAACAATAACTATTCAATTTCCCTCTCCTTATTTAATGGTGATCTCAGACTTTAAACTCTGTGGAACAAGGATTCTGGGTTTGTACAGCACCTAGCACAATGAGGTCCTGGCCCATGATTAGGGCTCCTACGTGCTACCTCAAATCAAATAATAAATAATAATAGTAATGGGCCGTTTAAAGAACCGTTAAAAGAATACAAACAGAAGAGCACAACACCACACACTTTCATTAGATCATTTAGGCATCATCACATACAAGGAGTTTTAACAGCATAATTTAATCCCCTCACAGTTGGTAGTCCTCCAACTACTTTCCAGTTATGCCACTGTATTGACTTCGGCTTTAAATAATGCTTGACAAATATTTAAATTTATAGATGGCTCTCCTCTCTGGAGTAGCCTCACAAGATGACATACAATGCTCTTTTGGGATGGTCCAGAGGAGACAGCCCCTCGCCCCAGTTCTCCATTGCCCTGAATGGACTAGAGTCATGTGCACCTGTTCCTAGTGAGGGTAAAATGTTACCAGTCCGATTTGTAAGTGACTGTGCTGGGTAACGGTGAACCAGGTCCCAATCCTGCAATGCACACAGACCCTGTGCCTGTGAACTCATTACTGTATCAGGGGTCAAATTTTCATCTTCGCTGTAATTAGATTTTGGGGGGAGCAGGACCTTGCTAATTGGTACCTAACAACTCAAAAGATTCATTGTTGACCACAGCATAAGGGCTCTAAGTCCCATTAAATTCAACAGCAAAGCTCCTGTTAACTTCAACAGGATCAGGAACAGACCTTCTGGTGAACGAACAAGATTTTCAATCAAGTCTACTGCACTGCAGGATGTGCTTGGTTCACTTATTCTGACCCACACAGGTTCAGTTTAATTATTCATGGTAATAGTTCATAGGACAGCCGTGAACATCCCATATTACAGTTTGGAAGAGTGGCACAAGACCACTCTGCAAACACTGTTGGGTTTGAGGATTAACACAGCGAGAATGAGTAAGATTCTACTTGGTTTCAATCCACAATATATTTAAGTGGAATAATATCATGTGTACTTGCACACAGCCCTTTGCTAAAAGCTGGGTTTGCAACTACTTCAGCTGGACAGGAAGCTGGTTTTAAATTCTCTGCCACTGCAGTGCTGATGATACAATGATGAATGCGTTATAATACATACATAGGCTGCAGGCGTGATTCTTCGAAACATGCATTCACTCCAGTGATCTCTGAAAAGAATGCATCAAAGCACACGTCCTTTCCTCCTTCGTGGGATTACATCATCAAGATTTCTCTGACGCACTGAACCAT
Organism: Mesoclemmys tuberculata; assembly: GCA_007922155.1. Taxonomy (NCBI): domain Eukaryota; kingdom Metazoa; phylum Chordata; order Testudines; family Chelidae; genus Mesoclemmys; species Mesoclemmys tuberculata. The sequence goes on along the minus strand of ML675616.1, from coordinate 110,736,366 downwards.
TATTGCATTATTATTTGTATTGCATCAAAAGCAATACAAATCAAAAGCCACACATACATACAGAGGCAGGCAAGTACAGGAAATGTAGTAAGACAGTAGTATGAGCATAAAAGCTTCTGGGAAGAAAGGATGCATTAGGGTACAAACCTGTCAACACTTCCCTCTCTGCTCCAACCTTCTCTCTGTTAACCTCAACATTCTAGCCCTTAAACTGGCCCTCCCAAATGCTATGCACTTTGGGGTTAGGTTCCTCCACCTCACACAGAGCATGAAATTAGCATTGTGTGGGGAACTCTGCTGTGGCTGGAGTGGGACGGAGTCCACAACCCATTATAGGACAGGCTGTAGGGTAGCACCACAAATGCTGGGCTGGAATATCAGCTGCTCCCCCTCCACAAACCTAGTGCAGTTACTCCCAGCTACTGGATACATGGCAATCATAGATTCAGTCCCTCTTCTAGCACACAGGTAGATCAGAAGCTTCTGTTCTCCTGTCTCATAACACACGAGCAAAGGGACATTCAATGAAACTGAAAGGAGGAAAATTCAAAACCAACGAAAGAAAATAATTTTCACACAACACATAATTATACTCATGGCCACAGGGAATCATTGAGGCCAAGAGCATAGTAAGATTCAAAAAGGGACTGGATATTTATATGGATGTCAAGAATATGAGTTACTATAATAAATAACAAAAAATATTGTGGAAGCAATGTTAAACCTCAAGCTTTAGGATCTAAGCCAATCTCGAGTTTTTAGAGACCAGGATGAGTCACCTTACGTGGGGGGCACAGTATGCCACATCTGCCTACTGTGGGTTCGTATCTGCCTACTGTGGGTTCGTACACCTTCCTCTGAAGCATCTAGCTCTGGCCATCATAGAGGACAGCATGCTGGACTAGATGAACCTCAGGTCTGCTCATTACGGCAATGACTATGTTCCTATCCTTTCAATGCTCATCTCCACTCGGACTTGGCCTGGAGCCCTCTCCCCCAATAGTGCAGGTATGAAAACCACTCTGCACAACCATTTCAGCTGCACCCTTGCTAAAACATTCTAGCATGGGCCCTCTTCCATCACGGCAGAATTTCACACACAGTGAAAAGTCCAGTTCCTCCCCAACTGATCACTTCATCCATGTGCTCTTCTTTCCTGGAATCCAAACTCACTCCTTCCAAAATGGTTAGCCCTGCTACGGTTACAGGGAGACCCATCTCTCAAATCATGCGGAACAGCATGGGTGATCATTGCTAGGTTCAAACTGAACTTTGCTCACTTTGGTACTTAAAAGGATGAGACTGTAGCCTTCATCTCCTCCCCCTTAGCATCCTCAGGCTCTCAGATGTCTGCCAACCTCTTCTCATATCTTCTTCTCTGTTGGCCTCACTTCCACCAGTCTTGTACTTGTAGGTGACCTCAATATCCAGGACAGTTCATGAATTATTATCCCCCTTACATAGATGTATTCTCAGTAACAAATCTCTGGTTTGCAAAGGATTACATATAGCCACCTATAGATTTCTTTTCATGAAAGAAAAACAAGATAAGTATTTTCTTCCTACCTTGATCAGTTCTTTGAACTTGGAGTCTTCTTTAGAGTTAGGATCAATCATGGTACGTTCCTCATTTTCCTCTGCCCAATGAGAAGGGGAAACTCGAATTAGAGCCATGATATGAAAACACTGTCGAGGATAGTGCAGGAGTTATTATTTATATAGCTGCTGGAAGTTGATTAAGAAATGGCAAAGTCTAGTCATCACTCTAGTGAGGGAATATCAAGTGATCAAAGCATTGGACATTTTTAGAGATACTCTGAAGGATTACACAATACTAACTTCCCTAAAATACGATTGAACTGACCTTCATCAGATCACGCAGCATAGTATGTGTCAGGCTGTATCATCTAGACTCCTGTATCATCCTTTGGGAAGAGCCATGTCTTGCTCCATACAGAGCAGAGCACACTAGTGGTACCCACTAATAATGATGATCACTTTATCCTTTCCTCAGTTATTTAATTTTCCTTTTAAGCTATATTATCAGCCTGCAGCATCCTGAAGAACCCAGCAAACTCATTGCATTACGCTCCCTGTAACAGGGGTGACATGGGGTTATGGGCCATCCTCCCTTCTCCTGCTCCCTGCATTTTCAAATCCCACTACAGAATTTTCTAGCTAGCGAAGACCTCCCTTACTCTGCTGCAACTGCACACAATGCTGAGTCAACAGCGGCAGCCGAACCAAGAGCGAAACTGACGAGGTCTTAGGTCAAATTCGGTTGTGCCTGTGGGGAAAAAGGTGCCCAAAGCAAGTCTAGCAGAGGTGCAATCTGCTTCATTGCTGTGGAATTGAAGGGTGGAAAGAAGAAAAATATTTTCTCCTTCTATCTCCAAGGAGCATCCAGACAGATGGAATTTGGGAGTGGCAGAGGGGATAAGAAGGAGAAGGGAAAGACACAAAAAGGAGGGGGATATGGAACAGAGACACAGAATAGGAAGTGGAGTGGAATGAGTGGAAGAGAACACGGAAGACATACAAAGTGGAATGGCGTGGGACACAGTTAGAAGGCATTGAGAGGGTGACTGGATACATCAGAACTAAGGACCGCGCTTAGTTCCTCAGCTTCTTTGCAAGGAAGTGCAGTGAGTGTCTTTCTACACAGTTTCTTGGTTCCGCCAAAAGAACCATGCCAGCGGGCTCTGGGGAAAGACCTATCCAGCTCTTCTCAGCTTGAGGCGGGTCTCCATAACACATGGGTGAAGGGAGGGAAGGAGAAGAGGGGAGACAGATAAAACAAGGAAGAGGAAGACCAGAAGAGAGAGGGGGTGAAAGACAAAAAACCCAAAGGAAGGGAGCAGATAAAGAAATGGAAGGGAGGAGTCAAGATTAATTTTAGAAGGGATGATTGAATTTGCGGTTTTACCCATTGATACAACACTTCATCAGACTGGTAATAAATACATTCAACAAAGCCTCTCCATATATTTTTCCCCACCACAACTGAATGCATCTATAGGTGCACACTGTATTCTTTTCTAGATGCAGACACAAACATTAAAGAGGCAGACGGGCCAGTGTTGTTATTGTCTTTTAAATTCCAATGCTCAATTTCAAAGAGCAAACTCAGCCTCCCCCACCTTTCCTCATTTTAATCTCCTTTCTTGCTGAAATGACAGATGTGATTTAGTTTAGAACAGCTCCTGTAAGTGAAAGTGAAAGCACGGCTGCTACACTGAAATGGGAAGGCAGCATCACAGCCTTGTTAGATGATCCACTTCTGCAGCTAAAATAAGTGTTTTTTTAACAGAACCACAGGGCTGAAAACTTCAGCTGTGCACACAGACGTAGAGAGCGAAATCCAGGCCCTTTAGAAGTCAATGGCAAAACTTCCATTGACTTCCGTGAGCCAGAATTACACCCAGAGTGTACACTTGCTAAAGATTTATGAGGCAGAAATCTTTGATACATGACACACATGCCTCACTGAATCCATTTAAGAAATCAAGCCTGTTTGAGTAGGTCTACACTATGGCTGTGAGGAAGCCTGCCAGCCCAGGCAGACTAACTGATGCTAGCTTTGCTCTAAAAACAGCAGTGTGGACATTATGGCCCAGGCAGCAGCTCCACCCAACACCCTCAAACCCCTCCTCCCCACAAGCTGCCACCTGAGCTGGTCTACTCAGCCATTTGCACTCTAGCTTGAGCAGAGCTAGCATGAGCCCCTCTACGCGGGCTAGGAGGCTTGCTCCCAGATGCAGTATGGCCTTACCCTTTGCACTGCCTTGATGTATATACAGTTGCGAACACATTGTGGTATTTTGGGGTCCACCACACAAGACGGATGATGGGTCACCAAAAGGAGTTTGGATGTCCATAGGCCCAGATGCAAAAGATGCCACAGACAGAAAGCTGTGCTGGCACAGAGGGAGCTCTCTGACCTTCACCACTAGTCAGGCATCAGACTACACCAACCCACTATCCCAGCTGTACAGTTAAATGGCTGTTAGCGATGAAGCACTGCACTCACACAGGACAGATATGAGAGACTGTACAGTTGAGTGCGGTTTCCTTAGACCTGCCCGGATATTTGCGCTGAGCACTTCGCAGGGGCCACAATCTATTAAAAGAAACCCAAAACTGAAATCTGAAAACATTTGCCAGATTTTCCACAAACCTAGGAACAGCTTCTGAGTCTGTAATTTCCCATTTCTTTGGGTCGGATGAGTCAAGCAGTCTAATGCTGAGGAAGTTGCACCCAGCACACGCCCAACCCAGGAGGCAGCAAGCTAGCACTCTGAACAGGGCTCACCCACGTTTATGCAACACTCGCCTTTCTAAGGATCCCACCACCATGCCTGTGCTGGGCTCTAATCTCTCTCACTCACTTTGAATAGTGATCAGAAGAGGGAATTAGAGAAACTCTTTTCATATAAAGACCTGATGCGGTTGGGTTTTTTTATTGCTTGAGGGGAGAAGAAACAGAAGCAGACCAACATTCCCTCTAATCCAGTGTCTGAAAAGAGTCAATACCAGATGCAGCAGAAGGCATTAGGTCCCCTTAATGGTCAGTTATGGAATAACCTCTACACAGGTTAGGTTTCTTCCTGATGCTGCTTAGCCAATACCTGGCGTATGCCCAGAAGAAAGGGGGTTTGTCTCTCTGGTTTTCTTTGTCTATTTACTGTAACTGTGGATTTTCTCATTATCCATATAAACAGCTATTCCTTTTTTCAACTGTTCAAAATTATTTAACTCAGTGACATCCTGTGCCAATGAGTTCCACAGGTTAAATTATATATGGGGAGAGGCATTTTGTTTTATCATTTTAAACTTGTTGCTTTTTAATTTCAATGTGCATTTTCTTGTTCTCATAATATCAGAAAAGATAAACAGAAGCTCTCTATTTACTTCTTCCATAGAATTTTTTATTTTACATGCCTTTAGCGTAGCCCCTCTTATTTGTCTCTTCTCTGAACTAAACATTCGTCATTCGTTCAACCTCTCCCTCCCTCTGTTCATTCTCTATGCCCATATTTGGTCCCCTTCTATTTCTGCTATATCATCATTTGTGAGATGAAATGAGATGACCAGAACCAAATACAGTATTCAAGACCAGGATGTATTATTTATTTAATGACATGGTGCATATTGACCTGGAGAAGAAGGATGGAGTGGTTAAGTCCCTAGACTGGGAGTTGAATACCTACTTCAAGTCCTAGTTCTGACACAGTGCCTGTGAGAGTTTGGGCAAGTAACTTAGTCTCTTTGTGCCTAAGTACCCCGTTGGTACAACAGGGATAATAGGACTTGCCTACCTCACAGGGGTGTTATGAGGGTAAATACATTTCAGGTTGTGAGGTGCTCATATATTATGGTGATGGAGCCAGATAAGTATAGCAAGATATATATTCAGAATTATATTCTGTCTAATTATTTACACATCCTAGCATCTTGTTTGCTTTTTTTACCACTGCTACACTGTAAGCCAATGTTCCCACTGAGACCACAATGACGCCAGGTCTTTTTCTTGTTTATAGTTCATTTAGAATCCAGCAACATGTGAGTATTTTAAATTATTCTTTCCAGTGTGCAAAACCTTGTATTTGTCAACAATGAAGTTCATCTTCCATCATGCTGCCCAGTCATCCAGGTTAATTGGGTCCCTCTAGATTACTTCCGTCTATTCTAATTTAGACTTTTAAATAATTTTATGCTATCTCCTTTTTTCAGATCATTAAAGGAACATCCTAAACACATTAGACCTAGCAGAGAACTTTGGCACCATGAAAAGCTTTTGGTATGTTGAAAATTGACCATTTGTTCCTACTCTGTTTTCTGTCTCTTGACTAACTTCCAAACACAGCAATACTTTTTATTGCATCCCAAGACTATTTAATTTCCTTAATTCCTTCTTATGTGGCCTTTTGCCAAATGGTTTTTGAAAGTCCAAATAAAATTATATTTATGAGTTCTCTTTTATCCACTGTTTCACTGACATTCTCAAAGAATTCTAGTAGATTGGCAAGACATGATTTTCCTTTATAGATGCTATGATTGTTGGTCTTACCATATGTTCATCTAGGTGTTTTACAATTCTGTTTTTAATTACTGTTTCTTACAATTTCCCTGGTACTGGATTAAGATTCAATGGTTTGTAATTCCTAGGCTTATCATTAGTACCTTTGTTAAAGATTGGTACAGTATTTGCTACTACACCAGGATCCTGGAGGAAAAGTAAGTGATATTAATGAATGTTTCAATATTTATATTTGCACCTCAGCCAATTCATTCTTTCAAAAATCTTGGAACAGCACCTCTCTTTGCTTGTCGCTCTTTAATTTAGCTGTTTGTTCCAGCATCTTCTTTTTTGGTATCTCAATCTCTGACAATGTCTCATCCTCATTACCTGAAAAGACTAGTTCCAGGTTAGGTATTTCCCCAACATCCTCTGTGATGTGGAACGATGCAAAGAAATCAGTTAATTTCTCTGCAATGCTCGTCTCCCTGATAGCCCAGTGGACAGTGCAATTCTCTTGCTGGCTTTCTGGCTCTACCATACTCAGGTAGTGGGTTCACTGCTGTTTAAGGGGGCATGGATCAGCATTCATGTCGCACTCTCCATCAGTGTTCAGTCCAAGCCAGGGAAGCTAATGATCCAATCAGCAGAGCAAAATCACTGACGAATCCTGGTCATGTGCCAAATGAGGCACGTTGCACATGTGCTAAGAAGAAGACTGTTGTTCAAATTTCTATCTTACATTTTACATACCATAGTTCATACTCATTTCTATGGGCTTCAATTGACCAGATTTCTTTTCAGTACCTGCTCACACACTGATCTCCATTAACACATACTAGTTTATGCCTGTAGCCTTAATACTGTACCTAATAAGGTATCTTCAGGATGGATATCAATGGTGGTGGGAGACATTGGCGCGTTGATAGCATTTTTACCCTCTTCCTGCAGGTCGCTCACTGAAGAGAAGAAAGAAAAAAGTAAAACCTTTGGTAAATGCAGAGTGTGTACATTCCTACAATTTTTAGCCACAATGGGAGAATACATTTGGCAGGCCCATTTCAAAGCAAGTTTACAGCTTATGGAAATAAGAACTACAGCTGCTGTGGAAAAGAACCAGAGTCAAAACATTTTGTAGTTTCTTATTAAACAGCTGGTTAGCCTGGTGATTTAGCAGAAGTTATTTTCCAGGAGCCTTGAGCGTGCAGTAAAGGCTAACTCAGAATTTCCATTTCCCATGCCGGAAAGTGTTTAGAATGCTCTGTGCTCCCTTAGTCTGAAGTAAAGATTGTTCCTTCTGTGCACCTTATGCGGCTGCATAATCGGATAGAAGGGGGGAACTAAACACTAGTTGATTAGACTCCTATGACAATAACAGCAACCTTTTCCACCTGCAAAGCACCAAGTATTACTATGTGCTACTGTAATTAACAAAAAGCCTGAAAGAGCCCAAGGAAGACTTAAGAAATAGTAAAAGGACTTTATTCCAACACACAAAGAGACACAGCATGCTAGGACTGAGCAAAAGACTGGAATTTTTTTAACTCAGGGTGTAATCCCAAATCTACCACTAGCCTCACTGTACGATCCGGACAAGTCACTCAATTAGTCTATGTCTCCATTCAGCCATCTGTAAAATGGATCTATATAGTAAGATTGTCACTCTGTCTGTCCCTCTGAAGCCTAGAATGTCTGTTGAGTCATGATGAGATGATGGAAACAGCTACAGGCACGGCAGAGAGCTATTTTTGTCCAGAATACTACAGGGTTCAATCATGCCTGGCATTCATGTTACCGTCCAATTTTTAAGTTCCAGGATTTTTAACTTTATGAATTATACCGATGCGACAGTAAAGCATTTATCTGCTATGCCAAGAACCCTACACCATTACAATATCAGAAGTAGCTCAACCAATCACCACCCTTTCTTTACAGTTAATTTCCAAACGATTTCATTCATTGTATGAAGGAGATTGCATAGATGGTGGATTACTTGGCTCAACTGACACAATTCCTCAAAACCACCCACACAACAAGACAACCAGCACATACAATAACCCAAATATACATAACCACTCATGGCAACCCCCTACACCTCTCATTCACCACCCACACAAATCAACACGATCTACACACACAATAAATAACCCTAAACATCCCTCTGAAACCTAGAATGTCTGTTGAGTTACTATGAAGAGATGTAAATGGCTACAGGCATGGCTGAGAGCTCTTCTGGTTTAGCATATCACCAGGTTCAATCATCACTGGGATTTAAACATGAATTAAGGTAGAAGTCTTAGGATCTGGTCCCCTTGGGTTATCCCACTTTGAAGAAAGATAAGAACTCAGGAGTGGAAGAAAGAAAATTATCAGGAGCAGTGGGAGTCAGCAAAGAAAAATGAGCTGGAGAGAGAAAGGACCTATGTAATGGGAAAATCTCAAAATTACAGTGGATCCTGGTCCTAGTTAGCCTTATTCTGCTTTTACCAAAAGGTGCTAGAAATCTCATGTTCTCATGAGATTAACAGACCAAGAAAAAGTTAGGATACATTAGGGTGGGTAGATAGACACATTTGTGGATGCTTCTCCCAACCTTTTTGGTTTTGCCTATCACCAGCTTCACATAGCGTTGGCCACTGTGGAAGGCTATGGTGGAAAGGGATACAAAGACCTAGGTTCCAGGGCACAGTAAAAGCAGAAGTCTGCAGATAACCAGTCCTCCTCCAACCTCCCAAAAAAAGAACAACGTGATTTCAGGTCAGACAAGAATGTTTTCCATTCTCTGTGCAGAAGACTTCACGGAAAGCCAAAGTCCTTGAGGCCCCTCTGGGCAAAGCAAGGATTTCCATATAAACTGGGAAATAACCACAAACTCAGCAGAGCCATCCTTTCCTGAAGAACAGGGCAATCTAAATCCCTCAGATCCCCCATCAGGCAGCTCTTTTAAAAATAGATCCCTATCCCCTTTCCTGTAGTGAGATCAACCCATACGCCAGTCATTTGTACATATATTACACGTTATAAAGTCCCATGTCGCCACTCTCCATCTGCCCCCCACCAAAGAAAAAGGTTAGAATGCCCGTGACACACGCGCAATAATCTCCATGCAACATTTCACTGGCATCCAAAGAGAAGCCACTTAAAACCATTTACCACTTTTCCTAATGATAATTCCAAGAGGGGAGCTAGTTTCTGCTTTCTGGCAGGCTACCAAGCAAGTATAAATTCCCTGAATGCGACATGTTGTCCTTATGTCCCCAGAAGCAACAAATGCCAGAGTCATATTTTGAGAGCCTATGGATTAAGATTCACATTAAAGTGACTTGCTACAGTTAATATGCAACAAGAGTAATATGCAACAATTATCCTGCTTGCAAAAGGACAGGCGCAAAAGTGCATCCTCTGTTATTTATGGAATGTGATGTACTGTAGCTTTTTACCTAACTATATTTAATTAAAAAAAGACATTGAGGACTTCTGGATTTTATTCATTTTTTGTAGTAATTCAAATATTTTGAAATCCCTCTAAAAAAAATCGGAGAACTAAAAAGTCACATGCTAAATTGAGTGTCTTTTCAGAGCATGGCGTCCTCGCTATGTTGTATGCTTCCCACTTACAGCTCAATCCTGCAAACCCTTACTCCCTCAAGTGTCCTTACATTGAGAAGCCAATGGAAATACTCTTGCAAGTAGGAACACTCACAAGCAAGGTTTTGCAGCCCTGCACCTTCAGGTGAAGATTTTCAAAGCTTTCTCAAGAGATTTGGACACCAAAATCCCATTCAACCAAGTTACCTTTGAAAATCCCAGCCTAAATTATTAACTCTTCATGGCAGAAGCTTTATTCTTCATTATTAGTAGTATTTATTCATTACAGTAACACCCCAAGCCTCCAGTCAGGCCTCACTGCACTGAACGTTGGGGAAAGCTAGATAATGAGACAGTCATCACTCTGGAAAGCACATTTATTTTAAAGTACCTGGCACCCATTGTGTGTTTAATAAATGAATAAGATGCTTTCCAAAAATAGTAATTAAATAGGCCTGGAAGGGTTACATTTTTTAAATCGGGAAATGTTGGCAAACATCGACTTCACCATACACACACAAAGTAACAAAAAATATTTCAATCAATAATAATTGAAATTTACAGAGAGGAAAAGTATGAAAAATACTGCTTGATAACTTATTAGAGTTTGATTTAAGGATAGTGTATATTTTGACATCTGATGTTGACAATTTGTGTTTTAACGATTATAAAGTTTTAACATTCTGAGTCACTTCTGCTGCCATTAAAGCATTATTGTATGAGACACAATTTGCCACAACTATTATTTAAATTGAAAAAAAAGAAAATAATTTAAATGCTTCAAAATAAACATCCCTATTATCCATCAAATTGTCAAAAAATCAAAATCAAATTCTGTCAAGCCAACTTTTAAAATGTGTCTATATTGCTTTTATTCCCCCAGGAGTCTGCTCATAACTCTCTGATCAAAGCAGATAAGAAAGGTATTTTGAAATCCAAAAATTACATTTTGAAACCAAAATTAAGTAAGGTATTTTCAGCAAATAAAATTTCCACTTTTCCACAACACCACTTCTGTGGCTAAGGGTTCAAAACCAGACAGAAAGAAAAAGGTAAATGTGGAAATAAATACAATCATGCATTATACACCCAGCCCCCTTCTCCCACACAGCTGAAGAAACAGGTTTGGCCTTAAAATCCAATTTGCTGGGCTGAATTCCACAAGAGCAAAAGGTTCTGTCCTATTTCGGAAGGCAAGAAGCAAGTTCCTAATCAAAGTGCTGCCATTTCAAAACGTGAACTCTAAGAAAGTCATGAAGACAGACCCTCACTCACAGAAAGCCAGACGCTCACAGCAAGAACCGTGCTCCACACAGGTAGCTTAAAAACCTTAGAGTTTTATGCACGACAAATCCTTTCATACCTCCTTTTCTGCGCTTTTTACAAAGCAGTCCTGCCATTTTGGCTCCCTACAGGATGCAGTGGTCCAGAATGTACTCCTGCAGTCCAGTTTGGGCAGTGCAAACGAAGGGTGGCAGTTGGACAGGGACTGAAATGCCTGGACAGACAAACTTGGGTTAATTTGGTCATGGTGACTTGGGAGGAGGCAGCAACACAGCAGCAGTTATGGGGAGGGGAGAGTAGGGAGAGAAAAGTACTTTGCTCGGTAGCATGAAATTCAAGAAGGACGAACTACCAGGATGGAATTACAATACCTCATGTTCTGCAAGTGAGACAAAGAAGCCACAAGTCCATCAAAGTCAGCTCGGAGCAACAGCAGACACAGGCTTTTTAAAGATAGCACTTAGCAGACTGGAGTAATCTATACTGGTATAACTTGTATCCACACTGGGGAGAGCGGGGTGTTGGTGCTCTAATTATGCTGGTATAGTTAATGTAGCAAAATGTTTTCGTGGAGACAAGCCCTAAGTGCCATTTACAAAGTCATTTAGGAGCCTTTATGCCACTGAAAGTCAATGGGGTCTAGGTGCCTATGAATTCTACCTTAAATCACATTGAAAGGCAACGGCATGTAGACTCCTAAATGCCCATGTCATTGTGCAAAAGGGACATAGCCACTTTGAAAATGTTCCCCTCATTCAGCAATCAGACCCGGGTGGGCAGAGCTACCAGGGTTCCCCATTGGTTTTGGGTCCCCCTGTGTGGACTCAGTTGCAGGATCAGTGCGTATGCTTATTCCAGTGTCTGGCCATCAGTTGGCCAAAACACACGTGCATACGTCTTTGGGGAGATAGGGGTGGAGGAAATACATGCTAGTATTGCCATCCCCAAAACATACAAAAGCCATGATCTAGGATCCCCCAAAATAATGAGTTTTCAGTAAATCCAGAGTTCCTCACCTCCCCACTTTTGAGCCTTTTTGCTACATTCTAGTCAGGCTTTTCTCTGCAACCAGGAGGACCAAAAAAGCTTTTTTATAAAATAATGAAATGAATAAAAGCTGAGGTTCCTATGTAATCACCCGACTCCAGGAAGTGGGGATTTAAGCAGAACAATGTGAATGGGACACAGTCCTGAGGCTTGTGATAAATCACCTTAGTTGACAACCAGTTGATATCCCAAACTGTTCAGCTCTAAAATCCCTATTCTAGTCCAATACCTAGTAATGCAATAGTTAGGTGCTCGTACAACAAAGCAAAAAAAGGAAATCAAAGGTAGCATAAAAGCAGCAGTGAGAAGTCCTCAACCCCAGTTATGTGCTTCAGGACTCATCAACACCTATACCTGTTCCAGTCTGAACTTATCATGATCTTAAAAACTAGTGCCCTGGAGTGGACTATGCTCTCACACTGTTAGTGGAGGGCGTTCAGACAGCAGCGAATTTCACATTTCTCCCCTCATTTATTTGCCATGTACTGTGCCTCTCTCAGGCACTAAGAGTAATGAGATAAGGAAAATTAAACAGCACATGCTGGGATTTGAAAAGGGAAATAGGAGAAACATACACATTTAGCCTCCAAAGATACACGTCCTGCGATTTCCACGGAAAGCGCAGAGACGGGCACTCAAAACCCAGGATATCATAATTCCTTGTAAATCAACCAGTGGTAATCACTGCTGTAAAATTGGTGTAAGAGAGACTGGAATCAGTCCTAAAGACTCTGCATTGTATTCACTCCCCCTCTTTGCAGGATCCCCTTTATTTACACATTGCCTAACAGAGCCCAATCCCTCTTCCCCCAATTGACACTGAGTTGTAACTTACCTCTCTAGTAGCCCCACTGAAATCAGAATAAGATACAACTATCTCAGTGTAAGACTGGCTGAATTTAGCCCTTACCTTTTAAACTCTTCACAGCAGGGACCTCAATTCTATCATTACCTAAGGCAGGGTGACATGGGTGGGCTGGCCAAAAAACAAGTGCTTCCTAAACTTCCAGCTTCCAGCCATGTGACCAGAAGCCAGAAGTTCGGGAAGCGACCAGCCGAGAAACTAAGCTGGCCGACACTCCAGTTGCCAAGGTAGTTGAGCGGAGTGTCAGCAGCATTGGTGGGCCTCCTTTCAAAGTAGGTGGGCCATGGCCCACCCATATCTATGCCACTGACGTGGGCCAAATCCAGATCGCCCAGACGCTTTTGAACGGACCCCGAAATCTTTTTATTTACTTATTATCATTATTGTTACTGAGGTGTGAAAAATGTTTCTCTGGAGTCTGGACCTTGACTATACCTTGACCAAGAAATTTGGACCCTGACAAAAAATATTTGGACTACCCCTGGCCTAAGGAGAGTACAATGACACTACTGAAATAGTAAACAACAATAATGGATCGTCAAGTGGCCAATGGGCTTGTCAGATACCATGGAAGCTGCCCTAAGTCATCCAGTCAAGAGAGCATTTTCAGGCCTACACAATTCCCACAGTGACACAGGGCTATAAGCCACCCCACTCCCAATCCCAGTGAAGGGGCATACAGATGCCATAACAGGCCCTGTTGATCATTGACAGCCAGCATGGTTTTGTTATGTTCACTGGACTGGCCTTACCAACTTAAACTAATATACTGTTCAGGCTCTATATGCACTGTGCAGTTTTCATCCACAATAGTAAGTTGTGCTGTTAATGGCACTTCGGTTCCAAAGAGCTGAACTGCTTCAGCGCATGGGACTGCACACACCTGCACAGACTAGAAGTGATCAGTAGCAAGAAAGGGAAAGCTCCACTGAGATTTTCAAGCTTGTCTCAAGTGGCACTGAAAGTGAACTTCCAACTCAGCTTGGGAAAAGAAAGAAAAAAAGAATTCCAATCAGGCAAATTCTACTGCCCATGTAGGTGAGAACAACGTGATTTCAGCACAAGATACTTGACTGTCTGTGTCCTCAATAACTTCCAATTAGGATACAGTATGGGCCATTTTTAACTCAAGCACCATTAATGTTCTTGTTATAAAGGGCAATACTAGCTCCCAACTCTTAAAACACAAAACAGAGTGATAACTGCTAATTAATTTTAGCTACAGTTATTTCTGACCCAAGGGTTGAACCTCACCCTATAAAAAAGCAACAGCTGTCACAATGCCAATCATGGCACTTTGGATACACAGTGCCTTCCACTTAATTCATATGGTTGGTTAATTTCATCCTCTATTTCACTTGTTCAAAATTTCCTAACTGCAGATGTAAAAAAGTAACAACCGACAGCTTTAAGGGAAAAATTTGGTCTTGTAGCCCTGGTTTCCAGACCTGTGATTTATCCACATCATATACAAATCAACTGAGAACATCACTTCTCTCTGCCTCAAATACCATATTTTTCACTTTATAAGATGCACCTGATAAGACGCACCTAAGTTTTAGAGGAGGAAAATAGGAAAAAAATATTTTGAACCAAAAGGTGGGCTAAAATATTTAATAAATAACAGAATAATATGTAAAATGAACAACAGTCAACAGCAGCATTAAGAACCATTATTACTGTAATTAACAGATGAGAGATTTTTATCTTAGAACAATACACCTCTAGTCATCAGGAAACCACAAAAACTCCTCACTACTGTCCGAACTTATCAAGCTCACTTATCAAGGCATTTTCTTTGGCGTATTTTACTACTCCAGTTTAAAAGGGATTTTATATGTTAGCCTTTTCTGTTTTGACATCTTTCTAAAATTGGATGCAGCAGGAAACTAGGGTAGTCTGATTGGTGGAGGCGGGGGAGCAGCAGTAGTTCTGCTGCTCTCCTCTCTCTCTCTCTCTCTCTCTCCTCCTCCTCCCCTGCTATGGAGCGGACCCAGCCGGCAGCTGTGTGGTAAGCATGTGAGGGCTTAGTGAAAGCTCCTGCGATCCTGTAATAGTGCCGGCCAGCTTGATTTTCGGCACGTTCGCTTTATAAGACGCACTGACTTTTTCACCCCACTTTGGGTAGAAAAAAAGTGCGTCTTATAAAGCGAAAAATACGGTACCACTCACATCAAAGACAGTGCAGATGTGATACTTCTGTAATGCACACTAACACAGTGTGGCTCATTGTCCCACTCTTGTGGCCATCGGGGACACACAACTTGACAAGCCTACTACTGCATTACTAACAGGTTAATGTTTGGAAAATCCAATGAGATCTTTGAATAAAAAGTGAAAGAACCATGCAAAATATTTATCAGTTAGGATACAGAAGTAGCAACAATGAGGCAGTTACTTCTATCAAAATGTTAGGAACCGAATTGATCACATTCATAGAAAGACACAGGGTCACTTAGAGACAGGAAGATCAGAAAGAAGCCAGTGCACACATTTGGGTGTGGGCTGGAGCCCGAGTCTGGGACCCCACGAGGGGGGAGGATACCAGAGCTCACAGTAATGATGGGAGATGGAAGAACCATTCACTGTCTGGGGCCTGTGTCACTTCTCCTTTGCATGTAGTTATGTGGCTGTTTCTTCTCTGTAGTTGAAATGATCTCTGACACAATGTGTCAAAGAAACAGGAACTCCAGATAGATAAATGAAGTCTCAAATCTGATTTCTGTTTCTAGCCCATAAACAAATCTTGCCACACCCTCAAATAAAAGCACATGCCCAGCTCTTTTCCCTAACAGAATCTGCTTTTAAGGATTCAGCCATTATGAATCTTTTTAAGTACACCAAAAAGATATATTAAACTTGGTGCCTGAACTAAACAGAATGGAACCAGAACAGCTGGAAACTTATTGCTGAAATAAATGCTGACCTGTCCTTACATAGCTATGGGGCTTAATGGGGATCAGCGTGTGGGTAATAGAGGAAGAAAATATGTGCCTATTTAAATATAGGGGCTAAAATTCTGTTACAGGCTTTAGCAGGCCATTGATCACTGACTTTTTTTTATTGTTTGTGTGTGTGTCAGAGATCATTTCAACTATAGAAAAGAAACAGCCACTTAACTACATGCACAGGCTGGCCAAACAGTGAATGGTTCTTCCCTAACTCAAGGAGAGAGAAAAACAAGAGTCCCTGTTTAGATAGTCATCATCACAGGTCAACAAGCCCAGCTCCTTCATTTATAATATATTGAACACTCCCCATACATCATGGCAGTTAACCTGGGACACTGTCACTGTCACAATAAAATTGTCTGCATTGCTGTTGATTTTTTGTATGCTTCTGCACTTTGGAACAGAAAGTTATTCAACTCCAGCTTGGCACGGGAACAAGAGAGCACAGGTCAGGACTGTCCTACTAACATCCCGTATTAATTGTTCTGTCATGTGGGACCTTCCGCCTAGGATTCCTGCTTCTTGTCCCGAGGGCCCAAGCATAATTTTTTCTGGCTCAGTACAAACTTTTAACACGGGCCCCCTCCCATAATAGGAGTAATGGGGGTTGCAGCCTGGGCTGGGCCCTCAGTCCCTGGTAAAGTGTACCCTTCTTCCTCCCCCTCCCCCCCACCAATGTGAAGGCCCTGCTTGTCCCTACCGCTTCCCCAGTTTTGAACACTGCCACCTCAAGCAGACAGGTGGTGATTTAAGGATGACTGATAGCCAGCTCTCTCTCCACTAGCTTATTCATCACTAGCAAGTGGGAAACTCTCCCAGGCAAATGAAGGCCATCCATTTTTAGAATCTGAGAAAAAATGTGTTTATACAGCACTTAGCACAATGGGGCGAGAGTCCATGAGTGGGACTCCTAGGCAGTATCACAATACAATAAATAATGAAACTTCTATCCTTCAAGAGGTGAACTGAATGGATCCAATGAAGTATCATCTTCCTGAGCCTTCAAAAAGATTGCCTGCCTGCAAACTCATGTACTGAAGCAGATGGTGGGGCTGAAGTGATCTCTAGAACTTGTCCTGGCTCTCAGCACAGGGGTGAATTTCACCCTGAAAGAACACCGACGGCAACTGGCAAAACACGTTTCTGTTTGAAGGTGAGGACACATACGCCCTCCACCCGTGCTCCGCTAAAGTTCTGCCATAAAGAGCAGAAGGGATTTTCCACTCCGGAAACAAGGGTCCACTGATGGTGGAAAGGAAGTGGTGGCGGTCTTTGTTTCCCACCACATGGCGCATGGACCACAGGAATCTTACATTTTAGAGAGAGAGGTGGAATCTGAATGTTGTGTGTTAAAACGTTAAGGAAAAGAGAGAGTCTAATGTGCAAAGGAAAGATATGTGGAGAGACCTACTGAGGTAAAGCTGTCATCCTTCAGTATCCCTGCACCGGCCTCGGACAACATCAATATTCCCTTTGGAGACACTTGTTCACCTTCCCTCCCCCTCCTACCCACCCACTCCACCTTTCTAGATGGTTAATAATTCAGTATAGCAAATTCTGTATAAAACACTGCATATTACTATGTAGTCCATAATACGACTATGGATTTCTATATCATACTACTCCAAAGAAAAGTTCAAAGAGATTTATCAGAATGAATTAATTGTCACAACAGACATTTTTCTTACTATATTATCATCTCCATTTTTAAAAAAAATAATGGACACAAAGAAGCTGAGGGCAAAGTTTGAGAACCCTGCTTAGGCACCTAAATAAGGGGCTTGATTTTCCGATGTGATGACACCCACAATTCCCATTGAGCGCTGAGCACTCTAAAAATCAGCTCACTGACTGAGGTGCCTAACTTTGAGCACCCAAGTTTGAAAATGTTGGACAAAGTGACTTGGGAAGGACAAATCAGCCAGTTAAGCAGCAGAGGCAGGAATGTAACCAAAGAGTTTGAACACAGCTCCTTAATCTCAACCTCTCCCATCACACAGCACCATCCCCCACCCACCCAAAAAAAACCCAACAACAATTACTTAAGCTTGCTAACTTCTGTACACTTTAAATCTGGCCCCAAATAAGGTCCCAATGCTGCAAACCCTACCAAGGACAGCACTTGTTACCATTAGCAATTCCCACTGCAGTTAATATGATTCCACAAGGTAGTAAATATTACAGCGAGAGGTATTTGCAGAAACAGGTTCAAGGATAAACATTTCTCCGGCCTTCTCAGTTGGATACGGATCATCAGAAACAATTTTACATGCTTCACCTTACTGCTTTTCTTATTATTTGTTCTAATTGACATAAAGTGTTTTACAGAATTTTACATTAAGCATATATACACTTGCACACATCAGGTTTTTTTCCTGAATAAGTCAAAAGAAATAAAAGGCAACAGAACTCACTGATGAAAACGATGACAGCAGAAAAGCACAGGCAATAGCAGGAAAATGGTACACTCCAGTCCAGCCTGTGATATGGAAGTCAAAGAAGCAGTGTGCTACATATGAACTTGAATCCACAGAAGGAGGGCTACAGCTATGACTTGCAATTCAAGAAAAACAACTTTTTCTGGTACAACAAAGTGACTCTTCAGGAAGAATATACAGAAGATAACAGATGCTACAAACCACAAATATAAATTCTCTCTGAACTGTTACTAACTGCTCTACATGCAGAAACATACATCAACAAAAAAGGAAAGGGAGACCTCCTTTGGGTTTTTGCTAAAACAAACAAACGAACAAAAACTTGCAATTCAGATATTCAACTCAACAAATTTTAGGATTTTATAGTAAATACTAGGTTTGAACCCGATACAATGTAAATAGGGTCCAGCCTAGGGATGGGCAGATTATTTCACAAGGTTAGAAACCACACCCATAACTCGACCAAAGTTTCCTAAGCGTTTACCACTTCTCCCTCTCTCGTTTTCACTTACCACCAAAAGCAACAAAACAGCAGCAGCCAGATTCTACAACTCGTAGCCATGTTGGATAGTGCCTTAACTCTGTGAATGCATTCAGTGATTTCAGCAGAGCTACTTGCAGATTAGGGTATTACTCTATGTGAGTAAAAATGGTAGAATCTGACCCTTCAAGTGGTTCTTCGAATGGTTTCCAGACTATGTCATATTCAGGAAATTATCATTTGTATTACAACAGTATCAAAGAGTCCCATCAAGAGCAGAGCCCCATTATGCTGGCTGCTATACCAACACAGAGTAAGAGATAGTCCATACCCCAAAGAGTTTACAATCCAAGTAGTCAAATCAGATGAAAGGTGAGAGCTAGAAAGTGCTTGTATTCCCATTTTGCAGACGGGGAACTGAAGCACGCAAAGACTAACTGACCTGCCCGAGATCAAATGGAAAGTTTGTAGTAGAGCCCAAACTGGACTCAGGTCTCTTCAGGTCTAATCCAGTCCAGCATTTCAACCACGTGACTATCTTTGGAATTTCATGAGAAATATCAGCCCAAATACCAACCAAAAGAGGCTCAGAGATTTGGGTAAGCATCCAGAGTTTTGGATTATACATTTGGTGAGCAACCAGGAGTTCAAATGCTTCACTAACCAGGAGGTACAGAGTTTTAGAGATTTTAGAAATTCCTCATGGTCTGTCAGGCTAGCCTATTGCATTCTCCTTTATTCCAAGGACACACATGGGTGACATCAGGCACCAGTCCATTCTGTATTTCTACCCTACAATTTGCATAAGGCAAGTCATTATTTTGTGCCATGAGGTGCAGTAGCAGCACAATCTTGAAATGCAGATGTTCAATGGTCTTGTGCACCTTAAAGAGGGAGCGAGACCTTCAAATCCAACTACTGGCCAGAATTTCCTTTTAAAGTTACATAGCCTCCCTCACCCAGACTCAGGCTGATGGAGAGAAGTGGGCAGAATAGCTGCACAGTGAGATACACGCCTTCCTTTGCACCAACGTGGTAGCCACAAAGTCAGCTCCAAACAGGCCAGGAAACAGGCGTCGCTTTGCTATTATTTATTGTTTCTCATTTAGTAGTGTGCAAGGACTCCAAACAGGAATCAGGGCCCCACAGTTCTAGGCACCACACAAAAGCCACACACAAAGGCAATCCCTACCCCAGAAAGTTCACCCAGTAGAATAACAGCCCCCTTGAATCACACTTGCATAGATCCAGCAGCAAGAATCATCACATAGGGGATGCTGTAGGTTCGCATGGGCATCTTTTCTTCTCCACATCCTGCTCAAGCCATGCAGAGAGCAGAAGCCTAATTACTTGGGCTCTGTTCTCCTCCTTACTCACCCTTGGAACACCTCTCTGTGTCGCTTGTCCTGTCCTGTCCACTACAAAAGTGAAATTTCCCAATCAGGACAGATTCTTGTTACCTTTGTTTTCACTTTCTTGAAAAAACTCTCCCCCGTACCACACTACCCCACATGGCTGAATTTGCTCTCCCCCAGTTCAGTGAAACTCCTTTTACGGTGACCTTGGAAGTCCCATATTGTTTCCCAGCACTTCAGCGTGTATGTAAACTGCAATTCTGATTAGAGTGAAGTTAAAGGGCTTCACTATGACAGGCTCCATGATAAACACCTGAGCTGGGTGTGAACAGCCTTACCAGTGAGTCAACCGCAGCATAGATCCCTAAGGGGTTGGAGTCACCGTAGATCAGCCATTCCTTCCCTGCCCAACAACCTAGTGATGTACTGTCACTATGGCACAGTGCTACTCAACCAGGGGCATGTGTCTTCTGGGAGTACATCAACTCATCTAGATATTTGCCTAGGTTTACAACAGGCTACATAAAAAGCACTAGCAAAGTCAGTACAAACCAAAATTTCATACAGAAAATGACTTCTTTATGACTGCTCTATATACTAAATGAATGTAAATATAAGTACAATAGTTGTATTCCAATCAATTTAATTTATGGTCAAAATTAGAAAGCAAGCAATTTTTCACTAATATGTGCTGTGATACTTTTGAATTTTTATGTCTGATTTTGTAAGCAAGTAGGTTTTAAGGGAGGTGAAACTTGGGGTAGGCAAGACAGAGACTCCTGAAAGAGGTACAGTAGTCTGGAAAGATTGAGAACCACTGAGTATAGCAGATCTGTGAGGCAAGTACTGGAAGGTAGGCATGTGAAGGGAGGCAAATGGTGATCCCAAGAAGATGGTGCATGAATGAAGACCACTGGATAGCATATACTCCTGTCCTTGAATTAGGAGAGATGCATTAAGGGAAAGTCCATGATCAGATGCCTTCCACAACTCCCCTGCCTCTGAAGAAGAGACGATTCAATCCTCTTTGCATTCCAGAACTATGTATTATATCCATACACCACTATGTACTCCTGAGGGAATTCTGCACCACTGCGTGCATGCAGAGGAAATGGGGGAAGCAGGGCGGGGTGGTTGGAAGAGGGGGTGCGGAGGGGGTGCGTGAGGGTAGCAGGAGGTGATGAGAAAAAGAAGAGGATAAAAAAAATGAGGGGGAAGCAGGAGCAGATTGTCCCACACAGAATCCTCTTAGCACATACCTGGAATCCCCACACTAAGCTCCTCCACACTTGGATCCTGCTAGTCTGAGCCTGCCTGCCCACACCTGGTGAGCCTGGCGCAGAGGAACAGGGCTCCAGAGAGTTCCTGGGGCAAGCCTGGCCCTCACATTGCGCAGGTCAGGTGCAGCTTCACCACTGAATCCTGATTTTTGGCAGAATTTTAAAATATTGTGTGCAGAATTCTGTGTGTGTGTGTGCGTGAGTGCACGCACGCGCGCATGCAGAATTTCCTCAGGAGGACACTATGCCAGGCAGACACTAGAGTATGCAAATGCCATTCTATTTTAAACTCAAAATGACAGCAATCTTTGCATCTATTTAATAATATGTCTTCAAACACTTGCCAAGCAGGCTAATTGTGTTTTGAGGATCACACGTTGTTTTTATTTAAAGATAGGGAGAAACAGATAATATGCTCTATACAGAGACTGTATAGAGATAATGGAGAGATAATTCTCCATCTCACCCACATTTCACAACACCAGGAGTTTATTTCCCCACCCCAAATAACTGATGTACATCTCCCACTCAGGCTGGGTCCACACTGACAGCAGCAAATTCGCCGCCATCACATTGATTGTTCTGGATCGACTGAGCGGTCTGTGTAGACCCGCTCAGTCGATCCAGGAAGCGACACAGGAAAACCACCCCGGTAAGTGGCGTAGCGCTGCGTCTAAGGGAATCGCAAAGGTAAGTGTGGACCGGGGCTCAGCTAATTAAAAGTTTTCAATGCTAACATGGCAGTGACAGTGAAAAGTACATAGTTTCTTCTCAGTATATATTTGTATTGCAGTTCAGTCATTTGAAATAAGAAATGCTAAATCAGGAACTGGATGTCATTAAAGCCAGAAGGCCTTGCCTGTTTTATGATCACTGGAAAATACATTTTACTGGGTACTGAAAAGCATTTTTACAATACTAACAACTAGCTCATATAGAGATCTCCAAGTGTTTTACAAAAGGAGCCAAGTATCAGTTCCTCTTTTTAAAGATTGAGAAAAAGTCACAGACAACTGACTTGCTCAAGGTCACCCTGACAGCCAACAACAGGGCCAGAAATAAAACCCTGTCCAGGGCCCTATCATCTAGGCTACACGGCCTTTCTTCTCCTCTCCCCCTCTCCACCCCACACCACTTCTCCTATATATAAATAAATACATTCATTAATAAATAGTTTGCCAACCAAATTAAGGCAAGACTGAACTGGGATCATGTTGCACACAAGATTTTTCAACTCATCTTCATGCAGCACAGAATCTCTGACTTCCAGCTGCAGAAACACAGGTTTCTACATGGCTAAGGCAGATTCCAAGGGTTGTCTACATGGTGACTAATTGCACAGCAAGCCAGGAAGTGCATGTGAAGTGCACCATCTTGCTGCGTAGATATTGCTACAGCACACATACAAGCCCCATCATATGGCTTAGCATACTATTATTTCCAAGTGCAGTATGTTAAGCCACACTTTCAGACTGTCACAGTAGCAGAGTCAACGTATTGAATCACTCACTACTCAGCTAGTTGGTGTGCTGTAGATCCACACCCTGCCTTGCCACGCAATAACTTACTATGTAGACAAGCCCCAAGTCAGGAAATACATACTTGGGGAGGCTGGACTAAAGATAACTAAAGAACGTAACAAAAATAGCATGTCAAGCAAGGGGTATTCCATATCTACCACACATGTGGACAGGAAAACCCATCACAAACTCCGTATATTGCATATCAGACCATGTAACTCAATCTAGTCCATCAAGTGACCTAATATAGCCCCCGCGGGAATCAGTAACCTCTAACAGTAACAACTGAAGCATTTAATACATTTCAAAGACAAAAATCAACCCAATGTAGCAATGCATCCCTCCCAACAGTCACCAGCCTCTGCTGGAAAACCATGTGATAGGGTGGAATGTTATTGCCGCAAGTGTCACCAAGGACCATATTATTCAGAGTCATGCAGGCCTCACATGACAATAAAAACTGAATAAAGAATATATTGTCAGAGGGGGAGAGTGTCAGGTGCTAATGAAAACATAAGAGCTCCATTAGAGAACCATTCAGAGTAAGGCATCCACAGAATCGACACAGCGATAGCTGACTAGACACAGTCTGTTACATCAACCAGGTTCCAACTGGCACAGACTCAGGTTGACTTGCAGGTCAGGTTTTTCTACTTTAGATCCAGCAAGATGATTTTTAAGTCTTTGGTTTCTGCAGTAAATTATAAATAATCCAGTTAGCCCAAGATGTCAGAGAGCAAAATCTGCTGAAGGCATGACTGCTTCGATGACTTCAGGTCAGCGCAAGGGAAAGCCTGCGGATAACCAGCTTTTGTCTTCCCTACTTCCTGCTGTCACTGAAGTAAGAACTGTAACAGGCTTGAGGGATGGCTCTCAGCCTGCTGAGACGGATGAACCACTAAAACAGGAACATAATACGGTTGGAAATGGGAAACAGCGATGCACAACTTTGAGGTTAGCAGGGAAAGCATAGAGCAGCTCCAGTTACAGGCTGTACTAGCTGTAACGATGATCGAGTCCCAAAGTGACACTGCTATATGAAAGATAGACCTGGGTCATCCTTATGGCATATTCCAGTCATGTCAACATACTGTATTCTTAGCTTCTCTGATGTCCCTAACAAGTAGTCATGAAGGATTCTCTGTGTCCCATGTACCCTCATAGAATAGCCCACTCTCTCAAATTCATAAACACATGCAGAGATTTTCAACCATGCCCAAGGGATTTGGAAACCCAATTGCCTTCAAAATAAATAGGAACTGGATAACTAGACCCCCCCTAGATGACTTTGAAAATCTCAGTCATATACTTTTACCCCTCAACATGCCTTCAAGTTTGAGACTCTGGATCCCTGTGTCCACAATACTGACCCTATGTATACCTGAGACTTCCTGTACCAGGGCATGGATAAAGTTATCACACAGGCTGAGCAGCAAGCCTGAAGTTGCTAAAACACTGAACCCTACAGCAAGCAGAGACTGCCTTAATCTTGCTCTTTCGCCAGATCACCTGGCTCTTGAACCTTTACCTAGAAATTGTCTTGATACATTTGGCAATGGAAGGAGTTCACTAGCTGTATCCCATTCTTAAGAAATAAAGGCATGATCCAAAGCCCAATGAAGTAAGTTGAAAGACTCTCATTGACTTCAGGGGGCTTTGGATCAAGTCTTAAAAGCAGAACATTTTAGACCACAAACAGAACATTCTCTTGAATGAAGAATAATGGAGACAAGTTTGTTTTGCTGCCGAGAGTGAAAAGATGACAGGACGCCAATCAATCATAAGCCAATGTTTGGCCTAGCCAGCTGCTTTTAAAATATGCCAGCGATTTAATTCTACAATGCTCCTCATGTATCTAAAACTTAGAACTGTATTGAATAAGCCCTCTGTACTCCCATATTACCAATCTGAATCACTTGAATAAAATTTACATTAATGAAGAGCCCTGAAATGTTACAATCCATAAAAAGCGCTGAAGTAGGTATGATATAGTCCATCCTAAACCACCAGAAGACAGCCTCCACAAAGGAATTGAGTGGTCTATAAAATCCCCCCCCCCAACAATAGTTGTGAAAACTGGTCTCTGGAAATGGAGTATTTTGCTAACTATTTTGCTAATATTTTGATAAAAAACATTAATAAAATCCAAAAATTTAGTGAAAATTGTTTTTTTTTTAAAAATAACTACTTCAAAACACTTTGAAATGAAAACAACTTCAATGTTTCAGTTTTTAAAATAAAGGTTTTTTGTTTTTCAACCTGCTTTAATAAAGATGCACAGCTATTCTGCTGACTCTTGCCACTGCCAGACAAGCTGAAGGTTTTTAACTACAACCCAAGGTATGATATTAAAAAAAAAAAGGGGACACATTTCTCTCAGACGCTTGTCTACACTTTAAAGCTACATGGGCAAAACCCTCCTAATGCAGACAGTTGTACCGGTAAAAAATTGCTTTTGCAATTTTCCCTGAGTGAAATAAACTATACTGACAAAAAAGTTCTTTTGCCGGTATAACTGTATCTACAGCACTGCCAACATAGTTACATAATTAAAAAACAAACAAAACAAACACCACCACAAACACACCCCTCACTGACATTGTCATGCCAGCAAAACATTTCAGTGTAGATCTGGCCTGATGGGAACTAAATGGAACTAGTGGCAGAGGCAGAGGGGCCCTGCCAGAGAGAATCTTACAAACGGCCAAGTTCAAGAGCAAGTTCATGTTTGTTGTTATTTAACGAAACACTAGGAAGGGGAATAAGATAGAGTCAGTCCAGTGTCTGTGTCTCCACATGTGAGTGAGCACATGCAGCAAGGCAGGAATGTCACCTACCTCCATATAGGTACATGTATCATTTTAAAAGTACAGTTCTAACAACATGTAAATTCTGCTCCTAAAAAACAATCAGTTCTGCTTAACCAGCTTCCATTCCACCATTGACCTATTTATTTAACTTTACATAGACGTGAGCAGCAATAGTGCTGTGTAAATAGATGATAAAAGCTAACCATGTGCAGACCAAAGATTCTGTGCTGTCTCTCTCTCTGTTAATAGATCATCCTTTCATATGCAGATCAACTAGAAATCACTGTTTCCAACTCCGACATTGAAAGTTGTGTGCTGCTCTTCCATTTACCTCAGAATACCTCGCTGGCCATACATCAATAATAAATTATACTTGGCTCTTACAGTGCTTTTCAGCCACCAATCTCAAGAGATGAGTTTACAAAAAGTGAGCTAAGTATCATTCTCCCTGCTTGACACAGGAGGAAAACAAAGCACAGAGAGGTGAAGCGTTGACACAAGGCAGGTCAGTGCCAGAGCCAGGGAAAGAAGTCATGTTGCAAGGTTCCTCATGTAGGAACACTTATGGCACACTGCTGCTCCAATGCTTTTCATCATTAGCTATTGGAACTGGAAGTGTCCTGCACAAATGTTGGGTTAGCGACTACACAACATTAGTGAAATATGCATTTAATACCTAGAATACTTTCTACCTTATTATTAATGTTGCCCTTTATTTGGAAATACTCATGCTGCAGACCCATTGGCTGAAATGATGCAAGAATGACTCTGGTCTGTTCTTCTACTCAAAGTTGCATTTCATGGCTATGGCATTTGAATTGTAGTGCAGCTGTGAAACATGATCCTCCCAACTGGCAGCAGGGTTTGTGATCATTTGTCAGAAATGTCACTGCAGAGCCTTGCAGCAAGATGTTTTACTCATTATTTCCACATGGCACACAGTGGTGGACAAGAGGGGAAGAACTTAAAAACAGGAGGACAGGAGCAAACATCCTGACAGGAAGGCGGGAAACAAAAAGAACACAGTGCCTTGTTAACAAGATAACAAAATAAGGAAGATACAAGAAGAACTACAGCATTAGTTGTTTCCTGCTATGAGGCTGGCTCTATGGAACAAGAATGGGAGGGACTCCTTCTGTCATCAGCAAGACAGAGGAGCCAGTTCACATACACAGAAAAGCAGAGGATCATTGAGGAAGAGGTTCAGAATCACAGTTGTAGCTAGGGAAGGGCTCAGTCCTGCAGCTCTTACTCATACGTGTAGCACCTTCTTATCCAAGCAGTCTCTTAACTTCAATAGGACTTCTTGTATGAACAAAGATTGCAGGATGAGGGCCCTACTTTCCCCCCCCCCCTTTAAACACAATACTGAGTGACATTAAAAAGCAAGATCTAACACTGTTCTCTGTTAACGGTCGAAGCACACAGAACGCCATGCCAGGACACCATAAGCAGTGTTAGGCAGAACCTTGTCTCTAGCTCCAGGATCTGCAAGAAACTCTTTAACTCAAGAGGTTTCCTGCTGGGCAAGAAATACGACAACTGTGCCCAGCCTCTAGCAGTTATTTGGCATGGATGGTGAGAAAGTCTTAGTCTGCTTAAGTCATAGAGGCTTTAGATTTGAAGATGGATTTCAGTCGGTGTGAAGACCAATGAATCAAAATGAGCTATCCAAAGCAGTAAAGTGATGACTGGAAAAAAGCAAATATAGTGCCCATCTTCAAGAAAGGGAAGACAGAGGATCCAGGGAACTGCAGGCCGGTCAGCCTCACCTCAATCCCTGGAAAAATCATGCAGCAGGTCCTCAAGGAATGCATTTTAAGGCACTTAAAAGAAAGGAAGGTGATCAGGGGCAGTCAGCATGAATTCACCAAGGACAAGTTATGCCTGACCAACCTGATTGCTTTCTATGAAGAGATGACTGGTTCTGTGGATGTGGGGAAAGCTGTGGACGTCATATAACTTGACTTCAGCAAAGCTTTTGATACGGTCTCCCACAGTATTCTTATCAGCAAGTTAAAGAAGTATGGGTTGCATGAATGGACTATAAAATGGATAGAGAACTGGCTAGAGCAAAGGGCTCAATGAATAGCGATCAATGGCTCCATGTCTAGCTGGCAGCCAGTCACAAGTGGAGTGCCCCAGGGGTCGGTCCTGGGGCCGGTTTTGTTCAACATCTTCATTAATGATCTGGAGGATGGGGTAGATTGTACCCTCAGCAAGTTTGCAGATGACACTAAGCTAGGGGGAGTTGTAGATACCCTGGAAGGGAGGGATAGGATGCAGAAGGACCTAAACAAATTGGAGGACTGGGCCAAAAGAAATCTGATGAGGTTCAACAAGGACAAGTGCAGAGTCCTGCACTTAGGATGGAAGAATCCCATGCACAGCTACAGGCTGGGGATTGACAAGCTAGGAAGCAGTTCTGCAGAAAAGGATCTGGGGGTTACAGTGGATAAGAAGCTGGATATGAGTCAGCAGTGTGCCTGGTTGCCAAGAAGGCTAATGACATATTGGGCTGCATTAGTAAGAGCATTGCCAGCAGATTGCGGGAAGTGATCATTCCCCTCCATTCGGCATTGGTGAGGCCGCTTTTGGAGTATTGTGTCCAGTTTTGGGCCCCCCACTACAAAAAGGATGTGGACAAGTTGGAGGAAGTCCATCAGAGGGCAACCAAAATGATAAGGGGCTGTAGCACAAGACTTATGAGGAGAGGCTGAAAGAACTAGGCCTGTTTAGTCTGCAGAAGAGAAGAATGAGGGGGGATTTGATAGCAGCCTTTAACTACCTGAAAGGGGGTTCCAGGGAGAATGGAGCTAGGCTGTTTTCAGTGGTGGCAGATGACAGAACAAGGAACAATGGTCTCAAGTTGCAGTGGGGGAGGTCTAGGTTGGACGTTAGGAAAAAGTTTTTCCACTAGGAGGGTCGTGAAGCATTGGAATGGGTTACCTAGGGAGGTGGTGGCATCTCCATCTTTAGAGGTTTTTAAGTGCGGCTTGACAAAACCCTCGCCAGGATGATTTAGCTGAGGATAGTCCTGCTTTGAGCAGGGGGTTGGACTAAATGACCTCCTGAGGTCCCTTCTAACTCTAATAGTCTATAATTCTAAGAAAGTGGCTGTAGGGTGCATTAGTTAATGGACATACAGCTGTTTATCATGCTGACCTGGCTGTAAGTGAACCTAGCAGCCAAGCAATATCCATTTCTATCGAACGGAGAGAGCACTACTGATCCAGGCTACATCTTCTCTTTCACAGGGGACCAGCCAGCTGCTGTCAACTGGGCACCAAACCACTGGCTGCTCAGTCTCACTGCTGCACTGAAACCAAGATTCCAAGGACCTTCCCTTCACCTTCACTGTGTGTGTTACCATTAGGATCCATCAAAACCTTAACATTATTTAGATGGATTTATTCCATTAATTGTGTCTTCTGCAGCACTGGCAACCCTGTCTCTACCCTCCTCCGCCCCCCCCCCCCCCCCAACACCCCGCAGCTGCCTTTGCTCAGTAATATTGATTACATTGTAAATCATAAATTGCTCTTTTTCTGTAAAAGGTTCTTATACCCACTCTCAGTTACGTGCATTTGGAAATAGCACTTAGCAACTAAAGCTGGTATATTTCTCTCACCCACTCCCCCATACAGGCATTATATATAGCTACAATAATAGGAGGTTTACTTAGCCAGACACCTGCTGCTCAAATCTTTCCCACAATCTGGGTCGAGGAAAAAAAAATGTTTTTGCAAGAACCAAAGAAGTGAAGCTTGCAATGAAACACTCTCCCTTTTTATTTCCTCATGAGAAGTCACTGTAATTTGACAGACAAGTGTTGGGGGGTAAAAGCTCTGTTACAAAGATGGCACACAACTTTATCTTGCACAGCATCTTTTATATGGTGTGAGCAAAGCTAAAGGTCCATAGACACTGCAAATTTCACTGTGCTGGGGGACCTGGTTACCCCAGGTTCCTGATGTGGCTAAACCATGTTTTGGTTTTACATATAGATGGGTCCAAAGCAAGTTCCTGAATCATTGTTATAAATTTATATTTCAGCATGGGACCGAACCACATTGTTGAACAATTCACACCAGGACCAAACCTTGTCATGGCACTACCATGTTTTATGCAAGTGTGTCAGCACAGTACTTCCTACAGCGCACATTTGATACAGGTAAAAGAAAGGGAGAAAAAATAGTTTCCGCTGAGGTGGGGAGTTGCGGGAAGGGTGTAAGGCAGGGGTCTCAAACTCGCGGCCCGCGGGCCAACTGCGGCCCGCGGGCTTGTGTCATGCGGCCCGCAGTCCGAATCCGGCTGCAGGCTTGTGCTGGCATTTTTTTTTGAGCGGAGCTCCGGGAAGCTGTGGCCGTCTTAAAAAGGAAATGGCCGCCGAATGTGGGCCCCACAGAGAGATTTGACGGCGGACAGTGGAGTCTGCAAGTCCCTGTGTGAGCCTCTCTCTCCAACTGTGCCGCCGAATTTTACCCTGCGTGGAGATTTTTTCGGCGGAGAGTAGAGCATGAAAGGTACAGTAGAGTAGTGTGTGTCATGTGCGGCCCCCCTGAACTCCACTCAATGTAAATGCGGCCCGCCACAGCAATTGAGTTTGAGATCCCTGGTGTAAGGGTATGACTATTTTTAAAGTCAGGAATGCCTAATGAGCCAGTTCAGCCATAAAAGTCACATCAACCTACAATTAAAAATTGCTATTTTGTTTTCTGTTCCCCTCTGTAAATCCAAGAACTCTGAAGGATTTATTCCAGATTTGCTGGAGTTCCATGAAATACAAGTTTAATCGCAAAAGTTAACCTGCCTCCAAAAATATCTACATGTCACATACATGACCGTTAGGCCCTGTCCACAATACAGCTGAAACAGCACTGGCAACAGCTGTATTTAAATGTGGTAGGTATCTTAGCTCTACTACAGCTACCCTGATCAACGTGGGTAGGAATTTTATTGAAGAACAGTGTTACAACCACATTATAAAACCATGTTATGGGGTTAGAAGTGTCATCTATAGCACAGTTGGCTAATGGCTCTCAAAAAAGGAGGTATGTATAGACTGATTAGGAAAATCATGTTAGAAATTAGTTCATTGCAACTTCATTTAAAAATAGTTGATTTTGATCTGATGGCTGTCCTCTGGTCAACACCAAGGATTGAACCAGGGACTACCAGAGCTAGAAGTATAACCTTTTCAGCTTGAGCTAAAGAACTAGCCTGAGAGTTATGGATCAGGGACACGTAACATACCAACCACTGGGTTTACATTAATATGATTCCCACTGCAATGTGGACAAGGTTGCAATGACCAGTTACATAAATAAACATGGGGTTAACAATCTGAGGCCAGCAGTCTACCATTTATATTTCATTCCTTTAAATAAAATATAGCAATTTCCAAAAGTCTCCAGCACTGTGTGGCTATACCAGTGTTGAGTTACAAAAGAAAGTCCGCTGTGTACATGAGAGACTTATCAATTAACAGTATCACTTTCTTACATTTTATACTGCTAACAAGAGGCAGGTTTGGGACAATCTAGTTGTGGTGGTTGTCTCTTTTGTAATCTTGACATAGTAACATGCAGACCCAGATCTTGGCATCTATGATGATGTGGGAGGAGGAATTAATAAGGGATATTTTAGTTTGCTGCTGCCAAGTTTTTTAAGCAGCAGCCTGTTGGCAATGAGTAGTCTTAGAGAGACACTACTGGGCCCTCTGCTGGCCTGCTCTGGGAAAACATCCACCAACTATTGCCAGCAGCCTTTTCCTTCGATTGACAGCTATGAGATTGCTACTCAGTCTCTCACCTTTCCAACCATAGAGGAAAGGAATTGGTCACATACTTCTCAAATGTCTCATTTCAAGGGATGGTACTTTTATTTTCAAAGTTTCCCCTATTCCATGTCCTCTGACATTACCAATGAAAACTTAGGCCAGAACTCTGCAGAACCATAGTACTGCCAATTTATATGACCTCTCAAGCTCCCTTCCAGCCTTATATTTCCACAAGTCTGTGAACTCAAGCAACTTTATCTTGAGTCTTGTATGCGTGTAAATCTGCAGCTCCTGCAATGTTTTGCTAGATGAGAATTCCAGATTTTATTTTTAAAAAGGCAACTTCTAGCCCGGATATTTGCAGAGCAACACTTGAAAAATATGTACCCAAAAGCCGCAAAAACCAGGAGGCAAAGAAAAAGAACCCAACATTTAAAAAAAAAAAATCCCATGATTTTAAACCAATCTCATGAATTATTTAGATGCAACTCGTGATTTTTAAATCCTTGGAGTTTGCAATATTGGAATAATTAAACTAAGGTTACAGAGAAGGCTATTTATATTCAAGAAATGAAACCCATCATTTGGGGTCTTTTAAGTTTTCTGTATGTGCATTTTTGGGACTATCATTTTGGATCTTTGCCACATGCTGCATTTGGGTCTTGGCACCTTGAAAGGAACAACTGGGTGGCTCAGGGAAGAAGCTAAAGGAATGGAAGTTACTTCCCCTTACAGTGAATAACCTCCATGCCCTCAAAGTCATAATGCTGGCCCTGTCAATACATAAGCATGTAATAAACAAATTGTTAGTAAATAAGAACAGCTATAGTGGGTCAGATCAATTGTCCATCTAACCCAGTATCCTGTCATCTGACAATGGCCAATACCAGATGCTTCAGAGGAAAGGAACAGAACAGGTAATCACCAAGCAATCCATCCCATCATCCATTCCCAGCTTCTGGCAAACAGGCTATGGACACTTCAGAGCATGGTTTTGCATCCTGGCTAATAACCATTGATGGACCTATCCTCCATGAACTTATTTAGTTCTTTTTTGAACCTGTGGTGACAACAGAACCATGTTATAGTCTTGGCCTTCACAACATCCTCTGGCAAAGATTTCCCCAGGTTGACTGTGTGCTGTGTGAAGAAATACCTTCTTTTGTTCATTTTAAATCTGCTACCTATTAATTTCATCTGTTGACACCCTAGTTGTTGCATTATGAGGAGTAAATAACACTTCCTTACTGACTTTCTCCACCCCAGTCCTGATTTGTCACATCCCCTCTTAACCATCTCTTTTGCAAGCTGAAAAGTCCCAGTCTTATTAATCTCTCCTTATAACTGCATAGGTCTGTGTGGCCGGGAAGGATTTTTTTTTTTTCATTTTCATTCATCCCATTTAAAGGAAAAAGAGTCATGAATTTAGATTTCCTTCCTGTCAAGAAAAGTAATACAACTCAAGCAATCTCCACCTCAACACAAAAGACGGTAATTAAAATAAGAATTCTATAGCCAGTGGGAGCTGGCGCCACAACAAGAGTTGGCAAAATAATAGACAAGCTCAGCAAAACATGTGTTTGGCCTCATCTAAAAATGACTCCAGCAGCGGATGTCCTGAAAAATACAGTCTTACAGTGTGGAAATTGTTTGTTTCAAAGGATGCTGCCAACCTATTTAGGCTCAAAAAGTCGCTTTCAAACATTAAAAAAACCAGAGTTGTATATTTGAAGGTTTGGGATCCCTGTCCAGAGACTGATTCCTCCATCCCTTTCTTTTGAATTGACTTGTATCCGGGGATGTTGTGACTATATTTCTTCTGTACTTCAGAAATAGAATAGCAGGACAAAGTCTGAGAAACTCTGGATTTAAAAAGGATACTAATCAAAGGAAATGTTGCTAGGCCATACCAAACTGCAACACAGAAGAAGAAAAGCAATTTCCTATGATCCAAATGTAGAAGCCAAATACTGACATTTTAAATTTTTTTTTTAAATCTACCTTCTAAAAGTTAATTGCTGTTCATAGAATAACTAAATGCAATTAAAACATAACACAATTTCAACTGCCAATTAAAATGAGCTTCAAATGGAGTGACTTAACCCCTTCCCCCACCACCACCTAGACCAGAGCCAAGAATGTCAGTGAACAGTAAGGAGATCAAAATTAGATTCAAACATAAGGAAATGATACTCAGATTTCTTGCTACTACATGCCAGTTGTTTGTAAGGCTGATGAGGTGAACTTCCTGTCTAGGACTCAATATGCATTCAGAATCAAAGAATCAGAGGTCAAGAAAGTGGGTTATCCTTAAAAGGGACATTGTCAAGTAGTTTAGGGGAAAATTTCAGTTTAGTTTATAAAGAGTTAAAACCAGTTTTACAAAATCTAATATATCTTCTTGTTTATACAAAAGTTGCATCACTTTAACTACACTTAGAGCCCTGCACAGATACAAAATACGTAGCTGCATCTCACCTGAGATCTGCAAAAATGATCCACAGATACAAAGTGGATATCTGTGGACTTGCAGGGCTCTAACTATACTAGTAAAATTAAAGCAGTACCACCACCCTGAGGTCTTGTCTACACTTAAAATGTTACAGTGGCACTGTACTGACCAACATAGCTGTGCCAGCAAAACATTATAGTGTAGACCTGGCTTGGATATACCAGCATAGCTGTGTCCACACTAGGGCTACATTTACACTTAAATCGCTACAGTGGCATAGCTACAGTACTGCAGCTGTGCCCTGGTAGGACTTCAATGTAGACACCCACTACATCCGCGGGAGGGATTCTTCCATCACAGTAGTTAATCCACCGCCCCAAGAAGCAGTAGCTAGGCTGATGGAAGGATTCTTCGGTTGACCTAGCGCTGTCCATATCAGGGATTAGGTTGGCTGTCCATACCAGAGGTTAGTTTATGGCTTTTTCACATCCTGAGAGACATAGCTATGCCCATGTAAATTTTCAGTGTAGACCAGCCCTAGGCTTTTACTAGTATAAACATTTTGGTTAAAAAGTCAGATCCTTAATCAAAATAGTTATACCCATAGGAAAACAGCATGGAGACCAGCCCTGAAAAACAATTGATTGGATTTAAAGGGTCTCTTGCAATGTTTGCAACCCACACACAGCAGCACGCTCTCAGCCTTTTCCAAACTAGGACCTCATTTTCCAACAGAAAAAAGTTTCAGGATTATTCCCCCTATTTGAGAGCCCAGGTGCAAAAACATGGGAGTGGGAATAGTAAAACCAAACGGAAATAAATGGCTCGTTTTAGGTCAGTAAACAAAGAGCATATAGTGAGTAGTAAATGGGATGTTTCCAATATTCAATAAGGTAGAGCGTCAGTGGTTTCCTTCACACTGTTATATTAGTACATTACTATGCAGCCTGTGACGTTAGCACAGCAAAACAGGGAACCGTTTTTAAGTTATTTAATGAGTGGCCAAGGTGAGATGGAATTGCTGCCCCAAAACTCTGTTGGCTGGTCGCCTCCTCTCCCCCCAGCAGTGCGGGCTCCCCTCCCCAGCCCACGCTGCTACAAGCTGTAGGGCTTCCTTCGCCGAGCACGGTCTGGGCAAGGGGCCCTTTCACAGCCGTCCCATTGCCCCGGCAGGGCAACAAAGCAGCCTGGAAGGCTCAGGGAAGGCAGGGCTGCCTTCGGGCTCTCGATCCAGTCCTCCCCTTTTCTCGCCGCCCCCCATGAGCCCTCAAGCCGGCGGACAGAACGGAGGGGCTTGTTCCAAAGCTCCCCTGCCCCTGAGCTCTCCCGGCCAAGGGGGTGGGGGAGGGGAAGATGCACCAGCAGCTGCTACTGGTCACGTTGCCCCGATTCACCCCCCTGGAAACTCGAGGCGGCAGCGGCGGCGCAGCCTCACCCTCCTTGGCTTTCTTCTTCCTCGCCAGGGTCCCGCCCAGCTTGCCCAGGAACGACTCGTCCTTTCTCATCCTGTGGGGCCGCAGCGTGGGGGAGCGCAGGGGGGCGGAGGACATTGGGCTCGTCCCGGGGGCCGCGGAGGCGCCTGGGAAGCTGGTATCTCGGCGGGGCGGGAGAGCCGCGGAGCCACGGGCGGCAGCAGGAGCGGGAGCCGGCCGCGGGCAGCGGAGGGGAGCTAGGGAGGCTGGGCTGGGCGCGTGTGAGCGCGAGCCCACACCGCGGGAAGGGGCGGGCTGGGAGCCGCAGGATCGGCCTGTCACAGCGCCCTGCCATGGCCTGGAAGTCCAGGGAAGCGCGTCGGCAGCTGCCGCCTCTCCTCTGCCGGGAGCCCGGCGGCCCCTGGGAGTGAAATCCCGCCACGCGGCCCGGGCGGGGCTGACACGTGCGGCGGGGGGCGCCGGCGAGCCAGCCCCCGCACAGACGGACAGACAGACGGAGGGGCTGCCACAGGAACCCCCGACAAAACCGTCCCGTCGAGGCCAAGCGAAGATCGCGGGTCGCTCCCGGCTTTCCCGAGCACGTCCGCGTGGGGGAAGGGCGGCTCCCGCGGGGCGGGGCTGCGGTGCGCTGGAAGGCCGGGGCAGCCCTTCCAGGCCCCCTGAGGTCCAGGCGCTGCACGCCCGGAGCGAGGAGCCAGGCCCGCCCGAAGTGCGGGCAAGCGAACAGAAAGGACGAAGGGCAGAGGGGCGGCAGGCACAGGCGTGGCGCCATCTGCCCAGACTCGTGGCGGAATTGGGGACGCAGAGCCTGGTGTCAATGATCACAGCGAGGGAGCTCGGACAGCGCTCACAGGCCGCTCTGCGACTCCCCAGGGCACTGCCCATCCGTTGCACCGCTCAGCCTCTCAAACAGTAGATCTCCTATTGCCTCCTTCTCTCCCACCTCTTATCGTCTTAGGCAGCAACCCTGCAATGAGTTCCAGGAGCGTGGATGGTTGCACCTTCCGAAACCACACTGAGTTCAGAGCGGCTCCCTCTGGGCACATATATAGGATCGAGGTCATTGCTCTTTGGAACAGGAACTATGCCTTGTTCTATATTAGTGCAGCTCCTAAGGCAAAGGCATGCAGATCCCATCGGGGATCTCTGGGACCTACTTCCATATAAATATTCAGTCCCAATAAACAAAGAAAGCATACCAGGGGCAAAGTAAAACTCATGATCCAGCTGAAAGATCTATTCTTTATCACTTTCTAGCCCCCATGAGTGTGAATAGATGTTTCACAGAACACACATAACAGATCCCAAAGAGATTACAAATGTTTAGACTCTAATCCTGCCAAGTTTTATTCATATGTTTAATAATTACATTGAGGTCAATGAAACTGCTCCAGTGTTTAATGTTAAGCACGTGCCTTAGGCTCCAATCCTGCATGCTGTTCCATGTGACAGTCTATACTATAATGGTTACCACTTTTACAAGACTATGATAATTTCTGTACAAAATATGCCTTGTGAGATACCGTTTGAAAAGTCATAATCTGTGGAACCAATTTTTTCAGAGTCAAAGACACAGTAGCACCCTGGAAAGGTGTTAAAGGGCCATCACCTACTTAAGCAGCCATCCTCCAGCCAGGGGAGGAAGGTGTAAACAAGCAATTTACATTTAATCACAGGGACAATTGTGTCACCATGACTGAGCAGGGATGTTTCTAGCACAAGAAACTGAATTATTAAGAGGAAGGAAAATATTTAACTTCATCTTCTCCCATCTCTCTGCTCGTGGCATTGACAATGCTCAAAGAACTGAATTAAGGGGGGAGTGGTCCCAGGCTCAAAGGAGATGCAGCTTGTGAAATTTATGGCAGTGTATGGTGAAGAAAACCTTTGCTTTTAAGTTCACTTAGCTTGCTAAGATAGATATTAGCTTGCGTATTACTCTTATTTTCTTTCGTAACCAATCCTGACTTTTATGCATCATCACTTGGAGTCACTTAAGTTTATTTACTACAGAAAGATTTTATCTTATTGTTTTTCTTATCTTAACCAATGACTTTGAATTGAAGTGTGTGGGAAACTCCATTTGAGATAACAGCTGGTGTGTATATAATTTTCCTTTGATGGAATGAGGGACTTTTCTATGAGCTTGCATTGTTCAGTAGTATGCTTGACAGTGCAAGATGCACATTTCTGGGGGAACAAGGTGTGGACTAAGAATTTGCAGGTGTCACCTTATAGGTAATTCATGAGTGAATAGTCAGAGTGCTCATGTGTTTAGCTGAGAGAGAGTTGCATGCTGAAGGCTGTGTGAGGAGGCCAGGAGTGACTATTCAGACAGCATAGCATTGTAAAAAGCACCCCAGAATTAAGGGGACACAGTTGTTCAACAGTCCAGACTGTACCTGAGGGAATGTCATAGAGCAGTCCCTTCTCTCCACAGAGAATCTCACAGAAATCAGTGGAGCTCCATGCAGGGATCCACCCATGCAGAATAATTTGCAAGATTGGGACCTTAATAATGAAATAGAGAAGTGAGAAACTAAGAGAGTAGGGAAGGGAAGGGATATTTTTCTGAGATATGACTGGATGGTGACTCATTTGAGGCAGATATAACCTTTGGTGGTTGATGCACAATGTTTTCAAATGTGAACACTTGCATTTCTTGTGGATGATGCAGCAGAAGTGAGTTTTTAGGAGCAATTTGAACCCTGGGAGGGTGGAGGGGACTAACAGATTTTGGAAGGGCCTTCCTACCTGCCAGGTCAGCATGGAAGAAGGCCTGGAGGCATATGTCAGAGCAAGAGATAAAAAGGGGTGTCAGGCCTGATGACCCAGTGGAAGTGGAAGGGAAAATACAAAATGGAGACCAGATCAGAAGTATGTAGGGGTTGTATGAAAGCAAGGACAAGAAGTATGAATTTTTTCCATATGGAGAAAGAGGGAGCAAGATGCAGTTTGTTTCTGTTTGTTTTAAACTTTTTACAAGTAATGGAAGGTATGAAAGGGGATTATGCTAAATGAGGGTGATCTAACTCAGTAGTTTGTGTTTCTATAGCAATTTTCACTGAAGTAATTCAGAGCAGTTTTTAAATATAAAGTGACTGAAAAATCTGTCTGAAAATCTTCTACCTGCTATTGTTACAAGTAACATATAACATGAATGTAACAGAAATTTGTTTTAAATTCCCTTATTGCTTTAGTTTGTTTTCTTTGTGATTTGACAGCACTTTGGGTATGATCAATTTCACATTGTTTCTTGCATGATAAATCAACTGTCTGTGTGAATTTTTCAAAAATCAGAGAAACCTTTTAACATTTTATATGAAAACTGGATTTTTAAAAAGCACCAAAACTGACAGCAAGTCTCAACAACAGGTGGAGAACCAGAAGCTACTTTTAACTTTTTTTTTAAATTGACTACATTTCATGTTTTCCCTGTCCCTTTATTTAAGCCTTCTAATGTCCCTGTGAATCAGGTAATGTTTTCAACCTGGCTTTCAATCAGCTCAGCTAGTGGGTGCAATCAGGAGTGAATATTTTACTCTTATACATTCTGTATATAGGCAATAACTCAAAGTCAGTACTGCAATATCATAAAATATCTCTTTACCTTTTAACATTGCACTATAAACTTTACTATTGTAATGAATTGGTTAGGGTTGCCATTCAGTAAATAGTTTTGTTTGGAAACAACCACCTCTAATACACTTAATTACTTTTGCTTGTGACTTTCATGGTAAAAGCACAGCTACTAAACCTTACATCTTGCAAAGACTTAAACAGCATTTTAGCACCATGAGCTGTCAGTCCCACTGACTAGTCACATTGGAAGCACATAGGATCAAGGCAGTATCTACTAAAAACATCCAGGTTACAGTCCAGTTAGCTCACTGTGTGGTTACTAGATGAGTATATCTTGAAAACAGCCATGAAATATTTGTCCTACAGAACCAACTTGTCAAAATATTTGACTCATGTTGTAAAACAACATACCTACTTAGTGACACAGTGTCACAGTGTGATGGAGCATTGCAATGTGCAAGATATAGTTGAGAGTCACGGTGGAAGCAGGGACTGGCCAGTGGCAAGGGGATAAGGGACAAAGTCACTTCCGTGACCTCAGTTCCAGATGCAGCATCTGGTTCACAGTGAGCTTCTTGCTCCGTATCTAGTTTTCTCTCTGGGATTAACAGAGTCACAGGAGACAAATGACTTGTTGAAAATCTCACTATTCAGCAAAATTAGAAACCCAGAGGGCCATGCCTGCCATCTTCGTATCACATATCCTGCTCAGCAAAGACTAGACTTCAGGCCTTTCTGGCCTAGCTTGCCACTTGGTTATACGCCTCTGTACTTA
The DNA here is from genome assembly GCA_007922155.1 of Mesoclemmys tuberculata. Lineage (NCBI taxonomy): Eukaryota > Metazoa > Chordata > Testudines > Chelidae > Mesoclemmys > Mesoclemmys tuberculata. Next base: position 110,696,704 of record ML675616.1, on the reverse strand, counting down.
TCAGATGTGAGCTAAGCTGGTTGGTGAAACAAATATTGCACTGAATTTGGCCCTTAATGATAAAAGTACACACTTGCATTACATTAGGTATATGTCTTGGTTGTTAAGCAGATAAATGGAACAATTATATACTATTGTTATGATATTTCAATCCATTTTTCTTCTTGCCAGGAAAAGGATGCTTCATGTGGTTAAGGAAGATGACTTGGAACTGGAGACCAGGTTTTTGTTCCCAGCTCCATCAGATTTCCTTTCTTTATGCAAGACACTTCTCTTCTCTATGCCTCAATCGCCTCACCTGTTAATATGTGAATAATGGCCACCTCATGAGGGCGCTGTGCACCTTAATCCATTAATACTTCTAAAACACTTTGAAAGCTTTAGCTGGATAGCACAGTGCAGTGGGTACCATAAACACTTATTAGTATTTACCCACATCACTGCATTTACCTTTTACTGCAATATTTTCTCTATCCTGCTTCTCTGGTAAGCCAGGAAACTTATTCCCATTTTACAGATGGGGAAACTGAGGCACAGAGGGACTAAGGTCCAGATTCACAAAGGTACTTAGGTGTCTAACACCCATTTAAATCACTGGGAGTTGGGAGTTTACATACCTTTGTGGCTCTGGGCCTAAATTATTTGCCCATGGTGCTGCCACAGTAAGTCACTGAAAAGCTGGGACTGTAACCAGGACTCATAACTCGCACTTCCATGTTCTAATCACTAAGCTATCCTCCGTCAGGTACCCAGATGTCCTACAATCTAGTACTAATTTTCCTCAAGGGTTACTGCTGTACTAGGATACACAATTACTTTAAAAATATTAAGCCTTAGCACACTGACAAATTATATCTTGAAATCTGCAAGATTTTTCTGGAGCGCCTCATCTTGCTATGCTACTTTTCAGTATTCACTGTAATCCTAAACACAAAACAAAGTACTTTTGGTCCCTTAGATGCCCCATTGTCCCTATTTTAATCAGACATCCCTCTCTCAAGCCCTGGAGGTATTTGATCTTTGGCCCTCACTGTGGATTGATCCTGTAGCATGTTTGTGTATAAAGAATCTTTTGAGGGTTTTTTTTTTTTTTTAAGCCTTGATACTTCTCTGTTGGAGGAATAAATAATCCCTGTCTTCAGAAAAAAAACTGCACCACCCAGTGCAGCAGCTTTTAGAATTTCTGAGTCAGAGGATAGGGAAATGATGCGTGATACCAATTTTACCACCTCGCTGTGAGTGAAATTGTCCCCTATACCAAGGACCCATACAAAGCCTATGCATCCTTTAAGTCCCACCTAAACACTCAAAATGGAATTTAAGTGATGCACAGATCTCTTGCTGGCTTTCTGCACAGGACTGAATTTTTACCTGGTGTGATCTGTTTGGAGAATCTTGGATAAAGTGTGCCAAAAGCATTAAGCATTCCAGTTTGCACTCACACACACACACACACACACACTTCAACTTAACTAAATATTATATTTTTCTGATAAATGTTTCTCTTCTTTGAGCTGTAATCCAGATGCAGCTGTCGCTGCCTAATTTTGCAAATTGCATTAATAAAAACACATATCTTCTTGAAACATTCCTGTGTTTCAGAGATTTCAGTACACACGCTGCTGCCTATTACACTGGCTAAGGTTCTTAATAAGCTTTACTACTCAAACATATTGCTGCATATTTAGCAGACATATTTCCATAATAGAGGGGAGGGTTGCATAATTTTGTGATGCAGCTATTGTACTAGAAAGATTTAAACACTTTGTAGATGTACTTTGGTAGTCAAGCTGCACTTTACTAAATGGAACATATATCCTATGAGGCTTTTTTACGTGCAATACAAATACTTACAAACAATCACAAGGTCTATCCACCCCTTATGTTGGGAAACCCGTGATGTATGTGGGTTGTCTGCACAGAGATGAATTTCACCCTTAGAGAGTATACGGGTCACTCTGCACTATTTTTCCATTCTAAATAAAGTTAACTTTCATACTACTCTAATATTTGTTGAGGGGAGAAGGAGACTTGCACAAAGAGCAAATATGGTGGTAGTTTTATATAATCTAGAGAGGCAGTTTATTGCCTACCTTGTTCACACAATATTAGATCTGCATACAGCTTTGGGAAAAACATGCAGTTAGTAAAGGAACTAATTGCATCTGATTTGCATGGAGCAAATGAGGCAGTTTTCCAAACTGATGTTTTCAATCTTTGAATATATTGAAATAAGATAACTGAATAAAGAAAATATATACTAGAAACTGCTACACATACAAATGTTGATCAGCAGCATGATTGGCAGAGTGCATATTTCATTCGCTGAAGTTTCCACTGAAGTGTTAACATATGTATAATTTTTAGGAGCCATTGAAATAAAGGGTGTGCAGCAGGTAGAGTAGATTACATGGTTGATTCAGTAAAATATTAAAGTATGAAACTCACTGAGTAAAGCTCATGAGCTAACATGCAGTCCAGAGAGCATATAAGCCATCACTGGTTTAAGCCAGCAAATCAGAAAAATACAACACTTGAGATGTAAAGTACTGTATGTAAGTATCTTTTAATTGAGCTGTGATTCTTCTGGGAGGGGAGGTAGTATTTATAAACAGAAAGGGTAAAATTTAGAGAATAAGCAAAAATGGATTAAATAGCTGCTACATATACAAAACAAAGAGGTAGGCTTATGAGGTAGCAGGAAAGAGAAAGTGTGATGGAGTGGTAGGAATCAATATCTGAGCCAGCACTCTGATCACTTAAACACCAATTAACTCCCCTGGGGTGGACCTCTTTTGCCCAATTAGTGGATTAGAATGGGGTGGAGAAGACTAATGTGCTAAGTAGCTCATTAATTCACAGGGTAGAAGAAGCAGGCTAGTAGAGCCAGACGCAAGAAAGTTCTCTGGGTGGAAAGATCACTGCCCTTCACTTGGTAGATGGCTGAGATGAAACTGATGTTGTCAGCTTGGTGTATGGATCAGTTAAGGGGTCCGGGAAGAGTAATGAAATCAACTGCCTTGTAATGTTTAACAATGAAAAGTATCTGAATATTCTGTGGACAAAGAGGACCTTGCCCTGCCAGAAAGGGCATCAGCCTCTCACAGGGAAAATATTTTAGCTGTCACGCGCCGCTCTTAGCGGCCAGTGGCTGTGGCGCTCCCCCGGCTTCCAACCCCGGGGGAGACCGCAGCGCCTGCTGGAGTGAAAGGGGGAATTAGCCGATCCAGCAGGCGATATGCCTGGTCCCTGGGCAGCCGGGCGGCAGGCAAACAAGTCTCAGGGTCGGTGTCTGAGACAGGAGGGTCCTCCCCCCGGGCAGCTAGGGAGAGGGGGAGGGGGACGCAGGCCCACTCGTCTCCACTGCGTCCCAGCCCAGGGCCCTAGTAGTGGCACAAGGGTTGCCACGGAGGCAGCGGGGCTCCGGCCTTAATACTCCGCCGGGCCGAGGCCCATCCTTCACCCACTAGGCAGGGGTGTCCCTGGGCCACTTCCTCCCTGTATCCCCAGGAGCCGTCCCCAGGTAACCCAGAGGGGTCTACGGCCCCCGGCTGACTCACCACCCCTCCTCGTTGGCAGGCGGCAAAGGCGGCAGGTCCTCGGCGTCGGGCAGCTCCTCAAGGTCGGGGCCGGCTTCAGGGGGGTCAGCGGCCGGCAGCTCCTCCAGGTCTGGCCCTGCTTCAGGTGGGTTCACCCACTGTGGTTGGCCCGGGTCCTCCAGCCAGGCCTGGGGTTCGGGGCCTGTCGGCCAGTCTTTGGGGCTCGCCGGCCACTCCCAGTCCCCTGCCCCGGGAGGTCCTACCCAGTCTGGGTCCCGGGGCTCCTCCACGGGTCGGCCCGGTCTTGGCCTGTAGCAGGCCTTCTCTTCCCTGACGGGAGTCTTGGGCGGCACGTCTGCTTCCCAGCAATGACTTCCCCCTACTGGTGCCAGGGGCTGAGCCTTTATACCGCCCCTTCCTGGGTAAGGCCCACCTCCTGCCCGCCGATTGGGCTGCCCGGTTGGTCCTATTCGGGTCGGCCCTACAGGTTGATGGGCGGGCTGGCGGGCCGGTCCAATCCCCTCCCGTTGCCGGGCAGTTTTACCCGGCTGCCTGTATCGCCGCTCTATTGGCTGTGGCGCTTCCCCGGCCTCCAACCCCGGGGGAGACCGCCGCGCCTGCTTACATTAGCATATTGAAGATCTTCATTTAAGTCAGATCCCAATGCGTATAAGCAAATGATCCACTTTTCTACATATAGGCTGAATAACTTAACTCCCTATAATTCTACTAGCTGTTTTACAGTCCTTGAAAACCTTATTTAATTAATCTTTCAGGCAAACTGGCCGCAGCTTTTTTGATCCATGATGTGGAAGGCATAGGAGCTTGAGAACAAAATGTACAAGGTGTCTCTAAGGAGAGGATCGCTAGAGCACCATGAAGGCAAGCTACATTAGCCTTCTAAACAATTACCTTCCAGAGTGAATGATACACCAGTATTTTTTATCCTAGAAAAAAATTACATCTCCAGAGCTGCCTTGCATACTGGCTATGGAATTTTCATTAGGAAATCTACCAGAGTATGTATGAAGAGCTCTGAAAGCTTGTTTCTTTCATCAGCAGAAGAGCATATATTAGGAATAAAGGATTACATTTGGAACTTAGTTCAGGGTCTGCTTTTGATTTCAGCACATGTTGTTGGTTTCAGCATTGAGGAAGTTCAAGATGTATCTTTAATAATTCAGAGTCATTTGAATGTTGCCAGAGTTCTTTTCCCACAGTTTTTCCATTTGCCTCTGTTTCAAGTTGCATGCAAAGTTTTGTGCTTAGTTCAATATTTTAAAGTACATGAAGAGGTCATTATAAATAAGCATGTCAATGGAACTATGCTTGAAACATCACAAGATGATCTCCTCTCACTCCATACATATACAGGGCAATGGTCTCTTATTGTTCCATGTAGGTTGAGACAAAGCAGCAAAATCTATTTTCAAACTAGGAAACCATTATATAGGATTGGTATTCTATTATGCATAGATCTAGCTGTACTGAATGATAGGCCCCTCACATACAGTTGACAATATTACAGTTACAATACTTTTTTTTTTGTTATAGCAAGTGACTGACAGATTTTATTGAGTTAGGACTGTGCTAGTTAACTGATGCTACTGACTTGCTTCAGAATAGTTTAAAGAACAGATATAATGTATTTTCCTGAATTGAAGACTGGCTTATGTGCAGAAGTAAAGATTATTTTATTTGTGTGTCAGCTAATTTGACTGGCTGCATGTGGATTTCTCCCTTATGCCCCCTGGATGTGAGTGTACATGAAACAATCTGACTGGCACAGAATCCATTCAGTACAATAAGGCTGGCCCCAGCATGGGTGAAACATTGCCAACAGCACACTAGTAGCTAATACAGTTCTAGCACAGATCACTTTGGACAGGGTTGTAAAACTGCCATAGATTTGATTGCACAGTTTTAAGAAGAAAAAAAATCCTTAGGCTGTGGTCAGTAAAGTCATGCTAAAACCCTACTAACAATAAACTACCACCACAGTGGTAACCTTTATGAAGAAAGGGCTTGTACAGCAGGTTTAAAGTCACACATATGCTGAATACCCCCATCTTAAGGAGTTAGTGTTGCATGTTGTCCCACATGAGACCCAGACTCCCGCCAGGTATGAAGTGACTGCTGGTCATTTTAAGTGTTTATTTTGGGATGACAGTACTGACTAGGGTGACTATATTTCCCAAAGAGCAAAGGGACAGTGTGTGGAGCTAGCCATCCCCCTTTCCACACCCTGCCCAGGGCTGGCCTGAGCTGTTCACCTGAGCTCTCCCTCCACTGCCGCCATGACTAGCCCAAGCCATTCACCCAAGCCCCCACTGCCCACACAGGGCTGGTGTCATTGCTCACTGGAACTCTACCTGCTCCCTGCCCAAGCCTGCCCGCCCACCAGCCATCCCCCCATAGGGGGTTGGCAGTCCCACTTGCCATCCTCCCCCACACATTCCTCCATGCCCCACTTTGACAAACGTGGGCATTTGCCCTGTTTGCTCTTGTCAGCTGATCAAGGAACTTTTCCTGGAAAAATTCAGACTTCTAAAGGATTAAGCAGCAGCCAAGCAGTTTTGCATATCACCGTGGTGCCTAAAACCAGGATTTTGATGTGAAGCCCACGCTGGCGATCTGTAGATGGAAAGCACTACAAGTGCTTGGTATTACTACTTTCCTTCATTCTGGTTAGATAGGGACAAAATGTGACTTCCTTACTCAGGATAGAAAGCAATTATTTGTACAAGATGTTCCACCAAAGTCAAGGGAGCTGCTTAGGTGAGCAACTGCTCACTTATGTGAGCCAAAGTGGCACAATCTGACTGGTAGTCCTCCTTTGGACTAGACCAGTTTTATTACGCCTGAGAAAGTTTTCATTCTGTAACCCATGTCTGGTGCTGGCTGTTGTAACATCCCCATCTTCAAACATTGCCCATCCCATGGATTATATTCTCTCACCAATGTTTCAGGACAAATTATTGCTGATAATTCATTTGTCAGGCATTGTCTCAAGTATAGTAATAAGTGCCATATCATTAGCCTCGTCTCTGTACATACTTCCATTGATATCAAGCAGAGGCCTACATAATGTTTAAAATGTAGTTGCCTCTGTTGTACCAGTAATGTTCTTCTATTTAGAAGTATCTAATTTAAAATGTGTGGATTTAACTGCAAAGGGATTACCTTATTCATAAACGCCATAGTAAACCTGCTTCCCAAGCTGCAAAATTCTGTTTTGTCTACAAAAGAGATATCTCCATGGCAGTTTATTCTTTACTCATATCTTGTGCTATGATCCTGCCAGATGTCACAAGTGTAAAAGGAGTGGGGTGTCTTTTCACTTAGATGGGACAATCTCACTACTGTAGAAAGCAGGGTCGATGGTTCAGAAAATGACACTCTTCTTCCTGCATTACGGCTGACAACCCATGTGCTGCCCAACCAGGGTGTGAGGGGACAACACAGCTGAGCTAATATATGCAACATAGATCCTGATCACACAGAGCTAATGAGCCCAAAGATTTTCACACACACATCAAAAAGTATCCTGGTCCAATTTAAAGTTGAGTAATTAAATGTGACATTTTGCGATTCCTGTCCTAAATTGTTGTGCACAGCTACAAAGTAAAAGCATCTCAACCTACCTCCAGCTGAAGAGATGCATAAATCACCAGCTTAAGTAGGTAAAGTTCTTTTGGGTGAGGTGCTACGACAGTGCTTTTTCATTGTTCAATGAGTCAACATTAACCATTGTTTTCTGACCACTGAGACACCAACACACTCTCAGAGAACCTTGTGTTTGCAATATATATTGACCAGAAGTCATTTGCTTCATGGCTGTGGGAGCACAGCCAGATTTTGGTGAATCTTTGGTGCGAGGTCAGCAAAACAGCAGACTTTAGTACAAGTACCAGAACGACCATGAGTATCAGCACATAGCCAAGAAACTGGCAACAGTGCAAATTTACTGGATCGGCCAACAGTACAGGGATTAGAATAAGCAGCTAAAATGGAGTCCAGAAAAACCAGGGACGAGAACCACATGGTGGGCAACTTGCAGATATCTTAGCCATTTTATGAGGCCTTTGACTGGATACTGCACTGAGCATGTAGCCAATGGTGGTGCACGCTGACCTAGTCAGCTGGGATGGCATGCTGCTAGCCCCAGAATCCAGCATGGGGACTGATGGAAGCCAGCAGCAAGTGGCAAGAAACTGGCAAAATGACTGTTACTGAAACCAGTCCCAGAGGAGGTTTTGCCACAGGAGTAGCAGCTGCACATCTTGTGTCTGGGCTCAGAGGAGCTTTTTGATGCCTCCTCCCTCCCTCCCGCAGGGAATAGCCCACCATGGAGCCCACAGAAGACAGGGAACAGGCCCATGCCACCCCAGAGCCTGCAAAGTTTCTGTCTCTTTGTAGTGTTTATTAATATGGGAATAGAAGATTTCTGTTCTATGAATCAAAGGCAAAAGTTATTGGAAGCCATGGCTACCAGCGTGTATCCACTAATGGCAGAGTATATGGCAATGACTTGGCTCTCCTCCACTCTGCACACCACCATGTGGAGTTCAAAATGGCAACCAGGAAATGCTAACAGTAAAAATGCATTCATGTTTGTTAAAAATAACCTTACAGTGCCATTGTTGTAAGTATACTGTTCTGTAACCATGCAAAGGTCTAACAAGCCACCCGAAAACAATGACCTGAGGTGAGGGGGCGAAGGGAGAAGTGTAACTGTGTTCTATTTACAAATCTAGTACGTTGTCGTTAAATGCAGTCTACAGGTGACAGTCATTAGCCCCAAATATGAAAGGGGTTTGAAACTGTATCCAGAAACATGCTGGGGAGGCAGGAGGTATTAGGAGGTGTGGAGGAAAATTAAAATGGAGTCTCCTTGTCCTAGATGGGGGAAAAGATGGATTCTCTTTCCTCACTGATTTCTAGTCTGTGAGTATAGCAGTCAAGGTCTAAGATAGAAAGTGCTTTGCTAGCAGATGTTTAGACTTAGAATTTATTGCCATAACAAGATAGTAATGAGAGCTAGGCGCCAGTAGGTATGGAATGTGAAGGAAGACCGTGTAGTTCAGATAGAGGGGGGTGAAGAGTGTTGGGCCAAGTGTTTTTAGATAAAGAGCCCTTTGCCTTACTTTTTGTTTTAGCCTTTGTCTTTGCCATGGAAACTGTGACTTATAAGACCTGTTTGTGTAAGGTTATATAAGCTTTAAGAAATGTATGCTTAGGGTCGCCCCCGACCATCGGGCGGCCTCCTTATGTAAGGATAAATAAACTTTGACTTTGCTAACCTGTTGTCTGGCTAATTTGGACCATCCGCTGGGCAACGGACGTGTAAGTTAGGACCCCTGAGTTTGGGTTCCTCGACAGAGGGTGGCAGTGAAGTTCGCTGTGTTTGCAAGCAGTCATAACCCATCTCCCATGAGATTTCAATCTGCCAAATGCACATTTAACAACCATTCTATACCTGATGAGAGTGTAATTAAACTAATTTGCCAAGCCCTCTATCAAAGTACAGTTCCATAAGCCAAGGCCATAAGACATGTGCAGCATCCCCTCAAATAATGATGGGACAGTAACTCCGTTTGAGAGTCATTTGGTGGGAATAATGCCCCAGCCTGTCTGTAAATTAAGATTCCTGATCAGCAAAAAACATCATGAACTTTTCCAGTGATTCACGTTGACATTACTGGAATGACCTCTGTGGTCCATGAGGGCCTGTAGTACCTTTTGCCATTTACACACCCATGTGCTCCTTAAGGGCAAACTGTAAGCACAAGTCACATAAGTGGCCCCAGCATAATTTCTCTCAGAGTCAGCAATTACTTCAGGAATATCTTTTATGCTGGGCACCTTGGGCTAAACCACAGAAACCTTCGCCACCATCACTCTACCCCCGTTTGCTTTCTAATACCAAACTGGCTGGCAATGGACTTATAGCCATCTAGGGTAGCCAGCTTCCAGACAGTTACAGCAATTTGCTTATGGACTGGCATGGCTGCCCTCAGGTGTGTCTTTAAGCAGGAGGGTCAGGGCAAGATGATCACAAAGTTCCAGAAATGTAGCTTTCTTTATACAAAAATTCTGGACCCATTGCTGCTCACCTTGGGTCTGCATGATGATGTGTTCCCACCACTCTGCTGCAGAAGCGCCAGTCTACATAGAAGCAGCAGCCTCAGCCAGTTTGAATCTGCCATGTCTGTGTCCTCCTCCTCTTCCACCATAAGCTCTGTCAGGTGCCCTTTGGTGGATCAGAAAATGGTGCCACCAGTGTCTCATGGAAGCTCTTCCCATTCCGACATGGGAGTGAAAGTGCAAGCAAGAGGGGTTCTTCAAAAGGCACCTCCTCCATGTTGCTCACTTCAGGTGCTGGAAGTGCACAGACCAAAATGACTGCTCAGTGGGCTGTGTTGGTGGGTTTTCAAACTTCCTGTAATGTGTCGGGTGGACAGTCAAGTTTTCCCACATTGCACCACAGTCAAAGAGCTAGTGGTCACACTTTGGGAGGGCACTAGGGAGTTTAGGATATGGTTGGTTTGACTGCAGTCTGGGTGCTGCAGCTTGGACACCAGAGTTTCAGGTTCAAGTTTAGATTAGAAACTTTTTAACCGAGGGCTGACAATCAGTGCAGACACTCAAACCGTGGGTTCTCTAACACAAAGTCAGATGACTTGAGTCCTACTGACTCATCTTACAATGCCATGTACACATACTCCCAGAGGCCTCAGCAATAAGTTTCACTTGGAGGTATGTCAGCTACAACCATACTAACCCGGAGTGATCCATGCAAGTAAAAGTGTTTGATTTATATGACTGCTTCAGGAAAATACTTCCACACACAGCACTTCAACTCTTATAAAGGCAATATATGTCAAAAAATATATGCCACTCTGTCTTTCATAGCAGTTCAATAATAGTTCCAGAAAATAGTAGAATTTTCTGGAAATCAAGGTTGGGATTAACTGTAATTTCTTCATGTGAAAACAAACAATTTTTATAGATGTTTGTGACTCAATTCAGGAATGTCACCTTACCTTTTAAAATGACTGATGGTTGGTATTCTCTAGCCCTAGAAAGCACAAGATTTTAATTGACCTGTGTTTCCACCTGGCAGCAAGCCTCATATGTATATAAGGAGCTTTTTCGTATCTCTGGAGAGAGTGACCAAACTAGTAGAAACTTGAAAAACTTGGACAAATTATACTTTGAACTCCCATAAAAGAATGCTTACAGAACCCTACAGTATTTCTTATGTAAATATTCCCACACCTGCTAAAAAGTCTTTTCCTACGTCAAAATGGGTAAAGAACATTACAGGGAAACACTCATTTGTTGAGTCCCTTAATCTAAGGAGACTTCTTATAACAGTAAAAAAGTTGTCCATTGAAATTACTTTGTTAAATATGAATTTATCATGTGGTAAATTTTAATTTCAAGAACTAAATTGAATTTTCTTTACAATATGCTGCTGCTAATTATTCAATCATATAAAGGTTCTTTACAATGATACTGTTACTCACAATCATATCACTATGAATGGAGCAGCAACTTGCATCAACACCAAAACATGTGGGGTGAAATCTTGGCCTCATTAAAGTCAATGGGAATTTCACCAGTGAGTTCAGTGGGACCAGGATTTCACTCCTGGGCTTTAAACCTTTAGCCATTTAAAGTCACAGTAATTTGCAAGTGTGGTAAATCTGAAACTTCAATAGGATACAGTGAGTCAAGAGAATGTGTCCCTGCTGGATGATTAAGTAGGTCCTTGACTATTTTCTGCTAGAGGATTAGTTCTGGACAATGGCTCAAAAGGACTTAGACACCAGGAAAACCGACTGAACAAAGTAATGTAATTGAGCTGCATTAACTGACATGCAAGAATCTACTTCTCCAGTAGGAGTAATTTTATTATTATTTTTAATTTCTACAAAAACAGAAGAGAGTAGATTTTGATGTAAGGCAAGCAGATTTTATGCCTACATTTCAATGACAATTTAGCAAGCCTGTTTTAAATTTATATGGAATAAATCTATTGAAGTACTTTGAAAGCATTCATTAAAACAGGGCAAGTAATTTACATTAGCATCCTTAAATAAGAGTGCTTTTAAATCTCAAAAATATGCTTAACCATTAGAGCAGAGTGCAATTTTAAAGTGAAATGGATATTTAAGAGAATAAAAAGTCAAAGCTGGCTTTTGATATACAACCAAGTAATACGATGGGGTATCTGGTCTCAAATACAGAAGTTGACAACATTTTTTTGCAGTTGCTGCAGAAAGTATTAAAGTACAAAATGCAGCTTTTAAACTTGGCACTGCAAGACTTGTCTACAGCACAACATGAGAAAGTATTTTAACTGCCTGCTTCACTGAGATTCAGAAGAATCAGCTGTTTCTTAATCAAGAACATCTAGTAGTTATTCTATGAATTTTACTCTTCAGGACAGTTGGGTTCACATTTTTCAGAAGGGCTGTCAAAGTTCTTAGGTTCAATTTTCAACATAGCTTGTTCTACAATATTCAAAAATAATATTTTGATCAAAATACTTTCCTTCAGATATAACCATTATGCTTGTTGCACACTGAAAAATGCTTGATACTGGAATTATTCAGGGTGTTCTCCCTATTTATCCAACTTGGCATGATGGAAGCATAGAAAAAGAATATTTCAATGTATTTATGTTTAGATGGTAAATGTATACAGTAGGCCATCCTAAACATTTGTTTGGCTTACAATTGAGAGGGTTAGGGTTTTATGAAACAAGCAGTCCAATGACTATTATAATGCTGTAGAGTTATCCCAGCATTAGTTTCCAGTGCACCTGTTTTTTCAATTTAATTATCAACAGCCGCAGTAAAAGTTAAAAGCTAAAATAGCTTTAAAATCCCATGAAAGAGTCCTCCTGCCTTTGATAAAAATCATGGGTACAATGCACTTTTCCAGAATAATTCTTTAATGTAGTTTCCTGTGAAGTCTGAGAGGTTAATCACCCAAAGGCATATTTATACTTCAAGAATAAAAAACTGGAACCACTTTGAGTCGTATTTTATTCAAGTGCTCTCTTTTTTGACAGCAGTGTGAAGTGTTTCTGTAATATTACAGGAATCTTATTCCAGCTCCAAACTGGACACCATCACATATCCTGAAAGAAAAAGGCAATACATTGCACAGAATTAGTGTGATATACAAGGTATTAGTTTCTCTTTAGACAATTCCCTCCCTCTCAGATTTTCACTATTTTTAATCCTTGAAAAATTAAATTACAATTCAAATATATTTTGAGACTGTTGAGCTGACGAAGGTTCCTTTAAAAAAAAACCCACAAAAACCCACCCTGAAAATGTTCCATCCTTATTGGCCTCTCCATAATGGAAGATTACAGGACAAATTCTGCACTCTCTCACACAACCTCTAGCTCCAATGAGGTAATAGAATTTGGCACTACAAAACTTTAAAGATCCAGCTTAACTATGTCAACAATTCAGAAAATAAAACCGGAGGTGAACAAGTCTATTTGCAAAATCTGAAACTGTATTCCCACTGAAGCTTTCCCATTGTGTATTATACCATTTGCTTGGTAGATATCATCATAGTTGTCTGCAAAATTCAATTATAACCTCTTCCTCCATTATCAATGCCTAACTTTCTGAAAAGCTTACGTTTTCAAAGTGTGAAATTCCATGTCTGGTAACCTTTAAGCATTTTTGGATGGATAAGGAAAACACCATCAGCTGGTTGAGTCTGAGTTTCCATATTGTAAAGAAATAAAACCTGCTATGCTTTTTTAATCATACAATTTCAACAGATGAACTCAAAGTTCAGTGAACTTTGAAACCTGAGATATAAATGGTTCTAAATTGAGAAGTACTTCTGAAACCAGCATGGAAAAAGTTGGCTGAAAGGAGAGTGCTTCAGTGCTGAGAAATCTCCAAAGAATAAGCAAAACTCTAAAATTCTCAGTGAAGCAGGTAAATAAGATTGTAGGTACGCTCAAAAAGTAGTCAGTATGCTAAAATAAGCTATAAATACACAAACCTGTCACCAGTCTGTACCCCCATAGGGATGCAATAGTTAAGTTCTAATCTAGCAATGTTTCCAAGTCTGAGCACTATTCCAGTACCGTAAGACCATCGGATGTACTCAGCTAGCTTCCGGAGATGAGCTTTGGGACCTTCACCTAAGAAGTCAAAGAAACATTTGGAGAATGGGAATCAAAGCAAACAGTCAAGAAGTTCAAGGGCCAACTATGTTTTCAGGGCCAATAACCCAAGCACTTTCGAACATCCATTACAAACAAAGTGTCTAACCCCTAGTACATACAAAGTGCCTGCAACTCCCAAGGATCCTCAGCCTCTCAACTCCAAACCACACAATTCTGAGATTCAGGAACCACTACTCTGCACTTTCTTTCTGATGTTTAACAGCCACTTTCTAATTTCGATGGTTATGGTATCCAGTATCAAAGAGAGCATTTAGAATCTTCAATACATTTCTTATTTTAAAGCAGATTCCTATGCTGTTCACTCATGTATTCAATGCACCATCACTGCATGAGTTAATTTCCCTCTTCCTTCAAGCTACATAGACAACAAATGTCACTATAATATTAGCTGCTCACCCATTATCTCCAGCAAAAGAGCTGAAGAGACTTTGGAAGAAAAGGAAGCTGAAGGAGTAAAGGGGAGAAGAATCAAACTAGCTATTGCAACCTCAGACACGTTATGGTACCACTACTTTTTAATCCATCTGAGCATAGAATTCTAGTCTGATTCTTCTGTTTGCCTCTTGAGAGTGGGAATTAAGCGGGCATTCTGTTTGCCTGGAATAGTGGGCATTTAGCAAGCACACCAGATGGTGAACAAATAAGTATATGGAAATACCACAATTAGACTTCTAGCCACCACATCTACAACTGGCCCAACAGACTTTACAATCAAGCGCTATAGATAGAGATCTATTAAAGTTATCATTCTACCTGACAATCTGTCAAATACATGGGCTACCAAAAGTTGCCTTTTATTAGCCCACTAAATTATATGCTATAAACAAATGTCTTAACAACTCTATTCTGCTATTATGCTCTTTGAACTTGGAGGATCGTGGTTGTCATGGTTTGTAAGTATCTTGCTTCTTACCATAGTTAAGATTGCAGAGGTTTCCAGCATTGAGGAAGAAGTGTGTTCTAAAAAGGTCTCCAAATCCCCCACGACCTGGCCGAAAAGGGAGAGGTGTATACAAGTGCAGGCCTCCAGCCCAATAGGCTTCTCCTCCCAGGTAATCACCTATATGGGGAAAACATTGCAAAAACAACATTTACTATGGAATATACCAAAATGAAACTTTTCTACATGAGATACAGGAGGAACTTCCCAAATTACTTTATACAGTTACAACCTATTTACCATAGGTTCCCAGCTCTCCCCATCCCCACCTCCAATAAGGATAAATTAACACTTATCTAACACTCTCTAATTCTCCTACGTGCTCTTCCCTTTTTATCTCTGCCTTTAGACAAGCTATTTGAGCAGGGACTCATTAGGTGTTCAGCACAGTCCACCTACTGTACACCTCTGAAACAGGTATCCCCATTTTAAAGGAATGGAAATGAAATGGTTAAGTGACTAGCTTACAGTCTCATCAAGCAGCACAGCAAGGATAAGAAGTGAGGACGCTCCTGACTCTCAAACCCCAATCTCAGCTTACAATACACCTCTTGCCTAAATAAAACCCCATGGTCATATATAAACTACTTGAGCAGAGCAATTCCAGATACAGATTCAGTATGATCACTACTATAAACACATTTCATTTTGTTTTTTAAATCTTGGAAGGTAATTTGCGAAATACCAAAGTGACTCACTGGAGACTGAGATCTACATCACTCCTGTAAACAAAGATCAATAAATTCAGGCTGGGTCTACACTGACTGCGGCAAATTCACCACCGTCAGTTCGATGTCTCTGGATTGACTGAGCGGTCTGGGTAGACCCGCTCAGTCGATCCAGAAATCGACGGAGGAAAACCACCCCGGTAAGTGGCGTAGCGCTGCGCTGATGGGAACACTGTTCCTGTCGGCGCAGTGCAGTGTGGAAGGCACACGAAGCAGATGCAGTGAAGTCGATGGGAGATACGCAAGTGATTTACGTCACTTGCGTATCTCCCATCGACTGCCGCCAAATCCGGAAGCTAAGTATAGACCAGGCCTCAGATGAAGCTTCTGAAGGTCAAAGAGATTTTGTTAGCCCCGTCTCTTGCAATGATGTCTTAAGAAAGAAGCAGGGCTACCGAGGCAGTATTAATTCTGTTTGCACTCATAACTAGTTTTAGTACTAGCCACACGCACAAAATCTTGATACCCTTTGAAGGATACTAGGAAGTTTAAAATATTCCTTTAGAAAAGAGAAAGTTTAGAGACGACTGTGTAAGGAGTAAAGATACAATATCCTAAACATCCCTACATACACAGCCAGTTTAGAAAAGTATAAGTAGTCTAGAAATATAACTGGGGACTACTGGCTTTGTTCCATTGTGAACCAGTAACATCATAAGGGATCAAAGACACCTAAAACTTCTCACGCTCTTGGGATTATACCCACCTGTTCTGAGAGAAAATGTCAAAGGCAGAGCAAGTAATTTCCAGTTACTTCAGATCTGTAATAAGTGTAACAAAGGTACAAACCCTAGTCTTAAAAACAATTAACATTATGGTGTTGATATTAGTTTGGGATTTAAGAGTCTCAGACCTTCACTTTGGGGTCCAATGCTGTACATACTGAATCCACGCACACTTGTTGGTCCACCAAGGTAAAACCTAATTAACAAAGTCATTTTTAATCAAATAAATCATCCTTAATAAAAGTGTTCTAATAAAACTGTGAAATATACATATCAATTATTTGAAATTTATATTCAGAGTTACAGGAAACCTTTTTACAAGTTAAGTGAAATGCTTTTAAAAAACAAGAGCTGTAAAAAAAACTCAAATCAATGAAAATGACATATTTAGGCTTCATTTTAAAATGCTTTAAAAAAAAAATTTGAAAAAAACCAATCTTTATTTACCAAGACCAAAATACAGAGGGTCTGGCATTTCCCTTCCTATGACTGATGTCACAATCAGTGTAAGAAATGCAGTTTCTTTACAGGGTTAGGTGCTGGCGGTATCCACCTTTGGAAGAGACGTGCAGAATCCTGAACTCAGTTAAGTTCCAACTATCTTACTATTTTCTATTGCACCTATAACACAGTATGTAAATACTGCGTGAAATTAAGGCAGTTCACAGGAAAATTATTTACAAATATCAAAATCTAAATATTTATTGTTACAAACCTTAGCAAATTTTTGTATTTTAAAGCCTGAGATAGAATACACCACCATTAAAAGATGGGTTTACCTCTCAGTGATATTTACTTTCTCTGCAATATTTCCTAAATTTACAATGGGTAATTCTGAAAAATATTACAGTAAATTTAACTACTGAAGGTGACATAGTTGCTATTTAATAGCAACCACTGCAAGTTTATATTTATAACAACCCTTATTATGGAAATGATAAATATGAGGTATTCTTAAAATGTTAATGTGGTGCTCAAATTAAATGGGATCTTGCCTTGTTTAGTACCCATAACTATAAATAAACAAACAAAC
The DNA here is from genome assembly GCA_007922155.1 of Mesoclemmys tuberculata. NCBI lineage: Eukaryota > Metazoa > Chordata > Testudines > Chelidae > Mesoclemmys > Mesoclemmys tuberculata. Next base: position 110,679,505 of record ML675616.1, on the reverse strand, counting down.
AGATGGATAGATACATACATATATAAAATCTTCTCATTAATGCAAAAGAAACAGCAAATATAGAGTTTTCACACTATATTGCCTGAGTTTACAGAAAACAATGGAAACAGAGTCAACAGGATAATAGGAATTAAATGCATTACTTGCCTATCAGCAATACTGGAGGGCTTATCTCCAATAGGAACCAACATTCCACCCCAGAGAGATGCTGACAAAACCTTAGGAAAAAGCAAACTTGTTTTTTAAATTCTTTGTTATTCAGCTACTGTACAACAGTTTTGGTCAAATTCTGCAGGTCAACAGACATGCAGAGCTCCCACTGGTGTTACTAGAAGTTACATGAGATCAGGATATGGCTTGTACGTAGAATTTGATTATCTCTAACAAACGTATTTTCAGAAGAACTGTTGGTCACTGCTGCCCTCTTTCTAAAGTATGCAGTGTTACATTATCCAAAAAAAAAAAAAAAAAAAAAAAGCTAAAATACATATAAAATAAAATAGTGCTATTTTTCAGTTTGAAAGTCTGGCTTATACTCTCCCAGCCATTTTCATATCCTGGCTCTTTTATGCTTTTCCCCAAAATAAAATAAACCATCATTCTGACATCAGCTACTCCCTGTGATTGCAACATTAGAGCACACTTTCTCTCTCCTTAGAGAACATCTATTAAGAATGGAAGCTATAAGGCCCTTGTAATTTTAAAAAAACAATAACAAAAAACCCCAACTGTCTCCTAGCTGATGTAACATAATATGTCAGGTAAATTTACAGGTAACCAAATCACAATCATAACCCATATTAGTTGCTTGCATTGTTCACAGAATAGAAGGAAAATACTGTCAGGCAGCTGGGTCTCCCAAAGACTATACAAATCTACAAATTAGACTATAAAAAAGTTATAGTTTTATTACAGGTACACAGACTCTCAGTATATACAACCTAAACACAGAAGGCCAAATTCTTAAACACTCACGTACATTTAATAACACTTTAACTTCAGCCATTTTCTTCAGTGGCACTTCTTGCGAAGTACTACTCTGAATGAGTATGGGTGACAGAATCCGGCTCAGGATTACTGAGGGAAGCAGTAAGTAGACAGCAACTCAGAGCCATGTGTGCACTGCTGTAATGCATTTTATGTTAACCCTACTCAAAAGTTTACGTTCTTGTAAATCAGTGGAATAGTAGAATGTAGCAAGCAACAGCAACAAAGAGGCAGTATTGATTTTTACAACTTCCATATGACTAAAGCGTATCTTCCAGAAAGGTGTTCGGTTCTGCTCTGATGACATCAAGAGATGAATAATCCAGCATTCTCTTGGTAGTTTGTTCCAGCGGTTGTTTGCCCTGAATGTTAAAAATTTGTGCCTTATTTCTAATTTGAATTTGTATGGATTCTGCTTTCAGCCACTGGCTCTTGCTATATCTTTCTCCACTAGATTAAAGAGCCCTTTAGTGCCTGGTATTTAGACTCAGACTCATAGGTCAGAAGGGACCAATATGATCATCTAGTCTGTCCTCCCGCACAAGGCAGGCCACAAAACCCTACCCATACACATTTATAACAACCCCGAACCCATGACTGAGTTATTGAAATCCTCAAAAATGAGATTTGAAGACCTCAAGCTGCAGGGAATCCACCAGCAAGCGACCCATGCCCCACGCTGCAGAGGAAGGCGAAAAACCTCCGTGGCCCCTGCCAATCCGCCCCGGAGGAAAATTCCTTCCCGACCCCAAATATGGCGATCAGCTAAACCCTGAGCATGTGGGCAAGACTCACCAGCCAGCACCCAAAAAAGATTTCTCCTCTTGAAAGTACTCTCACTCTCTAAACAAGTTACCTCTCAATCTTCTTTTTGATAAGCTAAACAAATTGAGCTCTTTAAGTCTCTGACTAAGTTTATTTTCTCCAGCCCTCAAACAATTTTTGTGGTTCTTTTCTGCACCCTCTCCAATTTTTCAGAATGTTTTTTAAAATATGGATTCCAGCACTGTATGCAATATTCCAGCATTTGTCTCACCAATACTATATAGAGGTAAAATTAACTCCCTATTCGTATTCACTGCTCTCTTGTTTATATATCTAAAGTCGCATTGGCACTTTTTGCCACACCAATGCACTGGGAGCTTGTCCACTAGAGTTACTCCTTTTCAGGATTCAGAATGGGGGACTGTGAGTATGGACTGCATTTCTACTTTCTAGATGTAGAACTTTGCACTTAGCCACATTAAAATGCATTTTGTTTAAATCAGCGCCGTTTACCAAGCAATCCAAATTGCTCTGTATGATTGCACTGCTTCCATCATTTACCAGTCTGTCAATCTGTGTGTCATCCACAAATTTTATCAGCAGTGATTTCAAATGTACACTTCCAGATCATTGATGAAAACGCTTATAACTGTCAAGTTTAGGACTGATCTCCGTGGAACACCCCCAGTAGAAACACCCTCATTCAATTACGATTTCCCTTTGACAACGACTGTTTGAAATCTGTCAGCCAGCCAGTTTTTAAACCATTTAACAAGGGGTCTATTGATACTATATAATGCTAATTTTTAAAAAATCAGAATGTTGTGGTACTAAGCCAAACACCTTACAAAAGTCTCAGTGTATTTTATCTATGCAGTTCCTTTTATCCGCTAAACTTGTAATCTCAACAAAAAATTAGATCAGGTTTGTCTGACAATACCTTTTTTCCATAAAGGCATGCTGACTAGCATTAATTATATTCCTATGCTTTAATTCTTTATCAATTGATTCCACAACCAGCTATTTCATTATTTTGACTAATTTAAGGTAAATTGGCCTAGTTACCTGGGTCATCTTGCTTGCCCTTTTATAATATTGGCACATCATCAGCATTGTCCCAGTCATCTGAAATGTCTCTGGTATTCAAGATTTATTACAAATTAACATTAGTGGTTCAGAGATCTCCTCAGCCAATTATTTTAGGACTACAATAGAACCTCAGAGTTATGAACGCCTCAGGAACAGAGGTTGTTCATAACTCTAATGTTCAGAACTCTGAACAAAACGTTATGGTTGTTCTTTCAAATGTTTACAACTGAATATTGACGTAATACAGCTTTGAAACTTAACTATGCTGAAGAAAAATGCTGTTTTTAACCATTTTACTTTAAATGAAACAAGCACAGAAAGTTTTCTTACCTTGTCAAATCTTTTTTAAGCTTTAGTTTAGTTTAGTTACTAAAGGATTGGCTGGCAGCATGGTATTTTGGGTAAGATCCAAACTTATATTGATCTGTCAATGTGGCTGACTCTTTGGCGTCAGGAGAACATTTTGGTAAAGGGAACAGAGTTTTAAATAACTTATCTCTTTACTGGACCTAGTTGCTGACTGAAATGCAGTAAATGGGGCTGTGTAATTTTTTTGTTTTAGCTTCTCGATAACCAATGTGGGGAATCAGAACCACTATTTGTAACTGGTTGGGGAATCGAACTGCAGTGTTAACCACCATTTTGGAAGAATCTGCTCTCCTTTTTGCAGCCTGCCCTGACGTTGGCGTTTTCAAGTGGGCTACCCTAGGCACAGACAGGTCACAGATCTAGTGAGCTATCCTCTACCCATAGGCTAAGAGAGTACTGCCTTTCTACTACCATTCCCCTCATATATTGAAGTGTTCAGTGTTTCACCTTAAAATTCTTCACTTCCATCCTATCGGTGAAAGTATAAAAGCTTCAGAGCAAAATATTGTGCTCAAGTTATTAAAAATAGGGGGCCTTGGACAACTACATTCAAATGTATCCAAGATCTCACACAATGATAAATTCCAAGGTGTTAGATGTAAGAAGAGTTAGTGTTTACATGAAAATTCTGGTATTTATTCATCAATCTGAAACATCTGTAGTGGAATCAAGAGAACAGAACTACAACCTAAACAGAGGTTTCTAAACAGATATATTCAAAACTATGTGTGCGCTTAATTTTTTCCACAGCTGTGTTTCAGCAGCGGCGGGGAGGGAGGGTCATGATATAATGTTGTTAAGCTCAATTTTGAGGTTGGCTTTCTAGTTCACCACCAATAGTTTTATAATGAAGATAACAAACAATCATAATACATAATCATGAACTCGAAGTGCTATTACAATCAGACTAAAACCAGCATATAACTAAAAGCTAGGCACACAAAACTGGCCAGAAGATTTATAAGAAAGAAACAATATGAGCTAAGGGGTCCAACCATCAAAGAGAAAGCTAGTTACAGCAACCAATCAGTATCAACAGACAGAAGATCCACATAATACAGACATGTCAAACTGAATTTCTTTTTAAGGGAAAACTTTTCTCACACCTAATTGTTTGAGTTGTTCAAAAAATTCACCTTCCAAATTTCTATGACAGATGCAGAACTGTCACATAAAAAAGGAGATTTAGCCAATGAGAGAATATTATATATTAATTCTAGGACAAATCAAGGTATCTACACATCTAGCTTTAGTCAGTAAAATCTTTTTGAAGGCATGGTGAAAAAGGCTCATGATAAACATTCAAATCACCCCATTTGTTACTTTAGCAATTGAAGTGAAAATGTTTAAATACTTACTGAATCCCATAATAATTGCTTATTCAGCTGAAGCTCAAAATCCTCTTTTAGAAAGGTCACATCTCCACCTGAGTAGCCAGCTAGCTCCTGAAAAAAAACGAACTTCTGACATTGCAAACATGCATATTTTGGTGACTCCCCGCCCGCCAACATAATTAATCTAAGGCTGTGTGTCACCACCAGCAGTGTTCTCTACATAGGCAACATCAGTTTCCATGCTGGCATGGATGAGCAACCAAATTCAACACCCGTGAAAAAGCATAGCTGACCCCAAGAGAAATGAAAGGTCAACCACGCTTTCTTACCACAGGCGTTAAATATACCTACCCCTTTCCACATCAATTGTTGTTAACAAGAGCTTGGTGGGATGGGACTACAGGACCTGACACCTCATATCAAACACTTGAAGCTATTTCCATGAAACAGTAAGGTTTCAGTTACTAAAATATAACTGAAGGTTATAAAAGTCCAGTTGCATTATACTAAAATATAGAGCAATTGAATATAAACAGCAAAACAGGATATTTTATTTTGAACATATAACAACTGATTGGCAGTAATCAAGAGTTTAGTAATCTCATTCAAAGTGGGCACTTTATCATACATGTATCCTTGAAAGAATCCCCATTTCCCCCATTTTATACTCTACACCCTTTTCTTATTAAGGCCCCAAATCACAGCCAGCATCTTTGCATGGGGGAATGAACATGAAGTGGTTCAGTCTTACTCTTATTTGACCCAAGTTGCTGCTGTAACACTTCCAGACTTTGCTGGAAGGGAGGATGACATTTCAATCCAGCATATGATCTAATCATTAACGCATACGTCTCAGAAGCTAATTGTTTTAAGCTTTCTGAAAGGCAAGTGGAGAGCGGAAACCATTTTCTAAACTCATGCATATATCCTGAAAGCTAATTTTATAAAAATAACAAGTGTACTGAACTTTAAAACTCCTGAATAGCTACATAGGCTGGCAACGTTAGGACGCAATGGTACAAAATGTTATCTCAATGTCTAATTTGCCAGATACAGTTCTGGCTGGTGACAACATTTTTTAAGCAACAAAGGAGTTAATGCCAATGGTTGAAGACTGTTTTACAATGATCTTATTTATGTTCATATTTATATCGGCCTTTATAAAGAGAATTAATGATTTAAAAATACACACTGCTACTGTAAAGTGAAAGCATAACAATTTTGATTGGATTTTCTTGTATTCAATTTATTCTTGCTTAAAAGTATATTAATTCAGAAATGAGCAATATCAGCTAGAAAAACAAACATCTGCTGCACATACTTATTATTGAAGTCAACACTACCTGATTTATTTTCAGCAAAGCACCTCTTCTTGGCAAGATTGAAGAGTTCCGAGAATCGATTACCATGGCATGCTAAAAAGACTCAAGAGAGTTATTCAACTGGTACAAGAAGCTAGATATATATTAAGCAATGGATGAGTTATTTGCCATCAGAAACTGGGCATATGCTAAGAGACAAGTAGCACTCTCAGGCTAAGGCTAAATCATCTACATGGATTGGAGAGCCAAGAGAGGTCCATATGCCTATATGATAACCCAATTCTTTCTTAACAGGCTGCCTCAAAGGTGTATCTGCTCTGTTGGTTGTGGTAGGCCCCAGAAATGCAGTGGCTACAGTACCTCAGCAGAAATTACTTGGTCATATGCAACGCACCTCAGATCCACTCACAAACCTGCATTTTGAGAGTTAAAATCAAAGACTGCAAAGTGCTCTGGTGATACAATGCTTATAAACAATAAAGGAGCTCTGCCTCTCTAGACGGGGCACTCTGTAGGACAGAGGAAGGAACCCTCTCTTCTGCTGTGATCAGCAGCTTTGCAGGAAAAGATGTAGGAAAAAGGGAAGGGAATCTCTGCCATGGAGCTCTGCAGAATGAGGAAGAGGGAGCTAATCTTCCCTCCAGCCAGGCAAAAAGCAGTGGTCAGTGAGGACAAGCACTCTGTCTAGTGACCTGCCGGGTGCTTTGTTGGGAAGCACCACACTACACAGTAGTTATCTGAGCACCAAACACACCAGCCGTGAGAATTATTATTTTTAATGTTTCAGTTAGCAGCAGCAGAGAGTGGTCTTCTGGCAACATTCACAATTCCTATAGCATTCAGAAGCATGCGTCTACCATTTACAATATGAAAAAGCCTTACCGAGAAAGAAGATTTAAGAGAGTGTCCACTTTCTTCTCGAACAGAAAAGGATGCTGTTCTTGCAAGAGAGCCAAGCTCTCTCCAAACACCTTCCCACTTCAGTGTGTGATTGGTCTTCCATATGGGAAACTACAAAGACATTTGAACAATACAGGAACACAGGAAGTGTTACAAAGTACAAATACAACATTTTCCTCACAAATTTTCATTTTTAATGGCTCTTTTCTATGTGGAGGAAATGGATAAGTTTACCTTTTCCAAATGGCTGTACTGGATGTAGGATAGTAAGTAATTTTCCCCACAAGAGTAATGTAATTCTACAATCCAAGACAATTCATCTCTTTATGAATGGGAAAACATTACTGAATCTTCTCCCAAACGAAACACATTTTAAATTGTACTCATCCAGTGCCCTAGGAAGGCAGGTAGACACCTCTCTGAAATGGGGACATCTTCAGCACTAACAGTTTTGTAAGTTGAAAAACAAATCCATTTTTGCTACAGGTGAAGCAAGATTCAATTCCAAGTAATGCTTTTTAATCCTTTAGATAGATTGAATCTCAGAACTATTTTCTTTTATGTTAAGGCAAAACGATCACTGTCATATGTATTTTAGAAATACACAGAAAAAAATAAAAGCTATACAAGTACATTACATCTGCATGATGCTTCAACTCCACAAGTCCTTGCAGCAAAACGGGCAAAGAGAGATGCTACTGTGCTTACATTAAATTCTGTCGATATTCCCCTGTCAGTCTCACGAAGGGAGCTCCAAGGGAACTGTCCAGTTACTTTATACAGGTTAACTGAAAAACTAAAAAAAAAAGTACATGAAGATGGGAAGTGAAGACTGTTATAACAAATTTAAAACTAAAGCATGTGTTTTGAGAGCCATCTGTGTGATGTTAATGTAGCAAATCAGCAGGTGGCCCTCGATGGCATAAATCATAAAACCATAGATTTAAATAGTCAATCTGTATTATGAGGTCTCTAGCTGTTTTATTTACTTAATTACCAAGAGTGAAAGATAAAATGAGTCAGTTTTCTAGCTCTCAAGATAACTCTTATTACTAATTTCACATCCCCACCTTCCTTTAAGGCTTTGGCAGGTAGCTGTCTGCATCAAAGAAATCTGTGCTGAGTACAGAATTGTGGCTCACTTTTTTGCTAGAAACAAAAAAGCTGAAGTGAAGAGTGACTAAAATTCATTTAGAACAAGTTGTCCTTTCAAGTGTTCAGGTTACTCAACTGAGAGGTCCTCCTGCTTGCAGGAGATGAATGGAAACTGTTGGACAGTTACAGATGCAGGAAAAAGGAGGTCAATTTTCACTGCTGAATGCAGCAGAGTAAATAAGATTTTGAGCTGCATTCTATTAGTTCTCTGTGGATGACAGTGAAAAATTTACCCCCTGGAGATTTTACTAATGAAATCATATTTTGGATATATTTTCTGACAAACATTCCAAAACAAAACAAAATTGCAATGTTACTATAATTTTATTATCTTTTAGTTAATTTGCCATGATGTCTCTTACAGCTAACCACATCACAAGCATGGGAAGCAAAAGATTAAGATGTGAAGCTGGTAATTAAGCATTAGCCATAAAGAACCCAGTTTCAGATCCCAAACTGAATTCACAGAGCTGGCATTAAAAAAAAAAAATCTTTATATATGGAAATTAGAACAATGGACCCAATTCACCTTGGCATAAGCAAGCACGCCATTAACGTCAAACAACTCATATCACTTTCACAGGAAGTGAATTTAGGATACTGAAAAATAAAATGTGGGAGCTCATTATGCCATTTCAGTTATTTTTCAGAGAATAACCTCACTTTAAAATATTTCTTTTATTATGAAGAAACATCAGTGTATTCAGAAATTGTGTCTCTTTCTTACTTTCTTTCAAAGTTTCCAGGTTGTGGTTTGAAGAACGACAAGCCATAAGAAGTTTCCTTTGTTCCATAGGAAAACTGGAAGGTCACCTTCTCTGCACGTCCAAAGAGATTAGGGAGTTTGAGCCCAAGGACCTAGGAGAAATGGAAAAGCACATTTGCTTCTATCGATTTTGCTAGAATAATTAAAGGAACAATTATATGTTATAGAAAAATGTATTTATGGTACTAGTAATCCAAGACATGCAAGCATTTTAAAAAGCCAATTTAACTCATCATTATTTATGCTCTTTATCTACTTTTTGCATTTCTCACATCACTGACAATGAAAATTAATTACCTCCATTTTATTTTTGTTTATAGCCAGTATCACTTCCTGGTTCTCAGAGCTGTCCTATTTTCATTTTTGACTGTTTAAAAAAATCTGTTTTTATTGGAATTTTGAACCATCATTACTTTAATTACATCATTCACTTTAAAAATATGTAAATTGTGTGTCTAATTTGAGTTGATAATGCCCTTTGTTCTGTTTAAAAAGACCATAAAGTACCTAGCCTTTTCAAATTGGTAACATAGTAACATGAAAGATTTAAAGTATCACTAAGGCGTTACATTAATGCCCTCCTCTGTCATAAAGTTATAGTACTACAATATTTTGCTTAATGATATTTCAAGTATTACAGTTAACTTCTCCAGCCTCCTTATATGCAAGCTGCATCCATTTCATGATAATGCCTCTCCTTCAGCTGTGAAAATGAAGTAAGTCCTTCTCAGCCAGAGCTATTATCACTACTATTTCATTGGTGTGCTTAGGAGGGTCCCTCTTTTTTTTCTTTTCTTTTTTTTAAAAAGGAGTGCAAGGCTGCTGAAAGGTATAATCTAAAGATCCACAGATCCAGTGTATCAAAACCAGGTTGCCAGGTCTAACAGCTGTTGGGAAAGTGTGGAGAATAGAGCCACAAACTTCCAGTTTATTTTTGTGATTTAGACTACTACCTAGAGGATTTTCCATGCAACTATAAAATACTAATATAAAATGATACCAGTACAAATTTCTAGTTCTATATATTTCAAACAAATTTAAGAGGAAAGAATCAGCTTAAAATCTAGTTAATTCTTATGAAACTTTAAATGTGATTTTAGTCTTAGAGCCAAATTCTGTGTTTACAAGTCACAGTTTCCTACTGTTTAAAATGTTCCCCGCCTCCACTGCTTTGTGTGAAATACAAACCAACAGAAGGGGACACTGGCTATAAGAGGGGAAATGGAGATTAGTCAAATGCACTGGAACAGAAAGAGAGGTTTTTTTGACTTTCGTGTCATTCAGTTATAACTATGTAAATTATATCACCAGTAGGAAAATAGCTTTCAGACAAGATTATTTATGTTGATATATACTTTTAATCATACTTAACTATAAAAATGTGAATGTAATGCAAATATGTTCTATAATATATCAGGCTTTGAAAAGTCCTATAGATTTCAGCCCAGAGCAATTGGAAATGGTCTTCAAAACAATAAGAACAAAATAAATGTAATTTGGTGGTCAAACATCTCATACTCCTTCAAGAAAAGTTTCATATGAATGGATATGCCAGAGAACAAGTTACTCACATGCTTTCTAACATTAAGCACATAAAATATCTCAAATAAAATTCAACACATTTGTGAATTACATATTTACATTATACATTTGTAAATTGTAAAAAAAAAAAAAAAAATTACTGGGCTAAGGGCACTATGTACTAGGCCAAATTCAAAACACAGCACTGTAAGCACATATTTAAGTGTTTACCTGAATTAGGGCCTTAGCATATTAAACTAACTTCTGAACATCTAGGTACAGGCATAAATTACAAGTGAAAGTGAATTATGATCTCAGCCTATTACCCATTTGGACACAGCAAAAATATGCTCACTTGAGTAAAGCCCGTCAGATGTGCCAAATACAACCCTAAAAGGAAAACAATAGGGACATCTGTAGGTTACGATGACCTTTGGCAAAGCTATACTGAGGAAGTAAGTTTGTGAGGATCAAGTCTTCGCATGAGCACTAAATCCACTTTCACATTAAAAACTAAAAGTTACACTATAACAAATGAAATTTAAAACCAGCCATACCATACTGCCTTCATTATTGCCAACCATAGTGTTATAGCTTCCAGTCAGTCTTCTCAGTTCTGTTACTTCAAATGTTACATCTAACCCATTTGGAAGAGCATCATCTCCTAAATAAATACATACATTTATTAGTAAACACCGTATATGTAACACATTTCTTAAAAGTATACAGTTCACACAATATTGATTTATATCTGGATAAAAAGCAAACTAAGTTCTTTGTAAAACATTCTTTTGGGTTGACTCAAATCTTTATGAATGATGGAAGATAACATCACACAATTAGAAGTCCTAATTAGAATCTGAGGATTTGTACATAAGTCTTTGATTCAGTCATAACATTTGACTTGTCCAGCATTAGTCCTTTAGTTATGAACTAGTCTGACATGTATTTGGTAACCTACCATGTGCAAATATAAATGTATACAGATTTTATATTAGAAGAAGGTAGCTCTGTCAAATAGTCACTGGAAATATAGTGTTCCTGATCTCCATGGGAAAGAACCATGTAATGTAAGCATTCCCCTCCTCCCCACTTTTAAAAAATACAAAAAAGTCTTTGACCCACTTGTCTTTTAGATCAACTGCTCTAAACTGTGATGGTAGAAGGCATCTATCTGCCTTTGCTCTAAGCAATTAGGCAGCATGCTTTCATGGAATCATCTGTCATGTCCCAGGAACCTTTCACTTTTAATAATAGAATATTTCCCAAATTAAACAGTCTCTAGAAACAGTAAGCCATTTCAACAGACATACTGTTTTGATAAGAGGAAATTCAGATTCTCTGTACCAACACATATTGCAGCAAAAGAATGAAACATACAACTGAATTAAAATTCTCAAATAACTATTTTTATTTCTACCAAATGACTAAATTTACACTTAAAAAAAAAAAAACAAAAAACAACCCTAACAACTCAAAGTGATTTTTGCCATACTTCTGAACTGACAGCATCAGAATATGAATTCCTCTATTTAGTCACAGAACAGATATAGCACACAAGTTTCTCCACTCTGCCTTTACTATGTCTCTCAGGCCTGGTCTACACTGGCGATTTAAATCAAATTAAAGTCACTTAATTTGATTTAACAATACCCACGTCTAAACTGGCACCACTGTTAATTCAAATTAACGTGCCTGTAAAAGCGAATTAATAAAACCACCTCTGCAAGTGGTGTAGCTCCTAATTTGAATTTGTTAAATCGAATTACTGTCAGTGTGGATGCGATTTTGCTTAATTCGAATTAACTGGCCTCCGGGACCTATCCCACAATGCCTCATTTTGACCTCTCTGGACATCACAGTGTAATGCTCAGTGGTCACGCTACCAGGAAACATTCCCTCCCCTCAAGCCCTGGGAAGATTTGAATTTTCATTTCCTGTGCTGCCAGCATGGAGAGAGCTTTGTCACTGAGCTCCATATTGCTACTGCAAAGCCCAAACACGCTCCAGCATGGAGTCGACCAGAAGTCTTAGATCTCATCGGTCTGTGGGGAGAGGAGTCTGTTCTGGTTCAGCTCAGAGCCAGCAAAAGGAATCCGGACAGGGCATGCTAGAGAAGGGACTCCGTGATAAGGATGAGGAGGAGGCTGAGGAAAGCAGGGTGCAGGAGAGTGGGGTGTCTGTTCTCTCTGAAAGTCAGGACACATTCCTGACCCCAGCAGGAGCATGTCCAGCAGCACACAGGACAGCACTAATGATCCCCTGAAAGGCACATCTGGGGAGTCTTTTTCTTCTTAGAAATTCTGTCCTTTTACATTGGGTGGGGAGTGAAGGAAGGTGACTGTACTGGGGGGTTACCCAGAGAACAGTTTATTTATGTGATGAGAAATGCTACGTTTATCACCAGGTGATATCTCACGGAAACTTTCATGTATGTAATCTCTTATCCTTTGCCGAAGTTTTCAGGGAAGGGCTGCCTTGTTTCTCCCTCTGCAGTAGGATACTTTGCTGCAATCAAGGGAGCCTGCGTCATGAGGGAACAGAGCTGGTGCCCTGCTCCATGCAGCAAATCTGTGTTTTAAGTAGCAAGCCCGCTCCCCCCCCCCCCCACGCTCTCAGTGGTTCCTCTGTGTGCTGGTTTCAAATTCAAGCAGGAATGCCCCCCTCCCCACCCTCTCCTGAGTGCCTCGGTAAGGCACAGTGAGCAGACCCTTTTGTGACCTCAGGAATGAAGCTACCATCCTACCCCTTGAGACAGTGAACGAACACTCCCTCACATTCCCCCATGACTTGAATGTTCATAAATAAACTATTGCATCATTTCAACACGTTTCTTTATTAAATCGTATCTTGTTCTGGAGGGATTTGGCAGGTACAGATATCGATTGCGGGGGGTGGGGGTGCTCATCAAAGGCAAACAACATACAGGAACAGAAAACAGTCCTGCATCTCATTGCAGAACCTAGTTTTCAAAGCTTCCCTAATGCAAAGCGCTCCGTGGTTAGCTCTCAGCATGGTGCCGGCATCTGGCTGCCCATAATTCGCTGCCAGTCTTTCTGGCTCCACAGCCCAACCCTGGCGGAACCTCTCACCCTTCACTCCACACACATTATGAAGAACACAGCACCCAGATATCACAGAAGGGAGGTTCTTCTCAGTCATGTCCAGCCTAGTGAGGAGACTCTTCCATCTACCCTTTAAATGCCCAAAGGCACATTCTACAACCATTCTGCAACTGCTTAACCTGTTATTAAAACACTCCTTGTCACTGTCAAGATGTCCGGTGTATGGCTTCATTAGCCAAGGGAGCAAGGGGTAATCAGGATCCTCCAGGATCACTATGGGTTTTTCCACACCCCCAAGTTGAATTTTTTGGTGTGGGAAAGAAGTGCCTGCCTGCATATTAGAGAACAGCCCTGAATTACAAAATACACACACGCCACACACCTTCCCAGACCACCCCACATAGATGTTGATGAAACGACCCCTGTGATCCAGCAGCCCATGCAGGACCATGGAAAAGTACCCCTTGCGGTTTATGTACTCAGTTGCTAGGTGAGCAGGAACTATGATGGGACACATATCCCGCTCTATGCCCTCCCCCTTTCCTGCAATTTGGGAACCCCATCATGGCAAACCCCTCCACTGTGTCCTGCACATTTTTGAAAGTCACTGTCTTTCATAGCAGAAGTCTATTGATGGCTCTGCATGCTTGAATCATGGACTGCAGATGATTTGTTACAGCCTGCAGCAAACAGGAATTCTTCTGCTCAATGGCTTGTAGCAGGGCAGCCTTGGTGGCATCGCTGTAAAAAAAACTGCTTGAAAATACTTTTCCTGTTTGTGTGGGGGAGGGCAGAAGAAAGAAGGGGGAAGCAGTGTTGCATCATGGGACAATGACACTCGTCCCAACAGTCTCCGTGGCTAGCTGCACTGTGGGATAGCTACCCACATTGCACTGCTTTCTAATTCGAATTAAGGCTGGCCAGTGTGAACACAAGAGACCAGCTCAAACAGCGTAGTGTGTACACTCCCCTGCAATTTCTATAAATCGGCTGCTGAAAGTCGAATTAAGCTCATTCAAATTAGTGCTGCAGTGGAAGGAGTGGAAGGATAGTTCACTCTGTATGCCTATTCAATCTGTGGCCTCTCTGTTGAAACTGCCTATAAGGTATGTTTGTATTTAAAAGTAGTATGAACCAATAGTTAGTGCTGAGGATGAGTATCAGGAGGCCAGACTGTCAGAGACTTGTTGAGGAAACTTAGGCAAGCTATTTGATTTCTATGTGCCTCAGTTTCCTTCTCAGTTACACAAGAAAAATACCAATCTTTGTAAAGCGTTTTGAGATGCTGGGATGCCAAGTGGTAAGCATGTGTATGATGGGCATCTGCCCCACACTGGCAAATAATGGAACAACATGGAGTCTGAGAGCCCAGGTAGCCCATTCTATGACACCTGGAAGAGCACAGCTAATTAAGGGTTAGACACAATTAGGAAGAACCAGGCTGAGAAGTTCCTATAAAGGACGGGTTACAAAGCCATAGAGGAAGACAGCGAGAAAAGCTGCAGTAGGGAACTGATACCCCAAGACTGACCCCAAAGGGAGAAGGTAGCAGGCGTGATGGGGCGCCAGGCACTTGCCAGGCAAGCTAAGTGACACCGTGATAAAACACCTTAGCTACACATAAAGAAAAGCTACACAGTGAGAAAAAACTCCAGGGAGAGAGGACTGGAGAGTGCAGCTCCAAAACAGGCACCTGCAAGCAGACAAAGATAGGGAACAGCCCAGGAAACCAAAGAAGGATCATAAGAAACAAACCCTAGCTTCTTATTACCAGGACCCTGGGATGGAACCAGAGGAGGTAGTGAGCCTGGGTTACCCTGCTACCCCTTTGCAAGAGGGGTAGTGTACATCTCTGGAAAGGGGCAAGGGCTACAGAGACCAGGCCAGAGCTAAAAGCCTGCTATGTGGCCATTAAGATTTTGGATTTTCATTTGGACTAATTTTCTTTTGGTTATCTCAGAAGGGGACTGTACTGAAAGGTGATCTGGCTGGAGAGCTTGAGGAAGATGCTGACAGATACAGAACTAAAATGGTGACCAACTGCGGTCACTAGAAGCAATGACCCTTGCAATGCTCCAACCTCATTTCAGGGGTTGCTATGGAGTGAGGGCAACCATTTACAATGTGGAAAAAAAAAAAAAAGTACTGTATGGATACTTGCCCACTAATACTATCACAACCATACTATTTCACATAGGCTATTGAGTTATCAAATTGTATGAGTTTATTTATCAGAGAAATAATTAATAGCCTATCAGAGGGTTACAATCCTAAACTTTCACCTCCTGTCCATCTTTCACCCTACAATCTACCTAGTTTAAGTCAGAAGTAAGTTCACGGGCAATATTACTTATTTTAAAAAATGCAACATAATATACAGAAATACTCGGTATTCTTAAACTACAAACCCTTCAACTAAAGGTTGAAAACTGCAGCCTGGAAAGGATTATATGAGGACACAATTGTGTCATCGGACTTATGTTATCATTGGACTTAAAAGCATGACTTATCATGCTGTTAGTGTTGGGTGGGCAAATAGCTAAAGCTTCCCTGAAATTTCAGGCATATGACAATTTTCAAGGGGTAACAGAAGGAAGCTTCAAAGTTAAAACTGCATTTGTGATTCATGGTGGTAGTTCACATCTTTCTAAGATGAATACTCCCCCTGCCTCTATAACCATCTAGTTGCAAAACTCTTGATGCAGAACCCATGTGTATCTCATGCAGGCAGGCTATGTACACCACTATATGAACTCCCAGCATGCTGTTATTCAGCAGAGATTTGGAAATATGGATCCAGACAGAAATGGATTCATTTAGCACATTATGTGTGTAGCAAGCTATTGCTTAAGTATAACCTGCAGACAAATATAGAAGAGAAGGATTCCTTTCCACCACAGAAGCAAGGACTTTGGCCTTCGGCAGTTCACATCTCTCTCACATCAAGCTATCTGCAAACTAAGGCAAGTATCGCTGCATCTGTCACATTTGGTAAGTTGTTTTCGTTTATCCAAAGGTCTGGAAACTTTAAAAAATAAGCTTAACTACTGCAGAACCTGATGGTAAGTGAGAAAGCTTTTTCCTCCTCACTGGCAAGTGTGTTTGTCAAATTGTTTCATTGTTCAAAGGGGAGAAAACAATAGCACCCTTCAAATTAGAAATGTCTTTAGCACACAGACTTTCAAGGAGCTAGCTGGCGTATATAGATACAAAAAGGCTAAATTATGCATTTATGATATCTTAGAAGAACTATGAATGAAAGTTAGCTTTGAAAAACGAAAGCAAAATTGATTTCAAAGACATGAACTTGCATGTACAGTTCCATAGAACAGACACAGGCTATAAAACAGAAGATGTCGACACATGGTAATTTACAGATTTTTTTCTCCACAGTTATTCAAATTAAAAGTTGATCTTAAAATGACAAAATTCAACATTTTACTGTACATTTTGAAATTATGTTAAGAGGGGAATAACTGAAAACAATGTAACCCTGATGCTGCATCAGATGAGTAAGTCAGATAGCGTACATATTACATCAGGGACAGTCATTAGGAAGTTTGGGGGGCAAATCCAGACCGCCAAGCGCTTTTGAACGGATCACAAAAGCTTTTTATTTACTTATCAACATTTTTGTATTATTTTCTCTGGGAGTCTGGACCGTGAATATATCTTGATCAAGAAATGTGGACCTTGACCAAAAATGATTACTCCTGATTACTTTTTATATACAGAAAAAAAAAATCTATGGTAAAAGAATGCAAAGGATGCAAAATCAAGCACTCAAAAGTTAAGAAATTGCCTGTGCAATCTTAATTCAGTCCCCTTTGTACATATGAATTATGATACAGCCTTTAATTTAACATACCATATTTTCCAGAGAACTCCTGCCTTATTCAATGAATTCAATATTTTTATTAGCACCATCATTCAATGTGTGGACAAAAGCATACCATCCACAAACTACACTAAATACAAAATTATTAATTTCCTCATGGGCACTTTTATGGTGGTCTCACTAAAATATCAAAATGCTTCAAGCATGAACAAATTTATCTTCACAATCTATCCATGACATGAAGTCATAATAATATCTCCATTTTACACCAGAACTGAGATATAGGGATAAAGAACAAAATTGTCAAGTATCCACTAATTTTGGGTGCCCTACTTGTGAAATCTAGGGCCCGATTTTTCAGAGTACAGTTAGAATTTGTATAGCCCTTTATATGCTCAAATCACTGTTCCACTCATTTCAGTCGCAGTTGTGAAAGCTCAACACTTTTACAAATTTGGCCCCAGCGGTTTCACAACGGGCACCCAGAAAATGAGCAACAAAAAATTAGTGACTATCTATGAAGATTCTGGTTTAAATTACTTGCCTGGCATCACATAGGAACTCTGTGGTAGAGGAAGGTTTAGAATCCAATTCTTACCTTGACATGTATCAATCAGAACTTCCACCTGTCTAAAAATTCCTAGACGGAGCAACTTTTCACGAGCTTCATGTGATTTTCTCATTACCTATAGAATGAGAGAAGGAACTGAGATTTCATCTTGCCAAGGAATAGCACAAGGAGATTCATATGTCATTCATAGACTTTGAAGGGCTTTTATAAACATCACAACATAAATCAACTCAGGATCTACTTCAATACCCAGAAGATAAGATTAAACACAAGAATATATGTTAAACACAAAGCATCCATCTCAATTTCCTGATTGTGTTAATTTGCATCAAAAACTTTATAATACTTAAGCATCTTTTCATATCCATTTTCTTTAAAACATTTTTAAAAGTAAAAAACCCTTCTGAACCATATCAGGGATGACAAGGTAAGATATTAACATCTCCTTTGGATTCTGACTATACGTAAACTTAAAATGCAGATAAAAATATCTCGTGTTAATTATTGAATAGCGTACATGCAGAAGGAGCTAGACATAAACAACTTCTGCCTCCAGCATAAACAAGTAAGGGCATGTCTACACAGGGAAACTAACCAAGAACTGTTGCATGCAGCATTATATCCTGGGACCAACAAGACTACTAGAGAGACATGGTGGGTGACATAATATCTTTTACTGGATCAACTTTTCTTAGTGAGAGAGAGAAGCTCTCAAGCTTACCAGACCTGAAAAGCTCTGTGTAAGCTTGAAAACTTGTCTCTCCCACCAAGAGAAGATGGTTCAAGAAAATATACCACCTCAGCAGAACTCTAGCAGTATAAAGGTAGGCAGCAGCTATGAAAGCTTCCTCACGTTGCCCTGCCAAACTTATTCTAGAAAGACTTCTACTTAAGACTGTGAGAATATCCATACTGATTCAGACTTTGATCCCTGCTGACACTGCCACCAAGGTACTAACTCAGATAGCTGCTGTCTTTTCTTTTTTTAAAACTGAATACAACAAACTACAAAGAGCGTGATTCCACTGTGAAAAATTACTCTAAAAACATCATGATGTTGTGTATGGTATCATCTCAGTTTATAAAAAAACAAAATGATTTTTCAGTTCTTCACGCTTAACCTGATATGAAAGTTAAACTGGAGTTTCTTTCTTGGGAATCATCAGTGGTAACAAAGACATTGTAGACTAGCAGCACAAGTGACAGGAGACTGGGCAGGTGAGAACCCCCTGACTATCACCTAATTTTTTTAAACTACCTTTGGCTCATAGGTTAACTCGTACTTGTAAGTGCCTGGCAAATTTTTCAAGACTGGAGTGTTTTGCAGAGCATATGCAGTTAACTACAATACTTACATCAATGAGGTTTTTAGCCTTGAAAAGGTCACCAATTTCATACATGATAATGTCATCTTTAGTCCTTCCAAGTCCATCAAAGTGTACATGTTGCACGACCACCTAAACATAACAGATGACTATTAATGACAATAAATTAAACCACCTAGATATAAATAATACTGTAGTCTGACTGAAGCTACAAGACTACAGGACTCATTTGTGAATTACTACTAATATGTATCATCAGGGCCAACATGAGCATCAATCCAGGACTGTAGTTAATAATTTCCCTTATTAAGAATTATGTTGAAAAACAGGTATCCTACTCCAAATCCAGAACTGATTGAAGGAAAAGACTACACTAAGAGTCAATAGCTACTAGGGTTTTAGTCACAGATGTTTATGAACAAGTAAGTAATTGGCTGAAACCATAACCTTAACACATAAGACAAACATACAGTCCTTCACCATTTACAAATATGCAAAGAGTTTAAATATACAGTTAAAAATACATCTCAAATACCCAAGTAAATATTAAAACATTCCATCACAATCTGAATATTATAAACTAAACCACATAGCAAGATTTATAATACTATAAGATGCTAAAGGATTTTTTAAAAATCATTTTTGGTCTATAAAGCAGAGTAGCTAGTTTATATAGTTCAAATACACAAAAATGATTAAATTTGCCTTATTTCTCCAGCCTTTTCAGTACACAACTTTGGGGCTTATTACACACTGCCAAAAAAACCCCAAATGATTAGATATTCCTTCTTCTAATAAAAAAGAAGATAGTATCAACCTACCACCAGCAACCCAACAATAATAAATTGGTGTGCACATGTACCAGAATAAAAACATTTTTTATTAAGGAAATAGATTTCATTACCAAGCTTCCAGTGGGGGCATCTCTGAACAAAGTCAAGGCAAGGAAACATCTTAAAAATGAGAGCATTATGAGATGTCTCTTCTTTGCCATGTTGTTAAACGTATTAAATGTATTTAACAACATCTCTTGTAGGAAAAACAGGTAGATGCAAATTTATTTTTTATTTTATTTGTATTTTTTTAAATTAAATTAACCACAGGGTCTTGTTTTATTTTTTAAAATAAACCTATTTAAAATTAAGTTTGAACCTGACAAGCTACATTAAGGTTAGGCTTGGCAGAAATCATGTTTTTTTAGTTTTTTATAATTTCAACAGATAATATCGGTGTTTACTTATCAGCTTTTTTTAATATTTTTGTCAATTTAAATAACTGCAGTGGTGGGATATTATGGAGGGTGAAACAATAATTGTTTAATGACAGGAGATGTTGAGATTCTAAAAAGTTTTAAAGTTTTATAACTGTTAAAGCACGAATTGTCAACATCACATCAAAATCAAACTCTAAGATGTTCCCAAGCAGCATTTTTCTTATTATGCCTATCTGCACATTTTTATTATCAGTGGAAACATGTGTCATTCGTTTGTGTGTATATGGTCGATATTACCAACATTTATCAATAAAAATCCAAGCATTAAATTAATAGAATCTATTGAAATTTAAATTAAAAACCAAAAATAATATTAACCAATAGTTTGTTGCCAAGTTTTAAAGAAAGTCAGACAGTGAACTGCTGGATGGCAATGGCTAAGCACCATGAACCAGAGTTTATTGAAGTACCAAATCAGCTTTTGATCACAGTGGCCTCTGCTATAGGTGCAGAGAGAATTTTTTCATTTTGATTTATTCAACTAGTTCACTTGAATGACTAGTTAATTCAAAGATAAGAAACCACCTGGGAGATGAAAAAGCAGGAAAGTTTGTTTTCCTCTTCCAATCTATGACTAAAGTTAGGTATGAGAGGATAAAATCTATTAGTTCCAAAATCTTGAAGAACATGGTGACCAGAAACAATTAGTTCAATTAATTAACTACAGATATTTTGTTTAATAATCAGTTTTAAATAAAAAACATGTTTTGCTGAACTTTGATACATTTCTTAATGTATCCAGCACTTTTATTTTTTTTAAATTTGGTTTGTACATAAAATTGAATTTCTATCTAAATAGAGCTTGACACAAATTGCAAGTAAATAAAAAATGCATAATTCACTATTTTTAACCAAATACAAATGTAAAAAGTTAAGAATCTGAATAAACGTAAATTAAGCTATATAATTGCTTAAATAAAGGTGTACAGACATAGTGCATCCTCCTGGTTAGCAAAAAGCAGCACCAAATTTAGTGTAAAGACTATGTTTAGTTGAAATTCAACATGTTTTAATAGTTATCCACCAGTAAGAATCAATATTTTATTAGGAAAAGAACTAAAAAGCACAATTGCAAAACATGATTAAAATTGGTTATTTAAATCAAGGTTTCTCACTTGCTGATTTACATCATGATTAAAATCAGTGATTTAAATCACTGATTAAAATCAATCCACTCTGAGGAACAACAAAGGAAACCAAGTGTTACTGAATTCATTCTCTTTTATATTTCATATACTGGTTTGGAATATTCCCTACAAATAAAAGATTTAAATAAACAAATATTCAGACCCTTTTATTAGGGACTCACATCTTTGTTTTCAAGGACCTCCTGCTTGGCTTCAGGTTCAACTTCAACGAGTTCAGCTTCATCTCCTAAAGCACCAAAATCAGATCCACCAACTGGAAGAGGGTCCAGACTCTGAATAAAATATACACACACACAAAAAAAATCTGTATTTTCTATTTAATAAATTAAACATTTTGTACCACATCCAAGAGTCTTCTTTTGTGAGAAAAAATCTTGACATTCGTCCCAGCATATTATGATGAACGACACTACCATAAATAGAAAAGATAAAATACTGGACATTACATTTATGTGTTGTTACAGTATGTATTTGCTGAAAGTTTTACTACATAGAATCATAGAATAGTATCATAGACTATTAGAGTTGGAAGGGACCTCAGGAGGTCATCTAGTCCAACCCTCTGCTAAAAGCAGGACTATCCTCAGCTAAATCATCCTGGCGAGGATTTTGTCAAGCCGCAGCTTAAAAACCTCTAAAGATGGAGATGCCACCACCTCCCTAGGTAACCCATTCCTGTGCTTCACCACCCACCTAGTAAAAAACTTTTTCCTAATGTCCAACCTAGACCTCCCCCACTGCAACTTGAGACTGTTGCTCCTTGTTCTGTCATCTGTCACCACTGAAAACAGCCTAGCTCCATCCTCCCTGGAACCCCCTTTCAGGTACTTAAAGGCTGCTATCACATCCCCCCTCATTCTTCTCTTCTGCAGATTAAACAGGCCTAGTTCTTTCAGCCTCTCCTCATAAGTCTTGTGCTCCAGCCCCCTAACCATTTTTTTGCCCTCTGCTGGACTCTCTCCAACTTGTCCACGTTTTTTGTAGTGGAGGGGCCCAAAACTGGACACAATACTCCAAATGCAGCCTCACCACTGCCGAATAGAGGGGAATGATCACTTTCCGCAATCTGTTGGCAATGCTCTTACTAATGCAGCCCAATATGCCATTAGCTTTCTTGGCAACGAGGGCAAACTGCTGACTCATATCCAGCTTCTTATCCACTGTAACCCCCAGATCCTTTTCTGCAGAACTGCTGCCTAGCTCGTCGGTCCCCAGTCTGTAGCTGTGCATGGGATTCTTTCATCCTAAGTGCAGGACTCTGCACTTGTCCTTATTGAACCTCATCAGATTTCTTTTGGCCCAATCCTTCAATTTGTTTAGGTCCTTCTGTATCCTATCCCTCCCTTCCAGGGTATCTACCACTCCCCCTAGCTTACTGTCATCTGCAAACTTGCTGAGGGTGCAATCTACCCCATCCTCCAGATCATTAATGAAGATGTTGAACAAAACCGGCCCCAGGACTGACCCGAGGCACTCCACTTGTGACCGGCTGCCAGCTAGATATGGAGCCATTGATCAGTACTCATTGAGCCCTTTGCTCTAGCCAGTTCTCTATCCATTTTGAAGTCCATTCATCCAACCCCATGCTTTTTTAACTTGCTGATAAGAATGCTGTGGGAGACCGTATCAAAAGCTTTGCTAAATTGAATAATTGAATTGAACATATTGAATAATTTCCATGTTGTGTGTTTTCTCAGTAAGATACGACATACTGTAAGTTATGTTTGCCTTGGGTGTATATGTTTCTTTAAATCTATACACAGTTTTGCAGAACAAGTTCCTTTCCTTTGTAAAATTTCAAACACTTAATTTTTCTGGTGTGTTATTCACCAGCTCTTCAAAATCACTTGTATAATTCAGTTTTTAATGGGCATCCACCCTTCAGCCAGTCGTCTTATTTTTAAGGCATGCTTTCACTATATGAAGTGATATGCAAGACATCAAATTATTTGGTGAGGTGACAAACAGTTAAACTTTTTCATTCGTCTATTTTCCTCCTCTTAGACGGGCAGGGGGCTTAGAGAAGAGAGAGTGCTCCCTATCTCAGAGAAGTTTTGGAAAGGAGAGAAAGTGCTTCTTATCTGGTTTGCTTTTGTTAATTTATGGCTTTGTGTCAGTTTTACAGCTTGTCGTGGTTTTATTTTATTTTTTTTTCCTTTTTACTCCTTGCTTAACATGGTGGGTTTTTCTAAAGGGATTGCTTCTCAAAACACACACTCACAAGCATACCCTTATAAGGTCTGACTTATTGAGGAATCCACACTGCTTCAATTCAGCCCACAGTACTGCCAAAGTGAATGAACACGACAATGGAACGCTTATTTAATGGGAGGGGAGTGAAAAGGTACAGACAATCACATACGGTGTCCTCCGAAGTCACAGAGCTCTACTGAGCAATGGAGCTACAGAGGCCCATGTTCGGGGGGCGGGGAGGAAGGAATTGACATTTCGGTCCACATGCTCCGTCTGCCCATTGGGTCACTAGGTTCAGACAGGCCCCCCCCTCGCTATACACCTGACCAACTTGTAGACGGATAAGGGCAGCTAAAACCTGTCTTCGTCCAAGACCTGGTCAACGGTTCATAAATCTATCATTCATTTACACAAGAACACACATTCTATATACAATCTAAATCCACTATTTATTGGGGTTTTTTTACCTTACCACAAATTGTCTTCTCTTATTCTTTTACAAATTCTTAATACACAAATAAAACTTAAAAAACAGCTAATTACTATAACACATGTACCCAGAACAGTTACCCCAAGAGTTACAGCGACAATTACCCCTGGAATACAAGTAGAATTATTACTGGTTTTACATTCACACTCACTACTCACCACATATACAAATGAACTCAGCTGCAGCAAAAAAATAAACATACCATGGCCAGGTTCTCCTTACTTTTATATTATTTTTTCATCCAGGTAGAACCTCTATCATATTCACACCCAGGTTACCATCCGCGGAACAGAGCCCCACGGGTTATCAGCTCTGACGCCCTATCCTATTATTTTGAGCGATGAGCTGGAGAGAGGCGAGACGGTTGATCAGACCCTCTACGTGGTGTGACTCTGGTGCACCCCTTGATTCATGGCTCTCCAAATTGCCTTGGTCTGAAAACCCATTTATATTTACTCCAGCCAATGTGTCTGCTAAGCCAATGATTGACCCTTCCTTTACCATCTTAGCGGCAGTCCCCCTTCTCAAAAATTTACTGCTGACTTGCAAAGCTAATTTTTGCAGCGACTGCAAATTCCCATATCTAGGTCTGGAACTGCTACATGTGCAAGTTCCTGTTATGATGGGTTTACTTCTTGGTCAAGGTTTTTTCCTTTTGCTGTCTCTGAGTGCCCCACACATGGGTTTATAGCTTTTCTCAAGATGGACTAGGGGAACTTATTTTACAAACATGTTTTTACCCTGTTACAACATTTGGTTTAGGTGCCAAATGTTCAGAGAAACAAAGGCTTTTTCAGCGTGTTTCTTTGTCGTGTGGCTTACGTCTTTTTAGATTTGCAAACACAAGTTTTCCTCCCCATCACCAGTCCTCTAAACAACATCTGAGAACATGACTCATCAGTGCTGGAGTCTGCTTTTGAGGTGAGAAGGTATGTTAATTCAGTTTCCCAACTAAAAAATGGATTTGCTTGCTATAACATACTGCATTATGAAATAAGAGCACTGCAAACTTCACAAAGTCACGGAGTATCTGTTTACATTACTGCCAAGGACAGACTTCTGCAACAATCTCTATTGTGAAGTCACCAGCAGGAGTATATTCTGTATTGTTTCAGGGAGAATTTATTTTTTGCAACAGAGAAAATGCCATACTGCACCAGACCCAAGGCCCAACTAGTTCAGTATCCTGTGCTCAAAAATGTTCAGTACCAAATGAGTCAGAGGGAGGTCTTAGAACACTGCAGTAGGGAGATAGTAGGGAGTCTGTTTCCACATTAGGTTTTATTCTGATCTCTAACAGAGATTTGTTTAAAGCCTGAAGAATGAGGTTTAATACCCCCTCCCAAATTTTTATAGTTAATTATAACTTTGGATATTCTTGATAGCCATATAAATGTCCAATTGCTTTTAGAAGCTTACTAAGCTCTTGGTCTTAGTAACTTCCTGTAACAATAAATTCTACTGTCTAATTACATATTGTGTTCAAAATATGCTTTTATCTGTTTTTAATTTTCGATCTTTTCATTTATTTGATTACCACCTTGTGGTTCTAGGACCAGAAAGAAAAATACAAGCTAAAGGCAACATATATGCTAAAATTATAGTATTCTATGAGTCACCTAATATGTAACCCTACAGCTCTAATTTCTGCATATCATGCAACTTGAATCTAGGCATGGTACCTTAACTTCATGTTTCTTGACCGCAAAATGCTATTCCGAAAAGCCAAATATTGTAATGACCTTTAATTTTGGGAATGTATGAAGCACTACCATGAGAAATAAATTTCATAAAATGCTACTCCACTGCACCCCATTTTTCTATGTTCTCAATCCTTGCGATTTATAATTTTACATCACCAATTCCTGCAGGTTTCAGATTACAAAAAGCCTGAAAACACCCAAAAGGTGTGTGCCAGTCAACCCTAATCAGGGGCACTTGAGAGAAGGAAAAAAGGAGTTGGAGTGAGCATTAAATCCTTAGTTCCTAAGGAAATCAACGTGGAGTGCAAACCCAGACTCTGGGCACTGGTCTATGCACCACATCACTCTTTTCCTCCTCCTGGAGCAGTCAAATGCCACCAGTTCCGCAAGACGGCCTGTCTCGACCTGGCGCCTCTGACACCCCCGCCCCACATCCCCAGGCGGGGCGCGCGTGGAATATTTCAGGTTACTTTCTCTGCCCCGCGGTTTGCCTCCCCCCGGGGAATGACCCCACGCTGCTGCTACGGCCGGTCACTGACACGCGGGGAGGGGCCCGGGGAGGTCCTTTCCTGCCACCCCGGGCCCAGCGACGTTCCCAGGGAGCCCCGGGCCCGTCGCCAGGGGCGATGGCAGCGCCGGCTCGTGGCGCTCGGGCTAGCGCCACAGCCCTCGGGGCGGCGGGGAAGGGCGGCGTTGGGAGGCTCCCAGGGAACGTGGCTCCCCCGCGTCCCGCCTCGCGCTGTCCCGCGGCCAAAGGGCCCTGGACCCCGGACCCGGACAAGCGCCGGCCCCGCTCCCGAAGGTCGCGGCTCCCTCGGCGCCCCGCGCGCCAGCCCAGGGGCCGCCGGGCCTTACCCGCGCGTGCACAGTCCCCATGGCCGCGCCGGCGGGGAGAGCTGCAGCGGCGGGGGAGGCTCCCACAGGCAGCGAAGCTCAGCCAGCGCCGGGCTCAGCCCCACAGCAAAGGCCGCGGCACGGGGGCGGCCATGACACTCCGGCACCGCACCCTCCGCCGGGTCCCGCCCCCAGCTCTCATTGGCCAGCAGAGCGGAAGGGGGCGGTCAGTCAAGGTCCCGGATGTAAGGGGGGGCGAGTGACGTGCGAAGGGGCGGGGGCGGGGCCGCGGGGCGTCCCGGGGGAGCCGAGCCAGAGGCGGCCCCTGTTGTGACAGAATCTGTGACCGGTCAGATTCTGTTACCCTGGCTGTACTGCGCATGCTCAAAGGAACTGGGCATGCTCAGTAACATTTGCTGAAGCCGCTGCCCTCACTCTGCCCACACTGGGTGTCAGATTCTGTTGCCCGCTCTCTTTAAAGGGGCTAGAACGGGGCAAAGGGGGCAAATTGGAGGCGGGGCCGGGCAGGGTCTGAGCAGGGGACAGAACTGTACTGGCCTGGGTGCTGCAGGGGACGGGTTCCATGGAAGAGTGTCACACGCTGGAAGTATTTAAAATAATCCCTTATCAGTGTGTAGGTCTACAGAAAGTGGCTGCTGTGCTCCCCTGACTCACGCTCCTTCTTTCACAGCCATTTTAAGTAGTTTTCCTCCTCTGAGGATGTTCTTTGTATTAGTCTTAGTACTCTTACCACAGCATCATTTACTTTTACTATCAGTGTGCCATACATCAGTCATTTTAATTGCAAATACCCGGAATATGTACAGGTAAATGTGTGGTATTATTATTTAGGAAGGCATCTGTCTTTTTAACATTGTACTCCCTATGGGCCTTACTATGATTTTTCATTCAAAACTTCTTTTGCCATTGTTCCAGCAATGGGGATTGCCTTTTGCAACTGTTTATTTTGCCTCTTACTCAGCCCTTAGTGCTTTTTCACACATGGTTGATTGTATATGATATTTATTGTAATTCAAGAATATTGGTTCAGTAACATTACAAATGGTCATTCGTATTCCACACGGTGTCACAATAGTGTACTTCCCTTCTGGAGTATTTGAGAATCAAGGAATGTACACAATCTGACATGCGAGGCATCTCTTGTCCAGTCATGATTTGCTATGGTAGATAATCATGTTTACGTGTCTCTGTCACCTTTCTATTATGAGTTGTAAATATGTATGTGTAACCCCCAAGGAAATTGCCTCCATCCTTGGGGCTCTGTGCACTGCTACCTCAGGGAGGAGGGAGTCAAGGCAGACTCAGAGTCTGCCCAGCAAGCAATAGGGATGGAGATGCCCCTCCCAGGGAGCTCAGGTGAGGGGAGACACTCTTTTTGGGAGTAGTCTGGAGCCAGGGGGCAAAAAGGGGCTAGCCTGGATGTGTGGGGATCTGGTAAGACCAGGTCTGCCTCCAGGGTTCCCCCTGAGAACTGGGGCCTGGAAAACAAGATCCCTCATCTTCGTCCCTTCCTGAACCAAGGTATCTTCCAGTTTGTAGACCATTGTTGGGAAAACTTCCCCCAGCAGGCTGAGTTAGCTTTCCAGGTGTGAGAGTCACCACATGGCAAGCTCTGCTCTGGCTGCTAGCCTCTAGGTCCGTGGCCTACTGTGAGTGTCCTGGGTTGCTGGGATGGGAGACTAAAGTTTGGATTTTTGGTGTACTTTGGTAATGTGCACCTTCAGCACGGCACCCATTGGTGTTGTTGGGAAATCCTGAGACTCTGAGCCACCCAATGCCTGCATGAAAAGGATCCATGCCAGCACACACCAGCCCCTCTACAGTGACTGAGGAGTCCACAGTCATCCGTGAACCTGAGGATCAATCCTGGAGTTTACAACTGCACTGCCACTGACAATGATAGAAAAAACCAAAAGAGCAGATACTCCTTGCTGGGTGGGTTTCTGGATCCATAAGAGCACAGGCCCGCCCATCAAAGACTATAAGTAGATTGGCATTAAAGAAGCTAGCAGGTTGCAGAGTGGCACTACATTGGAGGTGCCGCTGGGATCCCCATTTTTTAAGCTCAGACCTTAAATACTCCCCTGCTGATTTCTAGGGAGATTAGTACATTCCCAGCATGAATTACCAGGAGGATCTTGTCACTCGGTATGAGCTGTAGGGAGCTGACCCTGAATGCACTTCATGCTCACTAACGTACCCACTGAATGGGAGGCTAGACAAGTTCAAGATGAAATTGCCCATGTTACAGAAATGAATTGCATCATAACATTCATCGTAATAAATTGCCCTTACTTGAGTAAGAAGCTAAAGATCCCCTGGCACAGCCGCCACCTCACGCCCTGTGTGGCCCCGCTTCTTCCCATCCCTCATGGACGGAGGGTGATGGAGGAGGATTGGCTGGGGATGCTGCAGGCCTCCACCAGCGCGGGGCTGCTTCTCTCAGGCCAGGTGCCCAGCCACTGTGGGGCGGGGGGCAGCCGGAGCTGAGTTCAGGGCGGCTGCTGAGCTCTGGTCGGCATTGAGTTCAGGGGGGGCTGCTCTTCCGCTTTGGCTGACACAGAGCTCAATGTCTATATGACCTCAATATTACTGAAGCCTCGTGGACCCCCTGGAATCTTTAGTGTGCCCCCCGAAGGGTCTCCTGCCCCCTAGGTTGGGAACCTTTGGAGCAAATATGTAAGTCCAATATGGTTGTTTGAAACACAAGAACAAAAGTCATGGTCCAATATCTAGACACTTGCACATAGACCCCACCCAATAACCTACCTAAGGATCAGGATTCTTGTAAAAATTTCAGTCCAGTAATCATTTTCATCACTGATGAGAGCAAGCTGTTGAGTAATGTACTCAATGTACGTATAATAAATATTATTTATGGAGTAGTACCAGTCAATGGAAATTATAGTTATTATGTATTCAGTGATTTCATCTTCTCATTAATAGTTATCAAAGGTCCAGTGTGACTCTTGTAAGAGGTGGGCACATATCCCCTGCCTTCCCAAAGGACTCAATGAAGAAAACCTACACGATGAGCACAAGGAGTGCAAGTGCAACAAATGTGCATAGCTGAGATGTTTAAAAAAAGTCTAAATTCTGTAATTGTATTTAGATAAATGTTTTAGTTTTCTTGTAGTAACACATCTGGCATGGAAATGCAAAATAGAAGTTTCATACTGTTGTTCAAGCCATTACAGGAAAAAAGATGTTCATAAGTCTGTATTATAACATATGTTTACAAAGTTGTTTTTCAATTTATTTGAAAAATCTTTGTTCTTGATTATATATTTGTATACAATAATAAAGTTTTGACAATTAGAAGGAATACCTCTCTTTCTTGCTGTGGTAGGCATAACTGAAAGTTGGTGGAATGAGGCTAAAGAACGGGATAAAGTTATACCAGAGAACAAAATTATTCTAAGAACACTATAAGAACTGTAAGAACACAGGTCGGCTTGCTGGGGGGACTGGCGCTGTACATGAAAGAAAGCATATCACCCAATGAAGGAAAACCTGCATATGAACCAAATATAAAATCGAATGTCTCTGGATGCTAACTCCATGCTTCATTAACAGCAATATAGCAGTAGGGATCTACTCCCGCCCACCTGGCCAGGATGGTGACAGGGACAGTGAAATAGTCTGGGAGATCACAGAGACTGCAAAAATCAAGACCTGGAAAAAATGGTGGATTTCAACTAACCCCATGTTGAGTGGGATGTAGAAATAAAATTTCTAGGGACCTTAACTGTAAGCTTCTTGGGTCACCTAGTCCTGGAACATTCAAGAGGAGAGGAAAAACAGGGCTACTTGCCAGTAACTACTGTTCTTCGAGCTGTGTTGCTCATATCCATTCCAATATAGGTGTGTGCATGCCACAGTGCACCGGTTCCTGGAACTTTTTTCCCCTTAGCAGATCCTGTAGGGTTGGCACATGTGCCCCCTGGAGTACTGTGCTCATGCCGCAGTACTTAGGGCACCACCAACCCCATGGCCCCTCAGTCCCTTCTTTCTGCTGACTCCGACAGCAGGGACGGAGGGTGGGTGTGGAATGGATATGAGCAACACATCTCGAAGAACAACAGTTATTGGTAAGTAACCGTGTTTTCTGTCTTCGAGTGATTGCTTATATCCATTCCAATATAGGTGATTAAATAGCCATACCCTGGAGGAGGCTAGGAGTCATCGGTGAGATGCTCTCATCAGCACGGCACTGCCGAATCCTGCGTCCTCTCTTGCCTGCTGCACGATGGCGTAGTGGGATGTGAAGGTGTGGACCGAGGACCAGTGGCAGCTTTGCAGATGTCCTGCAGGGGCACCTTTCCCAGGAAGGCCGCCGAGGATGCCTGGGCTCTGGTTGAGTGCGCTGAAACCGGTCCTGGTAGGAGCACCTTCACCCGCTCGTAGCAGCACCTGATGCAGGCTGTGATCCAGGTAGAGATACGCCGGGTGGAGACGGGTGAGCCCTTCAATCTGTCTGCCACCATCACAAAGAGTTGCATGGACTTCCGGAATGGCTGCGTCTGCTCGATATAATAGGCCAGGGCTCATCTGACATCCAGGGAATGCCATTTCTGCTCATCTTCCAATCCATGAGGTTTAGGGAAAAACACGGGGAGGAAGATATCCTGGTTAAAATGAAACAGACACCACTTTTGGCAGGAAAGCCAGGTGGGGCTTCAGCCGTACCTTGTCTGTATAAAAGACAGTGTAGGGGGGCTCCGAGGTTAAAGCTTGTATCTCAGAGACCCTTGTAGCCGATGTAATGGCCATCAGGAAGGCCACCTTCCAAGAGAGGATGAGCAGAGGGCATGTAGCCATAGCCTCAAAGGGAGGTCCCGTCAGCATGGTGAGGACCAAGTTCAAGTCCTAGGCAGGCACCATAGAGTATCCTTATTTTCTTTTCAAGAACAATGAATTGCATGAAAACATCTGGAAACTTGTCCCTAAGAATCACTTTCCCAACTTAAATGACTTTGCACCGAAGCTTTGTTCAATGTTAAGAATTACATCTGCAAAAGTATATTCTCAGTAATGAAATGTGAAATCAAAATACAAGCTAGAGAGTGACATCCATTGGCTGCTGCCTCTGACTTGCCTCTACAAATATCAATGTTGACATACAAGAAAAACATGGTTACTTACCAGTAACTGGTGTTCTTCAAGATGTGTTGCTCATGTGCATTCCAATATAGATGAGTGCCCGCCCCTGTGCATGGGTTCCTTGAACTTTTTTCCCCTTAACAGACCCTGTAGGGTCAGCTCAGGTGCCCCCTGGAGTACCGCACTCATGCCGCAATACATAAGGCACTGCTGACCCTACGACCTCTTAGTCCCTTCTTTCTGCCAACTCCGACAGCGGGGACGGGGGGCGGGTGTTGAATGGATCTGAGCAACACATCTCAAAGAACAACAGTTACTGGTAAGTAACCATGTTTTCTCCTTTGTGAGATTGCTCATATCCATTCCAGTATAGATGATTAAAAAGCAATACCTTGGAGGTGGGTAGGAGTTACCGGTGAACTGCCCTCAGCACGGCTCTGCCGAATCCTGCGTCCTCTCTTGCCTGCTGGATGATGGCGTAGTGGGACGTGAAGGTGTGCACTGACGATCAGCTGGCAGCTTTACAGATGTCCTGCAGGTGCACTTTCTCCAAGAAGGCCAAGGATGAGGCCTGAGTTCTGGTTGAGCGCGCTGTGAAGACCCCTGGAAGTGGTACACTCGCCAGCTTGTAGTAGCACTTGATGCAAGAGGTGATCCACTTGGAGATGTGCTGGGTGGAGACTGGGGATCCTTTCATCCGGTCCACCATGGCAATGAAGAGCTGCGTTGTTTTCTGGAAGGGTCTCGTCCTGTCAATGTAGTAGGCCAGGGTTCATCTCACATCCAGGGAATGCTACCTCTGCTCCTCCTCCGAACCATATGGTTTGGGAATAAACACGGGGAGGAAGATCTCTCAATTATAATGAAACTGGGAGACCACCTTAGGCAGGAAGGCTGGATGAGGTCTCAGCTGCACCTTATCTTTGAAGAATACGATGTAGGGGGGCTCCGAGGTCAAAGCTCTAGTCTCGGAAACCCTCCTAGCTGAGGCAATGGCCAACAGGAAGGCTACCTTCCAGGAGAGGATGAGCAAAGGGCATGAAGCCATGGGCTCGAAGGGGGGGGCGTTAGTCTGGAGAGAACCAGGATAAGATTCCAGGGAGGCACCAGGTCATAGACCTGCGGATAAAGGCTTTCCACCCCCTTGAGGAGCCTGACTGACATGGGGTGGGAGAACATCTCCCCTTTAGCGGCTGATGGAAGGCTGAGATAGCCACCAGGTGGACCTTAAGGGAGGCTAGGGCCAGGCCCTGGCCCTGGAGTTTCAGCTGAAGCAGGTACTCTAGGATGGCCTGAATAGAGGAGAGGCTCGGCGGGATACCCTGGGACTCCGCCCAGCAAGAAAACCACCTCCACTTGGCCCAGTACACAACCTGTGTTGATGGTTTTCTGCTGCCCAGCAGAATTTGTTGAACCTGCGCCGAGCAGGCGCTCTCTTCCTCCATCAGCCACAGAGTCTCCAGGCCATCAGGTGCACTGAGTCCAGGTCCGAGTACAGCAGGCGACCCTGGTCCTGGGAAAGCAGGTCGTGCTGTCTCAGGAGCTGTACTGGAGCGGCAATCGAGAGGTCCAGGAGCATGCTGTACCGGAGCGGCAATCGAGAGGTCCAGGAGCATGCTGTACCAATGCTGACTCGGCCAGGCCGGGGCAATGAGCATCATGTCTGCTCCGTCCCTCTTGATTTTCAAGAGGACCTTGGGCAGGATCGGAATGGGGGGAAGCACATACATGAGGGTCCCCTTCCACTCAATGAGGAACGCGTCGGATATCGAGCCCGGCTCACGACCCCGGAGCGAGCAGAACGTTGGTTACACTTCTTGTTCCAGGACGATGTGAACAGGTCTAGTTGGGGAACACCCCACTTGTGGAAGATGAAAGCCACTACCTCCAAATGCAGCGACCAGTGGTGGCAGGATAGAAACGACTTGCTGAGGCGGTCCACCTCGTCGTCCCTGACCCCCAGGAGGTGAGAGGCTGATAAATGAAAGTCGTGCCTCACTGCAAATCCCGAAGTTGAACAGCCGTCCGGCACAGGGCTGAGGACCACCCCCACCCTCCATCTGTTGATATAAAACATGGTTGCGGTATTGTCCGTCAGCACCTGTACCACTCTGCCCGTCAGGAACCTGAAGAACACCTTGCACGCCAGTCTGATGGCCCTGAGCTCCGTTACATTGATATGGAGGCTCCTCTCCTCCTCCATCCAGAGTCCCTGAGTGCCCAAGTTGGTACTGATGTGGGTTCCCCACCCCACGTCCAAGGTGTCAGAGATCAAGGTGACCGACAGGGTCAGATCCCCGAAGTGGATGCCCTTCAACACTGCCCTAAGGTTCCTCCACCAATTCAGGGAACCTAGGACCGATGGGGGGACTGTGACCATCCTATTCAAGGGGTGCCTGCTGGGCACATACACCAAAGCCAACCATATCTGGAGTGGCCTGAGCTTGAGGCGAGCCAGTCTCACCACATATGTGCAGGCTGCCATGTGACCCAACAGCTGTAGGCAGTGCCTGGCTGTCGTCGTGGGGCACTAGCGCAGTTGGGCAATGATCACAGCCATAGCCTCGAACCGAGGCTGCAGGAGGAAGGCTCTGGCCCGTGCAGCATCCAGGATGGCCCCTATGAACTCTATTTGCTGCACTGGGGATAGCATCGACTTCTGCTCGTTTATGAGCAGCCTCAGCCTGTTGCATGTGGCACAGGTGAGGGACACACTATCCTGCACTTGGGCCCTGGACTTGCCTCTTATTAACCAGTCGTCCAGGTAAGGGAAAATCTGGACCCCCTGACGTCTCAGATGAGCCGCCACCACCACGCACTTGGTGAAAACTCTTGGGGTGGAAGACAGGCCAAAGGGCAAGGCCATAAATTGGTAGTGGGACCCAGCTACAACGAATTGAAGAAAGCACCTGTGGCTGGGAAGGATAGATATATGGAAGTATGCATCCTTCAAATCGAGGGCGGCAAACCAATCCCCTGGACCCAGAGCAGGGATAATGGAGGCTAGGGAGATCTCGTGGAACCTGAGCTGCTTGATGAACTTGTTTAGATGATGCAGGTCTAATATGGGCCTCAGGCCTCCCTTTGCTTTGAGGATGAGGAAGTATCTGGAATAAAATCCTCTCCCTATTTTGTGCTGGGGGACCATTTCCACTGACCCCCATCGAGGAGGCTGTTTACTTCCTGTAAGAGGAGTTGCTTGTGAGAGGGGGCTGCGAAGAAGGGCTGCAGCCTGTCCAGGAAGGGACAGGACGGATCCAGAGGCATAGAAGGAGTGCCACCCTCGGGCGCACTGTCACAATTGACCTTTCTTATTCCTAGCCCCCTTGGGGGGCCCTTGTTGAGGGGCTGAGGACAAGCTAGGCCTATTACGCCTGCCGAACCCCCTGCTCCTATCTCTGCCCCTGCTAGGCTGATAGGGTCTAGGCAGTGGCCTAGATTGCTGCTGTGACTGTGGTCGGAACTGGCATTTTGAGGCCTGGGGCGTATAGAGGCCCAAGGAACATAGCATG
Organism: Mesoclemmys tuberculata; assembly: GCA_007922155.1. NCBI lineage: Eukaryota > Metazoa > Chordata > Testudines > Chelidae > Mesoclemmys > Mesoclemmys tuberculata. The sequence goes on along the minus strand of ML675616.1, from coordinate 110,644,221 downwards.
GCCCACGAATTCTTAAGGCCATGCAGCTTTTCGTCAGTCTTGTCCGAAAACAGGGCCGACCCATCAAAGGGGAGGTCCTGTATGGACTGCTTCACCTCCTGAGAGAGCCCTGAGGACTGCAGCCATGAACACCACCTCATAGCGATTGCAGAGGCCATAGCCCAGCTTGCAGTGACTGCGGCATCACTAGCAGTTTGTAGTGCCACCCCTGCCACAGTGATCCCTTCCTCCAGGACCGTAGCAAAGTCTGCCGCCTAATCATGGGGCAAAGCCTCTGCAAACCTCCTGAGGGAGCCCCAGAGGTTAAGGTTGTATCAACCTAAGAGGGTTGGTGGTTGGCAATGCGGAGCTGTAAGGCCCTGGTGGAGTAAACCTTTCTCCCAAACAAGTCTAGTTTTTTGTTGTCCTTGTTCTTAGGAGTGGAACTCCAATACCCCTGCCTGTCCCATTGATTGGCTGCCTCCACCACCAAGATTCCCGGGACCGAGTGAAGAGGAACTCAAACACTTCAGCTGGGACATAGTACTTTTTCTCAGCACCCTTGGATGTGGAGGCTACCAAGGCAGGGGTTTGCCATAGGGCCTTTGACAGTTTAAGGACCCTGTCATGCACAGGCAGGGCCACTTTTGGTGGGCCCTGTGCCCCAAAGGCACCAAATAGAGGGTCCTCCTCCTCTGAAAGCTCCTTGGCCTCCAGGTTAAAGTTAGAGGCCACCCTTTTCAGCAGCTCCTGGTGCACCTTGAAGTCTCTCAATGGCACTCTGTGGTCCCTGGAAGCTGCTTCATCGGGGAAGAGGAGGACGACTATGGGTGCTTGCCATGCTTACGGGGCCTCATTGAGGGTCCCTCCTCTGGGTCTGATTCCTCATCTGAGGAATGGCCCTCACACTCCTTGTCTGGTGCAGGAGACACTGAGTGAGTACCTGAAGATGGGACTGACACGATACCCTGTCCCATCTGGGCCCCCAATGGGCCCCAATAAGGCCATTGCCAGGGACCCTAGGGCCACCCTGGTGCCGGCATCGGTACCGATTGGTGTGCCTCCTGGTGGTGGTGGTGGTGGTGGGACTTCTGGGTCTCCCTACTTTTCAGAGATCCCAAGCCCTTGGAGCAGTGATTTCGGCTCCGTCTCTGGCCTTTGCTGCTCGATGCTGGGGACCAGCCCCTTGATGACTCTGAGGATGATGGAGAATGCAGGTGCCAATGCAAACGGTGCTGATGCAAAGTGGTGTGCTCCAAAGAGCTTGAAGATGATTGGTGGCTCGGCACCAATGACTTTTGGTGCCGTTTGCCCTTGGGGAAGCAGGAGTGGAACTGTCTGGAGCCTCACAGTGCCGAGCCTGCCTCCGATGACTGGGATCTGCAATGCGGTGCCGGGGAGTCCACCAGTGCCAGGGAGTGCACCGGTGCCAGGCTCCATGTCCAGTGCCGCCTAGGTGCGAGCTGTCTCTGCACCACGAGGCAGCCCTTGAGTGGCGCTGCTGTGAAAGGGTTGCCTTTGGTGCTGAGAACCATCCTTGGTGCTGCGGGGAGGATTCGCTCGATGAGGATGACTCGGAGCTGGGAGGGGATCTTCCACACTCTACCCTTGGTGACTGTCTGGCGGGAGACTTTCCCCTTGACGGAGGTCTCAACCAGCCTCGGGGGGGGGACCCATTTTGGGTTTGCCCCTAGACACCAGCCCTCTCTCCCTCGGCTGGAGGGGGGAGAGAGAGCGGAGGCGTGGGCAAGGCCATCAGTTCCTTTGCCGCCTGGGAATCCTCCAGTGTCGACGGCACCTACAGGAGCGCCCCCCCACTCCTGGGAGTCGGGGGAGGCTCCCTACATGGAGATGCAGGCACCGGAGCAAACGCGACGGGCCAGGGCTGGTGCACCTCTGTGCTCGACCCTGCCGGTGTCAACAGTATGGGGAAGTGAGCGCACTCCATGTGCTGCCGCCTCTTCTTCTTCGGCACTGGAGAAGTTTGTTGACGCTGAGTTGACTCTGGTGCCGGTAGAGCGCTCTGCATGAGGAGACACTCGGTGCCGAGGTGGATCAAGGTGTTTCAGAAGCTGACCAGAGCACCACGTCCATCAGGATGGCTTTCAGCCTAATGTCCTGCTCTTTCTGAGGCCGGGACTTGAAAGCCTTACAAATTTTACATTTTTCCCTCCGATGCTGCTCTCCCAGTCACTTGAGGCAGCAAGCATGAGGGTCACTAACTGGCAAAGCCTTGCCGCAAGCGGTGCAAGGCTTGAAGCCAGGTGACCTGGGTATGGCCCAGCCACACTGAGCCCTAAGGGCTCCTATCTAATTTAACAAACTACACTTAAACTCTAAACACTTAACTGCTAACAGCTAACTCACTAAAATGACAAAGGGGAAGATACTTGCAAGAGCGGGCGGAAAGAAGGAACTGAGGGGCTGTAGGGTTAGCCGTGCATTATGTACCGTGGCATGAGCACAATCCTCCAGGGGGCACCTGAGCCAACCCTACGGGGTCTGTTAAGGGGAAAAAAGTTCCAGGAACCCGTGCATGGTGGCATGCACTCACCTATATTGGGATGGATATGAGCAATAACTCAAAGGAGAAAGCCTTTTTCTTAAGGTTCTCACTAAGATGGGAGCTAGTCTCTTTATTTTTGTTACTACTTCTTAACCCCATTAATGCCTTAATGGCTAAATCCTTGTAAATCTAAAAAAATATAATTCCAGATCCTAGAATCAGATCATATTTCTGTATGTGGCCCTCAAATGATGGCCATTTGAGATGCCCCAATATTAGCATTCAGGCCACAGCAATGAAAAGGTTGGACCATCCTGATTCAAACTGGACTCAAGCTGTGCAATGGATCTATTTGCAATACAAATATGTTCATCATTATGTATTGCCACAGCATTTAGAGACCCTACCCCCCCTCCATTGCAGCCCAAAGCCCCATTATGCTAGATGCTGTACAAAGAAAATGGACTCTTCCCCAAAGAGCTTACAGGCCACATATAAGGGAATTAAGTGGATACACTAGAGACGAAAAGCACAAGGCATTGTCTACACTTGATTTATGGCAGCAGTGCTGTGTCAAAAACCCCACTGCAGAACGCAGCTATGCCACCAGAAGCATGCTTCTGTTGACAGCATTACATGGAGGATAGCTCTATAAGAACGAAAGCTTATCTCACCAACAGAAGTTGGTCTAATCAAAGCTATTACTTCATCCACTTTCTTTCTCTTGTTCCTATTCTGTCAGAAAAACTGTTGGTGTATCTCAGGAAGCTATGCAGGCATTGGCTCTGTAGTGTAGAAATAGCCCACAGAAAGCATGGGTCAACATTGGTCCTCAAAGCAATGTATTTGATGCTGTAGGCTTTGGATTGGGCCTCTTGTCAGTTCACAACAAAAACAAAACAAAACAAAAACACAGCTTACAGTACTCCTTATCCAGTTTTCCTCTCCCAAGAGAAATATATACCCTAGAGAATCAGTGTTTAGAAACAGCTTCCAAGTGTATCTCATTCTGAAAGATCTTGTATGTATCACATTAATCATCTTAACCTGATGCAATTCTCCTACCAAAACGCTAAGAAAGGATTTCACTCTTTCCTCCACCCCCTCCCTCCCAAAACACCCACCCACCCATTCATTGATTGCTGTGTTAGTTTGGCATATTTAAATGCTTTTTGAAAGTGAATTCAAAAAATGGAGTGTGTCAGCTTTGTAAACTGGTGGATAAGATGCCCTTCGGACAACAATACATTCACATGGAAAGGGGAACAGTACCCAGTTGTTCATGAACCTGTATTGTTGGGAATAAACGCTGGCAAGCCACGTGATCGTCCTTCATCTCTGTCCCTTGGCTGCACTCGCCGTGCTTAGGTACTAACAGCACATGTTCCCAGGCCGCCTTATCACTGCTTTGGCCTTCACAGAGGAAGTACAGGGCCCACGGGACCCTCTCGAGCATGAAAACAGGCTTGTAAATCATGGAACCATATTGTGTGTATACTATATAATAAAGGACCCCGAGAGGCCTCGGGACGCTTCTTTGCCGCACTCCCCGTCTTCGCCTGGTTTGTCGTCGCATCTGGTGACCCCGACGTGATTGTGATCCGGCGGTGCGATCCAGCCCCCCTGCCTCATCGGCTGGCAAAGCCTAGGTGCACCACAGCGGGAACGCTCCCTCGTGAGTATGGGGGGGGACTTGTCCGTGCCTCAGAAGGCTCACGCGAAAGAGCTTTCTAAACTCCTCCGACAGACCGGGTGCGCAGCTGCCTCCCTCAAACAAATTGAAGACCTTGTGCGTGTTATAGAATACAAATGCCCCTGGTACCCTGACAGGGGCTCCCTGTGTTCTGATGATTGGCAAAAAATAGGTGCGCGGCTCTTACAAGAGCCCCGCTCTGATATTCGGCATATTCTTCTCTGGCAGCACTGTGCAAGCGCGATAGGGCAGTTGCGGGCGGAAGCGTCCCCTGTCGCGCCCCAACCCACAAAATCCCTGTCACCTACCCCCACTCCTCCAGCCTATGCCACTGCCGACCCTACGGCTCCCCTTGAGCATTCAGACGCCCCCCAACCTGCAAAAGCAGGGGGCGTACGCGCTGCTCTGCATCGAGCTCAAGCGCAGGGCCAGGATCCCCTCACGGAGGAATGGGAAGGGGAACTCCCCGAGCTGTTTCCCGTTCAGTATGCAACAGATGCGGCTGGGGCACCAGTCGTAACCTGGGGCCAGCTCAGTTATTCTACTCTGCGGGAGTTGAATAAGGGAGTTCGTGAGTCAGGCTTGCACTCCTCGTATGTGTGGGGGCTAATTGAAGGCATAGCTAATGGACACCACATGATTCCCCAAGATTGGAAAGATCTTTTCCGAATGATTCTTTCCCCAACTCAGTATTTAGTCTGGGACAACGAGTTCAGGCAGGCCGCTATTGCGGCTCAGTCCGCCCAGGCTGTTCCCGACCAACTTTATGGGGCTGGCGGTTTCGCCACGGTCGAAGCGCAGATGCAGCTGCCCCAGGAAATGTTTAAAATCACTAATCTCTGTGTACAGCGTGCTTTACGTCGTGTTCCCATTACTAACAAGCCCCTTCTTTCCTTTACCAATGTTCGGCAGATGGCCTGTGAGCCTTTCCACCAGTTTGTGGATCGGCTCAAGGAAGCCATTCACCGCCAAATTGATAATGTTGAGGCACAGGCGGAGCTGCTTCTACGCTTGGCATTTGAACAGGCCAATGCAGATTGTAAGAAAATTCTTCAGCAGGTAGTGCACCGTCTGGGGTATGGGCTAGCTGACATGGTCAAGGCTTGTGCAGAGGTTGGCACCCAGACGCATGCTATGGCCCTCCTTGCGGGGGCCCTCCGTGCTGGAAATAAGCCCACTGGTAATTGTTTTAACTGTAACAAGCCCGGTCACTTTCGTCGAGAGTGTCGAGCCCCGGGGGGGGGCGCCTTTAAGGGAGGCCGCCCACCCGGCGGTGGTGCTGCCGGCCGCCCTTCGAAAAAATGCCCCCGTTGTAATAAAGGGTTCCACTGGGCCAACCAATGTCGCTCCAATCCTCCGGGAAACTCCCGACCGGGCCCCCCTCAGGCCCAGGTCTAAACATGGGGGTTGCTAAGTCATCCTCACCCCACTCCCCCTCTCCCGCGCTTCACGGGGAGGCTGGGATTAATTTGATAAATGCTCAGGACTTGTCCTCAGCACTCCCGGGAGAGGTCCTGCTTATGCCCACTCAGTTGCAGGGCCCTCTCCCCGACGGCTCTATTGGGCTTATTCTCCCCCGCTCCTCTGCAGGTGCACAATCTGTTATGGTGGTTCCCGGGGTTATCGACTCCGATTACTCGGGAACCATCTTTGCCCAATTCTGGAGTAATTTTCCCTTATCACTTAAAAAGGGCGAATCATGGGCTCAACTCGTCATCGTCCCTTGTTTATCATCTGATGGGTCAAGTGCGGCGCAGTGCCGTAGCAGTCAAAGTCCCACTCCCCCCTCTCATGATCGAGCCCCCCTCTTCCATCCGCAGGTTGCCGCCCTAATCCAGCAGATACAGACTGCCAAGCCGACACGTGAGTACATCATCAACGGAAAAAAACTAAATGGGTTGCTAGATACTGGGGCGGACGTCTCAGTTATAGCCCAGCGGCACTGGGATCCTGCGTGGCCCTCTGAGCCCGCTCCTTCGGTTTGGGGTGTGGGGGGTATGCAGTCATCCCAACGCAGCGCCCACTGGCTCCCTGTGATTGACCCTGAGACCCACGCACAGGTCGCTCATATTCGCCCCTGTGTCCTCCCAATTGCTCTCAATCTCTGGGGCCGTGACCTTCTCTCCCAAATAGGTGCCTCTCTCACAGCACCATGACGCGCCCCACCGCTTTGGCGCTCAGGTGGAAGCCCCACGACCCTGTCTGGGTCGACCAGTGGCCCCTTCCCCGCGAAAAACTCGCCGCTTTGGAAAATTTGGTACAGGACCAGCTTTCTGCTGGCCACCTCGAACCCTCCACTAGCCCTTACAATACTCCGGTATTTGTAATCCGTAAAAAATCTGGCAAGTGGCGACTTCTCCATGACCTGCGAGAAATTAATAAGTTAATTGAACCCATGGGCCCCTTGCAATGTGGTACACCAAACCCCAACCTTATTCCCCACGACTACCAATTGGCTGTTATTGATTTAAAAGACTGCTTTTTTTCTATCCCTCTTGACCCTCAAGACACTCACTATTTTGCCTTCACTGTTCCCGTTTTAAATAATTCTCAACCCACCACACGTTTCCAGTGGACCGTTCTTCCACAAGGGATGCTTAATAGCCCCACCCTGTGCCAACATTTCGTTGCACAGGCGCTTTTATCCTTCCGCAGGCAATTCCCGTCCCTGCTGGTCTATCATTATATGGATGATATCCTCATTGCTGGCCCTGTTCTCCCCGCAACTTGGCAAGCTGATCTTGTTTCTGCCTTGTCGCCCTATGGCCTTTGTATTGCCCCCGAAAAAATTCAAACCCAGCATCCGTTTCTCTATTTGGGACATAAGCTTCATGCTGCCTATTCTGCCCCCGTCCTCCCAACCCTAAAGATTAATTCCCCAGTCACCTATGTTACTTTACAACAAATTCTTGGAGCAATAAATTGGCTCCGTCCCTATTATCGCCTTACTACGGCTACCTTGCACCCACTTTTCTCTGCTTTAAAGCAGGGTAAGCACCCAGCCGATCTCATTACCCTTTCCACCTCCCAGCTTGAGGTAATTTCCCAAGTCAATTCTGCGCTTGCCTGTCGCTGGGTGGATCGGGCAGTCGATAATGTCCCACCCAAGCTCATTTGTCTCCTTGATGTTTCACAGCCCTGTGCTGTCATTGCTCAGGATCTTTCCCCTGCTCTTTATATTCTGGAGTGGCTTTATTTGCCACACGCCCCCCCTAAAACCCTATCCCCCTTAGCCTCCATGCTTGCACAATTAATCACTAAGGGTCGTTTGCGTGCTCTTGCTCTTTTGGGGGTTGATCTCGTGGAAATCATTCTCCCCCTCCCTCTCAAACACAGTGCCACCATGCTGGCCCTTTCAGATGACCTTCAGTTAGCCCTGGCCGGCTTTGTCGGCCGGCTCTCATATCATGCCATGAAAGACCCCCGGCTCCACCTTGTTCAACACCTTCCTGTGCAGTTAATTTCTTTGCTTGCTCCCACACCTATCCCTTCTGCGCTCACGGTTTTTACTGATGGCAGCCCAACCCGGGGGGTCGTCTCCTGGCGTTCCCTCGGTCGGTGGCAATCCCGATTTACCCCCCCCCAGGCTTCTCCTCAACAATCGGAGCTGGCAGCAGTTTGCCTTGCCTTTTCCTGCTTTTCAGATCAGCCCATCAATATTATCACCGATAGCCTGTATGTTGCCAATGTTACCTCCCAAATTTCTGGCAGCTATATTTCCCCTAATATGGATGTACCCCTTCTCCGTCTGTTTCTTGCCCTTCAGCATTCGCTCCAGGAGCGTTCTCACCTTTTTTTTATTGCCCATATCCGTAGTCATCAACCCTTCCCTGGGTTTTTATCTGAAGGTAATGCCCATGCTGATTCCCAACTCCGTACCCTCCTCCCGTGCTCTGCCATTATTAGCCATGATCTCCATCACCAAAATGCTAAAGCCCTTGCCCGTATGTTTTCCCTCCCCCTCGCAGAAGCCCGTGCCATCATCCAGCAGTGTCCCCAGTGTTCATCCCACGCTTCCTACCCCCCCACCGGGGTAAATCCCCGGGGCCTCTCCTCTAATGATCTCTGGCAAATGGATGTTACCCATTTTCCCCCTTTTGCACCTTGGCGTTATCTTCACGTCTCTATTGATACTTATTCTGGCTTCCTCTGGGTCACCCCCCAAAAGGGTGAAAAGGCTCGTCATGTTTTAAATCACCTTGTCCGTTCTATTGCCGTTATGGGTGCGCCTGCTCGTCTTAAAACTGACAACGGCCCGGCATACTGCTCCGAAGCCGTTGCTGCATTTTGTTCCCGCTGGAACATGACCCACACCTTCGGTATTCCCTACAATTCCCGCGGCCAGGCCATTGTGGAGCGCGCTAATCGCACACTCAAACAGGCTTTACTCACACAAAAACAGAAAGGGGGAATTCCCCTCTCACTCCCTGACAAAGAAGAATGGCTTGCTACCGTTCTTTTTACATTAAATCACCTTAACCTTATTTCGGATGGCCCCCGCTTTGTATCCCGTACCCAAAAGCATTTCCGTTCTCATGAAGTTTTACCAGCCCCCAAGGTCACTTACCGCCTCCTGCCCGGGGACAGCTGGAGTAAGCCGGTCCCCCTTATCACCTGGGGGCATGGGTATGCTGCTGTTTCCACAGAGGCCGGACCGGTGTGGGTCCCTGCACGGTACGTGAAGCCCTGGTTAGGAGATGGCGTGGCACCAGGGCCTGCAGAACCCGATTCCCGACTTCAACCTGCGCCTGACCCAGGACCCCACCACGCCGGTGACCACACAGAGACGTCGCGGAGGCCCGAACCCTCCCGTGACATGGGGTCAGGTCAAGACCCTGGCCAGACAGGCAGAAAAGACCCTTGATGACCGCTACCTCGATAAAACACCAGAAAACTTTGTTGTTGCTCTTATTGCCTGTCTTAATGCCAATTCCTGTCTTTTGTTATGTATTATTGTAATAAGTATGTGTCCCATTTGTTACACTGCCCCCTTGTCTGCACCCCCCCTTGCAATGAATGTCTGGGAGCAATTTGCGATTATGCTTAATCGGACCGATTTCTGCCTCTCCCGGCAGGTAGCAGTGGGACAGGTGTTAAGTACCTGTCTGGTCCCGGTCTGCCACGATGCCTCCGAGGTGGAAAACTCCACCTGGTTTTATGGCAGCTTGGGACAAGATACCACTATAAAAAACCTTGGCTACACCGCCTATCATAATTGGGGCACCCAGTCCAAACGCCCCCCGCTTCATGCTATTATGCTTGATACTCCATATGTTGCTAGTTTCAATGCTTCATGTGCCCGAATGGTTAATTGTACAAAACAAAATTGCTATCTCTCCCCGATGTTTTCCCTTAATTGCTCCTCCTACCTAAATATTTCCTACTTGTACAAGCACGTCTTCCTGCCTAACGGGTGGTTCTGGACGTGCTCTGGCCTCACATTCAATTACATACCGGCCAACCTTTCAGAGGGGGTCACCTGCTGCCTTAGCAGGCTCTCCCTCATTCTCCCCGCAAAGAGTCCTCTGTCTAAGCGTAAGCGATCTGCACGCCCACTGGACCCCTCCTGTGACAGTCACATTTCCCTACTTTCCACCACAGCAACTGTTGCCTTAGCCGTTTCTTTAGTGGGGGTGCCTGGGTTAGCTGTTAGAAATAGTAAAAATCTCAATGCATTAGCTTGCTCAGCTGTAAAGGCTTTAAATGCCACTTCTGTTGCTATCTCCCTGTTAAACTCTGAACAAGCTGAACTCCGACATGGGGTCCTGCAAAATCGAGCAGCTATTGATTATCTGTTATTTCTGCACCATTATGGATGTGAAAAGGTGGAGGGCATGTGCTGTTTCAACATTTCAGACCATTCTCACGCTATTGACAATCAATTATTAATGTTACAAAATCTTACTTCCCAAATTCGCATACACACCGATCCCATCTCTGCCTGGTGGGAGTGGTTAGCCTCCCTCCTTCCCGGGTGGGGGTGGCTTCACCAATTAATCACCTATGGAGGCCTTGCCTTGCTGGCCCTCCTTGTGTGCTGTTGTGGGCTGCAATGTATTCCATCTCTCATTGCCCTGTGCCTCAATGGCTGCCCCTGGACTCATAAAAAATATTAAGGGAGGAGATGTTGGGAATAAACGCTGGCAAGCCACGTGATCGTCCTTCATCTCTGTCCCTTGGCTGCACTCGCCGTGCTTAGGTACTAACAGCACATGTTCCCAGGCCGCCTTATCACTGCTTTGGCCTTCACAGAGGAAGTACAGGGCCCACGGGACCCTCTCGAGCATGAAAACAGGCTTGTAAATCATGGAACCATATTGTGTGTATACTATATAATAAAGGACCCCGAGAGGCCTCGGGACGCTTCTTTGCCGCACTCCCCGTCTTCGCCTGGTTTGTCGTCGCACTGTATCACATGATTTAAAGCAAGGGTGTCAAAAGTACAGCCCACATGTTGTACTTGTGGGGTCTGCCTTACCTATTCTAATTCAGAAGCTAAGATTTCATTAGAAAAAAGTTTCTAGCCTGCGCTGATGCAAAGATAATCTTTCAAATGTCGAGAGTATGACTGATACAGTGTCATCTATACAAGTCTTAAGGCAGCCTGAAACAAGACGCAAATGCCAACCATTCCGTCCCCTCCATTAGTCTGACCCGAGTGCTAACTCTGAAGTCAAATGAGGATACTTCAGACTCAACATTAACTAAGCTCTGATCATTTTAATGGGAGGAATGAGAGAGGAAGCAAAAAGATTCTGGGTTGGGAACTGGAAGTTGCTCACGAAAGGAAATGCAGAGAAGAGAGACTGGGAAGGAGAAGGAAAAATAGGATGGAGACAGAAGAGCAACAAATGGTTGGAATAGCACTAGGGTAACTGAAAAATATTAAAAGGCAAAATTATAAACATTTGATACTTCAGTTGGTAGTCTCAGCAGAGAAGCCAATGAGAATGTATGAAGCAAGATTAATTAATACACTGATTTCCTTGATGACAAATAGGTCCTTTAGCTCTGACAGGAAACATATGGAAAGGACAGTGGAAGGCAGCTTGCACAGTTAATACCCTTGCTGTATCTGTTACAAAGCTAAAAAATTGAGTCAAGGTTTGTTATTCCAACATCTTTAATTACCACTAAATTAACAAAAAATTAACAAAAAAATAAAATTAAAAACCAATTAGTGATTTAAAAAAAGATGCTGGAGCTTACACAGGTGGAAAAATAAGTCCAATACAATAGAATCTCAGCGTTACAAACATTTTGGGAATGAAGGTTGTTCATAATTCTGAACAAAACGTTATGGTGGTTCTTTCAAAAGTTTACAGCTGAGCATTGTCTTAATACTGTTTGAAAGTTTACTACGCAGAAGAAAAATGCACCTTTTAACCATCTTAATTTAAATGAAACAAGCACAGAAAAAGTTTCATTCCCTTTTCAAATCTAACTTTCCCCCTTTTTTATTTTTTTTTTAGTAGTTTACATTTAACATAGTACGGTATTTGCTTTTTTTTGGTCTCTACTGCTGCTTGATTGTATAATTCCGTTTCCAAATTAGGTGTGTGGTTGACTGTTCAGTTTGTAACTCTGGAGTTCATAAATCTGAGGTTCTACTGTACATGATTAGCAAAAAGAATTTCAGAGATCTTATCTTTAGCAAAGGGACAAAAAGGATTAAAAAAAATACCTGCTCTATCATTTCCCAAACCAAGCTCCAGATTCTGTTAGAAAACCTACAGTATCAACCCTAGTAAAGTGCATTTTCCTGTACTAAAACAAGACTGATAATTTGCAACTTGGCCTTATCCACTGACTGAAAAAAAAAAGCTGTCTACAATACTTGATATAATTGTGTAGTTTTTAACCATAATTTGAGAATTTCAGTAGCTTTTTATGTATTTTCTTGCTATTTTGAAGACTCCACTATGAGTTTGAACAGAAAATCTGTAAAACCAATTAAACAGAGGGGAAGGAAAGTGTTACAGGAAATGCAGCCCACAATCCTTCAAAGACTTATAAATGTGTACTAGACCCACTGAAGTCAACTGGTTTCTCATATATGTAAAATTAAGTATGTTTTTAAGTCTTTGTAGAATTGTGGCCTAATTATCATCATCTCATAAAGATGAAATTAAAATAATCTACCAAAGCAGTATTTTCTGGAACATGACAAAAGGGAAAAATATACACTCCGTAGCATCAATTTGCCATGACAAGTGAGACTATATAGAACCACTGCTTGTTTTATTTTTTGAAATAAAAATGAGTGGTTATAACAATATTTTTCTTTTAACAGGTCACCCTGCAGAATCAAAGATGCGTGAGAGTCCAACAACAAAAATCAAGAACCATTTTTTGAAGTAAAATAGCACCAAAGATATAAAAATTATTATGTACAATATAAAAATGCTTCAATACTTTATGGGGGAAATACATTATAGTTTTACAACATTTTAACAATTTTTTAAAAGCATTTTAATTTAAGTTTATTCTTAGATGTAGCACTTCCAGTTGTGAATTTTCTTTGAAAACCTACAGAACTGTTTAACATTTAGTCCAGGTTGGGCAAGTTAATGTTTTGACAACTCAAAGACCTGGAGATACTTAAAATTTACACTAATACTCTTAGCAAAAAATAGTTCTTCTCCCTTCCATCTCCAGCTAGTTTTCTTTACAGCTGCTCCCAGGAAATGCTTGAGAGAGCTGTCTCTTCTCCCTGGAGTACAGCTGACTTACTCCAAATTTACACCACCATACTGGAAATAGCATTTGGCCCCTAAAGGCTAAGTCTCTTTCATACAAGCTACAAGAGGTTACTTCCATTTATAATTTTTTTTAAAACCATCATTAGCCCAAAACGTTGCTAAAAAAGGAAACATATTTTATCATTGAAACAGTGGTTTATTAATTATATTAATTACTATTAGAGTTTTATCAAATGAGTTCATAAGATACTTAATTTAAGGCTCTGCCTATACTGATATTTGAAACCACAATGGCACCTTCATAGAGAATAATTTTTATAGACTTACAAATTTCAGTGTAGATAGGACTTGAGGTTTTGGGGGAAAAGGGCAGGGGAGTTGATTTTTTTAAATTGTGGATTTAGACCTGCATGCAGCTCTTTATGGTACAACACGAATACATTTGTGTTGAGCTTGTCTTACTCTTTTCTGATCTCAAGAAGGGCACAGATGTTAGGAAATTTCCCCACATTGCTAGAGGTAAGTTAGCACAGGAAGTGCTAAACAAACAGAATGGAATCACTGGGATCCCTTTTCTGCTCCTCCAAGCAATAAAGAAAGCCTCCTATTCCATTTTACAGAAGATAATGTATATAAGCCACAGATCAGAGCGTGAGTCTGACAGTGCTCAGTGTCATAATGTAATGTCACAAAGATGTTTTGCAGTGGTTGTATTGTGACAACTTCATTAACTGTTTTCTCTATATCTCCATTCAGTGATACTGTCTTTTCAAAAGACCACCATTGTAGCTATTTTTCTTTTTTAAATAATCTATTTAAAACATTAGTTTAAATTATGCCCTTGCCAAGCATGCACTCCACTGAAGTCAATAGAGTTGTGCCTATTAACACTTAGGGCTGAATGCGGCCCACTTGTGACTTTTTTCCTTCTCAATACTTAAGGAAAAGGGGCACTTAGTAAAACTTGTTAACGCATCACCTCTAGATAAGCCTGTTAGGGATGGAAGAGAATTTAGATTAGAGTATGAATTGTACGTTAGAGCATGTAATGGAAATTGGTGGCAGTTCTCCACAAGACAGTACATGTAAATGTAAGGCAAAAAACAAATACACACAGATATTGGAGGCCCTCAAAAGTTCCTTATGTACATTTCCCTTTCTCATATAAGTTATATGATTTTCATGCCAGTGCTAAAAATTAATCTAAAAACACTATACAAATATTTGTTTTAAATAATGCCTTTTAAATGCTTTTCTATAAATGCTTGTTTTAGTTTTGAACAAGCCATTTATAGGGTTTGATTTTATGTAGCTTTTTAATTACATAGCTTAGAGTGAAATCTTTTTCCAGATAGTGTTCTATTGTAATTTTGACATGAAACTGATGATTTAATACATTAACAAGAATGTGACTGTTACATAGTACAGTGACAACTGTTTGTATAATCCTTAGCATTGTAAAGGCCCCAGAGGCAATTTGCCATTCAGCTGTAAACAAAAAAGTCTTCCAGTACTTGTTGGCAATGTGGAAGAATGAGTTCCCTTCACACAATTTAACCTTCACTGTCAACTGGATTTCAGAGTTTTCAAAATTAATCTTCTGAGGCAGTTTGGAAACTCTTGTCTGAGGAGGAGTCAAAATCCATTTCCAAGACAGATTCTTCAGAATTCATGAAGAAAGTAGGATGAGAATCCGAGTCTGAGAGTCCCTTTATACCAATAGAAATTTGCTTCCTGGCTGAGTCTCTGTAGTATGGAAAATCCCAGAGCAAACCTTCAAGGTCTGCAGAAGAGTGGGGCACTTTAGAATGACAGTAGGGAGAATGAAACTCTACATTAGGTGGGACAGTCTGACATTTTCTTAGTGATGCATAGCTCTCTTTACTGTGGGGGGCAAACAAAAACAAATACCTATTAGCAATATTTTAGCGAGGTTTCTATTTCAGTTCAAGGGGTGATGGAATAGGGGTTTTTCCTATGTGCAAGAAAACATTACAGCTTCTCCCAGGGAAAACAGAAAATAAGGCATCAAAAGTCTGAGCTTGAATGAAGCATTTCCTGCGGGGGTGACCACATTGTTCTGAAATGTGATACAACTCAAGTATGGAAAGGTTGTGTGAAGAAAATCACTGAGATGACCTGATAAACCTCAGGCATTGAGGCTAAATTTATACAACTCCTCTCCAGTGCTACTGAATGAAATCAGGGATGGTCAATAGGTGACCAAGTCTCCCTATTAGGCAACTGGAGGACAATCTGCAGTGATAAAATGCTGTGAAGTCTGTTACCTCCTTCTATTATTTAAAAAAAAAAAAAAAAAAAAAAAAAAAAAGGTAAGTACCAGCATTAATTTGTTTACAGAATAGTCATTTTAAATTGATTTCCTATACAAAAATTTATGTAGTTTCAATTTACTCACAGCTACACATGTTTTGTGCTTACAGATAGGGTTCCTATTCCTTATTCAGTCAGTAGTTAAAATGTTACCAATTCTAACAAAACCTGTTAGTTTCCTATGTTTTAGAACAGTAGTTCACAATCAGAAAATTATTCCTCTTTCCTCACAGTCAAACACCAAATATATTTAGTACCAAATTCCTCTTCTTTCCTGGAGACTCTTTATTTGGATGACTACTTTATTAGCTGAAATTTGGATGTGCTAAGAAACATTAACTACAGAGTTAAAATTTGGGGACCGTGTTAGGAAACTTAACAGCACAAATTCCCATGAAATTCTGACTTCTACTGAGAATTGAGAGATAGGGTTTGTGTCTTAAGGAAGAAGAGGAGAAATAAAGAAAAGCAGATCTTTATGGAGGAAATATTGTCAGTTGTTGCCAGAGGCAGAAAAATCAACCAATTCAAACAGGAATTCGGAATCCCAGAAGAGAAAGTTACTCCAGGATGCCAGAAACTAGAGCTTTAAGACTCATCACTAGAGTCAGCCAAAGCAAAGGAGGAACAAGACCAGGATTTTCCTTTTTATACTTATTTTGAAAATGGGAGGGAAACTGTAGTTACAAGCAATGGAATGGCATCTGATAGATCCACTGGCTGCCTTCCTCTGAATCCTCCTCTACAATGTGCTTTTTTAAAAAAAATAAAAAATGGATTTGCATGCATCAGACTTAGGATTGCTATGCAGAGATGGTGTGGCATATCAAAGCTGGAAATCTGATGGTCTATTCAGAAAAACTGGAGTAGAACCAGCAGGCAAGCTATCCATGAGTAAGTACCCTGAGAAAGCCCCTGCTGAGTATGAAACCAAGCTTTAGAAGCTGTCAGTAGGCTTACAAGAACACAGCTTATTTCCCCACTAGCTACCAGAATCTCTCAGTAGCTCCCAATTCCTCTGGGGACAGGATTTTCACGTTCCTCCCCACAACTGTCCTGCTTCCCAGTCAGCAGTTCTTTATCCCTGCAGCTAGATGAAGTTGCTTGGTCTGATGTTCCACTCCAGCAGTGGTGGCCAGAGAAAAGAGGGCCACACTATCCACCCCTCTAAAGACAATATGAAGGAGTTCTAGATACTTCCCATTATCTGATGTTCATCACAGTGCAGGAAAAAGCAAGAAATTGAAGGACTCTCTTCTGATGAGAGTCCATCTTCAGAAGCAGAGAAAAGACTGAGAAAAGAAAGAAGCTGGGGTTGTATAGGCAGGAAAGAGAATGGTGAATCTAGAAAAACAGGCACTCCAAGTCCCTGCTGCAATTGCCTCAGCTATTATTAGTCCTGAGGAAAGAGCATGAAGCCATTTACTGAAGAAAACTCTTGATCATTGAACATTGTGATTGATATCAGGTCTAATGAAGAGAGAAAGGAAAAACAATCCTTAGTCAGTATACTGTAACACAGAGAGAACAGGGCTTTCTCTATGAAACAAATTTCTATTTACCCTTGAAATAATCTACTAAATGCTTGTAACAGTATTAATAATTGTGCTACATTTTGTTTTGACTGTAACATAAATGTAAAAGAAATTAATCAGTTTGCACACAGCAGCACTATGATTTACCTGGATGTATTGAATATCTTATTTCTTGCCCGAGAATAAACTGTACTAACAATCCGACGTAGTTGTCCCTGCATCCATTGCACATCATCAGGGATATCGGGAAACCAGTCTACTAACCTGCAGTCATCAAAAAATAAAGTGTTTCAGCAACCCTAAATTTATGTTGAAAGTTCCATATAAGTTCTGGAATACAAACTTTAACACACACACACAGACGTATAACCCCTGGTCCCCCAGCTAATATGGAGGTTGCTTACTCTAACTGGAGGTTCTTCGAGAAGTGTGGCCCCTATGAGATGGAGTCTGGAAATTCTTCAAAGCAGTGTCCATTGGCTTGCACATGCACAGTAGCTCTCCTCGTGCTCCCAACCAAGAGTATTAAGAGACAATGGGGGTGGGGTGGGGGGGAGAGAAGATTGACACCTCTTCACTTCCTCCCCTTATAAATCCAACAGGATCTGAAGCAGAGGGGATGGAAGGCAGGTAGTGGTGAAGATAAGGGCCACACATCTTGAAGAACTCCAGTTACAATAAGTAACCTCCACTTCTTCAGAGTGATGGTCCCTATGTGTATTTCACACCAGGGTGATTGACAAGCATTGTTCAGACCAGAGGTGGGTGCGAGAAAGCTGCTGGTAGTAAAGATGCTTGCAATACAGCTGTTCCTACCGCTGCATCCACAGCCAAAGCATGAACTAGGGCACAGTGAGCAGGTGACTGCTCTAGCAATGTCCTGCAATGGAATGTCTGATAGGGATACCATGTAGGCAGCCTGTATTTGCGTAGAGTGAGTGAGGAATGTTTGCTATTTTGTAGCAGTCTAAGGCCCGGTCTACAGTTACCTTGGCGATTCGGCAACAGTCGACAGGAGATATGCAAGTGACGCAAATCACTTGTGTATCTCCCATCGACTTTGCAGCATCTCCTCCGTGTGGCATCCATACTGCGCTGCGTTGAAGGGAACAGCGCTCCCTTCAGCGCAGCGCTACTCCACTTACAGGGGTGGTTTTCCTGCGTCGCTTCCTGGATCAACTGAGCGTGTCTATACAGACAGCTCAGTCGATCCAGAGCAATCGATGTGACGGCGGCAAATTACCGCCATCAATGTAGACACAGCTTAAGATACATCCAGAGACCCATTTTGAAATCCTCTGGGAGGATATGGCTTGCCCATGCAACCTCTCTGGTATGGCAACGAAAAGTCTTGGTGATTTCCTAAATGGTTTGGTTCTTTGCCAGTAGAATGATCAGGGCATGCTAGACATCAAGGGAGTGGAGTCTCTTGTTTTCAAAGGAAGCGTGGGCTTTCAGGAAAAATACAGACAAGTATAGATGTAGAACTCAGAAACAATCTTAAGGAAAAACATGGGATGTAATTGAAAAAAACCTTTTCTTTGTGAAACACCATATAACAAGGGTCCACCATGATGGCTTTGAGCTTGCTGACCCTCCTAGCTGAGGTAGTTACTAAGAACACTATTTTCATGGACAGCTGGAGCATGGTTCAAGTGGCCATGGAGTCAAAAGGTGGACTAGTGAGCCTGGACAGGACAAGGTTAAGATCTCACTGAGGGTAGATTTAAACACTGGTTAGAAGGTCCTGATCAGGCCTTTCATGAATTGTACTGTAGCTGGCTGAGCAAGAACACAGCATGCTTCCACCAGAGGAAGAAAGGCACTAATTGTTGCTAGGTGTACTTGTAGCAAACTGACAGAGAGATCTGAAGTCTGCAGGGATAAGAGATAGTCTAGAGCAGTGGTTTGCAACCTTTTGTCATTTGCGGACTCCTAAAAAATTTTAGAGGTGCGAATCCTTTTAGAAATTCAACCTGTGAGCCACAGACCCCTACTATAGAAGTCTTAGACTGAAAGCTGACTGAACAGAATTCAACTATAAATATTGCATCTGCTTGGCACAGCATTTTATGCAGTGTGAGAAAGGGCACTAAACTGGGCTTCTATGGTAGCGACAACACTTCTGGGTTTTGATCTGTAGGTGGGGGTATTCACATACTTTTGATTGATAAGACAAGCAGAATACCTTTTCTGGGATTCAAAACTTTATTTTCATAGTCACCTTTCATGGATCCCTTACATATAGTCTGTGGGCCCCATGATCGAAAACTACTGGTCTAGAACAACCAGAATGCTTGGAGTATCTGGGGAATGTTGGTACAGTCATGCCTAGACCAAAAAGAATTTCTATTTGGCCCAACAGCAGGTTCTAATAGACTTTTTTCTGATCACCTGAGAACACGGGCAAACATGAGTGCTGTTTCCACCTCATGGGCTGGTTTTTGGATGGGCGTTGGAGTGAGCCCAGATTGGGTATGCTTGGTCTTCCCTCTCTTCCTCCCACCCCCCCCCCCTTGGGTTAGGACATCTGAGAATGGGTGAACGCTCTTTGGTAGGTGGGCAGACATTGTTAGAATTTCCATGAACCAGAAACTATCTGGACCAATGGGGAGCTAGGAGAATGATGTTGGCCTTATGATAACATATCTTCGCTATGACCTCTGGAAGCGGGAATGGGAGGAAAGGCATATCAGAGGCCATTCATCCAAGACATCATCAGAGCATCACCTTGGAGTCATAACCCATGGCTCCCCTGGAGCAATATAGAGGGAACTTTCTGTTTGGAATGCAAAGAGGTCCTATAGCAGGGTACCCTACTGTATAAATATCTTGTGACTCTCACTTGTGGTCTATTGAGAAGCTTAATTTGTCTGCCAGGGAGTTGTGAATATGAGTAAGGTACACAGCCTGTATCATGATGTGATTTTTGACACACCAGTTCCAAATTCTGATGGCCTCCAGACAGAGGGGAGAAGAGCTCATTCCTCCTTGGTTTGCTATAGACCACAGAGATGATACTGTCTGACATTATCTGGATATGAAACAAGTGTATAAGCAGAAGAAAGACCTTGCACACAAGGCAGATTGCCCTCAGTTCCAGTAAATTTATGTATGGTCTGGTCTCTTGTGGGGTCTAGATACCTTGAGCAGCATGGTTGTCCATCTAAGCACCCTACCCCAGAAGGAGAAGGGAGGTGTCCATCATTATGGTGGCTCCGGGGATGGAACGGCTGAAGGGGACTCCTATCATGATCTTTTTCCAAGTTCAGCCACCAAGTTAAAGAAGGAGACAACTCTGGTGGGAACAACCACTCTGGAGTTTATGGGGTCCATGCTTAGTCAATAGATAGAGTAGAGCAAAGTTTGCAGGCACTGTAAGTGGAGTTGACAAAAGGAGTCATTTAGGTGCACGTGGTCTTGCAGCCTAACAGTGAGAGGCATCTGTACACTGTGGACTGCACATGACGTGTGAAATCAGGGTGATCAGTGCCTTAAACCTTTCTGAGGGAAGGAACACTTCTGCAGAAACCAAAACCAACCTTGTCCCTATAAAGTTTATTGACCTTGTGGGTAACTAAACAGACCTTTCTTTGGTTTTCTTTTGCCTAGGGTTGTTAAAAGTTTTATGAGATACCTTGTCACCGACCTGACCTCCTGAAAAAATTGGCCTACCAGGAGCCAACTGTCCAGGTAGGGAGTACCCTACATCTTTGGTGTCTCATCTGGGCTGCCATCAGAGAGATAACTTTTGTAAATACGCTGGGTGCCGTAGCCGGCCCAAAGGGGAGGACTCAAAACTAGACATGTTCTTGGCCTACTATAACACTCAGGAACTTCCTGTGTAATGGGTGAATGTCCACATGGAAATATGTGTCCTTCATGTTGAGAGTTGTAAACCATAGCTTTCCTGAAAGGAGGGGATTATAGATGCCAGCATAATCATCCAAACTTTATCTTTCAAATCAAGATGTTGGGTGGCTGAAGGTCCAGGATGGATATCCATCCTAATTCTTTTAGGGAATTAGGACATATGGGGAGTAGACCCCTCACCCATTGTAATGAGGCCGGACTATTCTACTGACCTTCGGTGTAAGAGGGATGCTGCTTCCTGTTGAAGAATCACCTAATGAAAGTGGTCCTCAAAGGGGGATCAGGAAGGGGATCTGTGTGGTGTCAAGGAGAAAAACCTCTATGGAATATCTCTGGTGCATAATGTCCAGAGCCCATCCATCTGTAATGATTATATTCCAATTGCCGGCAAAGAGTATGAGACAGCCCTCAGAAATGATGGGCTTTTGGCTGATGGCTGAGAGTGAGTGGAGGCTGTGGCAATATAAGGGGCTGTGGAGTGAGGTATCTGAGTTTTCTGGCATTTGCATAGTGTTTCAGCTGTGTGTTGGTAATAATGTGCATGAGACGTGGCTTTTGTCTATAGGGTTACATCTGATGTGTCCTTCTGCGGGCCAGAAAATAAATTCCCAGGAAATGCAGAGTCAATCTCAACTCTTTTAGTGAGTGTAGGGACTCATCCGTTTTCTCACTGAAGAGATTAGACTCATCAAAACAGAGGTCATGGATGGTACTTTGGTATCTCTATGAAAACCTGATAATTGCAACCAGGAATCCTTCCTCATTACAAGACAAGTGGGCAAACTAGTGGAAGCTGTGTGTGCTGCATCCACTGCAGCCTGGAGGGATACTTTTGCCACTAGCTTTCCCTCATCTGAAAGAAGCTGAAATTGAGCCTTGTTTTCTGTGGGAAGCTTGTCCATAAAGTCTGTAAACCTGGAATAGGTATTAAAATCTTATTTTGCTAGCAATGTTGGTAGTTAGAGACATGAAATTGCAAGCCTGAAGAGACCACCACCTTCCTTCCCAGGAGGTCCAGTCTCTTAGAGCCTTTGTTTTCCAGGGTGGTGCATTAATACTGCCATTGAGCCTCTTCAGCAGCTGCCTGACTTGCGAGTGTGTTGGGGGTAGGATGGGAAAAATAAGAATTTGGCTCCCTTAGCAAGCATGAAATCCATTTCTTGGCCCTCTTTGGTGTAGGGGCACAGGATGCTGGAGTGTAGCATAGTGCTCTGGCTGGTTCTAGTATGGTCTTGTTGATGAGTATGGCCACTTTACTCAGTCCCTGTGGCTGCAAGATGTCCAGGAGCCAGAGTTGAGGGTCCTGGACCTGGGATCTGTAGGTCACTGACCACTCCAGCAGCTCCTGGTATTGGTGATGGTCATCCAGTGGAGAAGGTGAGGGAGTAACTGCTTCATCTGAGGATGATAAAGAGGTACCCATTAAACTGTGGGTACCTGTGGATCTGATTCTACCTCTTCACCCTCATACACTAAGATCCAGCTGGTGAGAGGAAGAAGAGCAGTATGGCTCAAGAGGGGCCCAGACATCTGCTAGAGGGATCCCACGGAGCACAATTAGGCCAGAAAGAGGAGTTTATTGGCTGCAAGGTATCCAATGGAAATGAGTACCTGTGGTCCCTAGGGTCATACCCAATGGAATGGCAAGCATAACACCTCGACTATCTATCGGCATCCAACTGCCTCCATGGAGATACCAGTATGGCCAGCTCCTTTGATTCCAATTCCAAAAACTGCTCCATCAGTGGTAGTGGTGCCATCGGTACCAGGGCATGCCTGTTAGATGGTTGGAGGTGAAACTTCCTGGGACTGTTATGGAGACTCCTCCTCCGGAATAAGAACATCCTTCAGGAAGGCAAGGCTGAGAAGAAGTGGAGACTGTGAATAAGAGAGGAATATATCCCACAGTTAAGTCTGATGGATCTGGTGCTTCTAAAGCAACCAGACCATTCTTTATGGATGAGGTGGTACTGACAATGGAACCAGCACTCGTAGATAGAACCAGCTAATGCTTATCTTTGAACTTCAATACCAAGGTGAATAACTGAACCAGTGAATCTGTCTTTTTACACACCTTGCCCTCTGATCTGGGGATCTTTGTTGGAGCTGGGTGGTCTTCATTAGAGCAGGCTCCATAGGTACCATTCATGATCTCTTGCCTGAGCTGGACTGGCTCAGGGAGAAAGTGCGTTTTTTATGGACAATCCTCAACAGGGCTCTGTCTTTGCCAAGATAGTATCCTTTACTTACGGAGAGCCCTGGAAGAAGAGTTCTTGAGCTTACATGTAGATGACTCTGCAGTAAGGCATGTGCTTGGAAGAGCATAGCTGGGCAGCTGAGGCCGATATACATGAGAGTTTCCCTGCCACAGATCACAGAGGGGACTCACAGTCTTCTCTATCAAGTGCTTCCATAAGCAAAACTCCAGGGCTTCTTGAGTTCTGTGTGGGAAGGACTGACAGATACTACACTTTGCAAAAATATGCACCTCAGCCAGAGAGTACGGGCAGCACTGATGTTCATTATTGACAGAGGAGAATCAAAGGCAGGGGATCCCGTTCTTGAATAGTCCCAGAGCCACGGAGGGGTTCCCCAACCAGGGAAACAAACTACTCCATACTATACTATAAACTTTTTAGATACTAACTATTAATCTAAGAATACAACTATTTACAAATGGTTTCTTTAGAGGTAACACAGCAACCTGAAGGACACAATTCTGATTCAGGCTACACAGTGTTACGAAGGACCTGGAGAAGTGTCGATTTGTACCCTTGGCCAAGAGTACGAGGAGGGCTGTGTATGTGTGGGCCAGTAGACACTGCTTTGAAGACTTTCAAGATTCAGGCGCATGGTGTGCATGTATACCTGCATATTGAATATATATAGGGACCATCATTTGAAAAAGAACTTTTGGCTGTATATTTTCTTCCTAATCCCTTACAATATTTTCTTTAGAGAGTTATTGTGATGAGGTTCTGCTGTTTATGCACTGGGATGCACTCCATGCTAGTGCAGAGTTTAGGACCTCAGGACAACTTAATTTCTTTGTCTTATGTCAGAGGTGCACAGGCTATATGGGTTGTAGAATGTGTTTTGACTCCAAGGGCAGAATTCTGCCTCAATAACTAAGTTTGTATGAGATGTAAGGGCTTGCCCACATGGTATGCACCAACTGGGGTGTAAATTCTAATGCACACAAGTGTATTGCACATTGTCAATGAGGACCCTGTTTATACACACTGAAAGCTCCCTAGTGAGCATTGACATAGTACTGTTTGAAACAGGACTATGTCCCCATGCACTAGAGAACTTGCAGTGCTTGACGTGCCAGTGTGCACTAGAATTTACACCCCAGTCTCAACCATGTAAATAAACCCTTATTGCAACTCTGACTGCATTACTATCAAGATTTTTTTTATTTGGTTTGTAAGTGATTACAACATAAGTGACACCTGGATACAGGTTAACTATCACCAGAAAATAAAGCAGTGTAAATGAAATTGTTATATTTTGCTATGAGTAGCACATTAAAAGGGAATCTGCCTGAAGGAATTGTACCTGCTATAGCAGATTACTAAAACTGAAAAAAGTTAGCAAACAACAAAAATCCGAACAAAAAAGCTTGACCCTTTCTGATTTAGTTTGTGCATAATCAGTTTCTCCCTTGCTGAGAGAACCTTGTAAACAGGGCAAAAGAAATCTTTGATTTTTTAAATGAAGTCTTTAAATCTAGAATTCTCTTTTATTTTTAAGATGTTGCTTATTGGAAATTAGAATTTTTTAAAATCAGTCAATTAAAAGATATTTCATATATTAATAAGAAAGTACACGTGGAATCCTAGAAATCTCCCCTTTCTCCATTTGTCTAGCCATCTTTCCATTAGCAAGCTTTTATTAAATAAAGGCTGTTAGTTGTGTACAGAAAACATCTGTAAGATGAAGCAATACGGGGAAGGGTACATAAGCTACAAGTTAGAGACAGGCCTAGAAGTCAAAGGTTTATGAGTCTTCAAGTAGGTTTGAGAACACTTCAATACACAGCTAGCTTGTTACTCATGACTATAAAAATAATTAATTAAAAAAATAAACAGTCTTAATGAGCCAAAAGTATGGGTTCTATAATGATTCTTAAATAGAATCTCACCTTAAAGCAACAGAATAGGCAGACTCCACTGGCAGTGTATACGGCAGTATCATATAAGACATCATTCGCATTGGTAAGAGTTTAGATAGCTGGGCATAGAACCCACTCTTCTCTTTACAAGCGTCTTGTAATGCTGCAAAATAAGGGTTTTTAAAAAACAGATTTTAGAATACATTTTTGTTTTTAATGTACTGTTCAAACAAGTTATTCTAGGTGTGGAGATGTCTTTTAGTATTCTGTGACTGACAAGCAATTGGCTCATCTAATTAAGGGCTTGTCTAAATGAACACTTCATTTGTGGTTGTGTAAATCTATTCTACACTTGTGTGTTGCACACTAAGTATCTGTGTAGACCTGGCTGCCACACATTAAAAGTTCCCTAGTGCGCTTTGATCTATTCCTGTTTTAGGGAACTTTTAGTGTGTGGCAGCCAGGTCTCCAAAGACACTTAGCGGGCGAAACCCTAGTGTGGGATACACTTACACCCCGTTTATTGTGAACTAATATGCTCATTTAAACAAGCACTATGTCTTTTTCTATTTAAAATATACCACACTATAGAGGAAAATTATAATAGTACTTAGCCCTTCTATACTGTTTTAAAGCCATCAACCTCAAGCTACATTACAAAGATGGGTAAACATCAACATCCCTATTTTCCTGAATGATAAAAATCAGGCACATTGATTATATGAACTTGGGCAAGACACCTAAAGTCCATAGTAGAGCTGGCAATAGCATCAAGCTTTCCCCAAATTCCAGTTCTGTATTTTTTCTATCAAACAACTCTGCTTTCACAATTTTCATGTTTCTAGATGTAATTTAATTGTTTTCCTAAATCACAGGTCTTAAATTTCAGGTCTATAGGCACCTAGCTAACCTAAGGTAAATATAGAGACAGCATCCCAGAAAAGCTTAATACATACCTTTAACTTTTCTTCTCTGAAACATAAGGGTTTTATTTAGTCAACAGAAAAAAAGGTTTGTTTTGACAACGACTTGACCAAGTTCTTATTTGTCTGATTTTAGTTAATGAATTATAATTATTAGAGATCAAAGATTTAATTTTTAAGATATTTGAAATACTTCTCTCAGAATTGTTCATACCATATTATTGTGATTATCATAAATATATCCACAAAACTTATCAGTATCCAGGGTATGGCACTTCATCTCAGTTATGCTCCACTAAACTACAGTTAAGTGACTTACAAAATTCGCTTCCATCTTGCCAGTTTCTGAAGCCAAATACAGCTTTATTTTTTTTTTATGTGGTCATACCTTATAACTGTATTTAAAGAACTGCTCTAGGTTATTTTAATCAATTAAAATCTCCAGTAGATTTTACGTTGTTATCTTATGCAAGATAGTTTTGTATTTTCTTTTATCAGAAGGTAATGTCAAGATGAGAGCTAGTATAAATCATTTATAAAAACATTATTGGTATTGAAACTTAATGGAAGATATTCTCAAGCCTGTACCTTTACGAAGTTTAGGAGGCAGATGCTCAAAAATTCTTTCATCCAAAGGCCATGTATTTAGCTTTAGCTGATCACGAAGCATTTCTGCCTTCAACATCTCTTCTGTGTCCTTAGTCTCTGGAATAGTTTTCTTGTTTGTAAAGTCAGTGTCTTCTATGAGTTCCTGAGAGTCTCTCTTTGTTAAGGACAAGTCAACATAAACTGAATCTGTAAGAACGTCTGGGGAAATAAGAAAGTAAGAACTTACACTTATGATAGCTGACGTCCAAAAGATCCCAGAATGCTTTACAAACAGGCAACACTTCGTCTGCCAGAGGTGAAATGCAGGACTTTAACATAAGATAGCAAATATAGGCCTGATCGTCAAATCCTTACTCACGTGAGACACTTTGCAGGATCAGGCACCATTTTAGTATAAGAACTGAAGTAAAAATGAAAGCTATTGACAATCTACACAGGGAATTCAATTAAGTTGTAACCTGGCAAGGGCATGGAACCATTTTAGGTGTGTGGCAATTCTTCAAAAAAGGGCTTTATTTTTGGAGTTTAATGTACACATACCACACACACTCATATCATAAATCATTTGCAAGTTTATTCTATGTCCATTTATATGAGGTGTAATGTGGAACTGTCAAGTTGTGCCATAAGTCTGCAGGCAAGGTGAAACAATGGTACCCAAAATGAGGGAGTGCTATTTTTTGGCGTTCCAGAAACATGACTGACTACAGCTTTTACCATTTCAGTTAAGTTCAACTCCTTAATGTGGTGTTCATTGGTCAAAGCTACCAAACTATATATCAAAAAGGTATTTACTGGTTTTGCATTGGCAAGTTTCCCCCTGCCCCACCCAGGAATGATGGGGGTCTAACACATGCAAAAATGTCAAAGAAGACACAGATATACTAACATCAAATGTTTTCACATCTCATCTTCTTTACTGTCAAAGTATCTTACAAGTGAGAACCCCTCTCTATTTTCAAGTAAAATTTGGTGACTAGATCAGTCTCACGTTGAAAGTTGTGCAGCAGTAGCAGTAGCAGTCAATTGTGTGACCACTGTTTGTACTACGCAGTGGGTAGATAATACAAATGTAATATTTCTCCATTTGCAATCTTTTGTACATGAAATGTTGCATTAGTCTGCCTCATAGAAGGTTTTAGTATGTAATGGTCTATGCATGCAATATTCCACTTTGAAATATTCTAGAAACTAGCTTTTAAATTCAGTGACACTTACGCATAGGTCAGTGTTCATGTGAGAGGTAACAATACACAGCTTCATATTATGACTATGCAAAAGTCAGGAGAGAAAGAAGTGGGCTAACAAGAAATAGTGAAGACAAAGTCTGCAAATAAGTCCTTGCCTCTGCAGTGAGCAGGGATGAAGACCATGTTACAGCTCTCACCAACCATGTCATCACCATATAACAAACCCATTTGACCCTGAATCACATCCAGAGGTTATCATCAACATATCTGCTAGACTGCATGTAACATTAATTGTTCAATAGTCTTTACTGAAAATAGCAGATACTGGTGAAAAACAATGGAGAAATTTGTGAGAGATGCACTTAATTCCAATGGGACACATAGCTTCATCAGTCCAGTCAAGAAATCTGGCAACAAAACATTTGCTGACATGGTCCAGAAGACCACATTTAAGTCTGGCAAGGAAGGAACAACAACAACTGCTATCAGTCCAGAAATTGTTTTCTACAGAGTCCTTTCCTTAGCAAGATGCAGAGATGATGTTTCAATGGCAAACTATTCTTAGGTTACCCAATAGAACATGTGCCTATCACCCTCTTCCATGCTGATGGAATAATAAGACAGAAAAAGCTGAAGTAGGGCTTCAGCTGGAAGCTCAAGTTGAAAGAGTCCATGAGCTAACAGCATGCGACAAAGAAACCACAGCGGGCATCAGTAATGCCATGGCTGTCATACAAATTACAGCTGGAGACAAATTCCACATATTCAATGAATTGGCTGGTGAATACTTAAGGCAGGTCCCAGAAGGATTTGACAAAGCTATTTCAGTAACTGATGTCTTTGACAGATACGACAATAGTAACTTCGTGAAAACTGCAGAAAGATAGTGCTGCATCTAAGGTTGGATGCAAGAAATACCAGATGTTTGGTAAATGACTTGTGCCTCCATGGAAAGAGTTCCTAAATGTGGTATCCAACATGCAATCACTCGTAAAATTATTCTGGGAATGTATGTTCCAAGTACACCTGAGAGTATAGGAACACACCCAGCACAAGAACACTCCTTGCTGAAGGCTCTTCCAGTGGTGAAGTAGCAAAAGTCCAGCACTGGTAGAGGTGCTGATGAAGCTCACGACTTGTATAGTGCTCAGAAGGAAGAGGACACAAGTATATAGTATGGAGAAATGTGTGCCACTAGGATCTCATGGTATCAAAGGAAACATCATAATTACATCACCTGATACAGATGTTTTGGTCCTTGCTGTTCAATACTTTCAAAAAATGGAACATGCAGATAAAATCTGGATTGAAACAGTTACCATTATCAACCCAAGTGACAAATGTCACTTCATAGTTGTGCATGCAATTTGTGACACATTCACTCAAGACTTCTGCAACATAATTTCTGCTTTACATGCACTAATAGCATGTGACTCTGTCCTTCCTTATTTGGTATTGGGAAAAAAACCTGTATTTAATTTTGTCAAAACAAAGGGAGCTTACCACTTCAGAAAGTGATGGACAAGCCTCAGTTTCTGAAGCAAGAAAGTTGGTAGCAGTGCTCTATGACCAGAACAAGAAAGAAAAGGAAACCCACAGAGACCTGAATTGCTTGCGGCTCAATCTAGTCATCAAAAAAAGGACAAGTCACCAACCAAATTCCCACCACGTGAGGACAGTTTTGAAGAGCATGTTAAAACAGCATCTGGGCAAAGATTTGGAGGTGTTTGCAAAAAGGTAAACCAGATACTGGTTCACCATTGCAACATGGATGGAAAAATGTGAATGAGGAACTACCGTATTTTTTGCTTTATAAGACGCACCTGATGATAAGATGCACCTAGGTTTTAGAGGAGGAAAATAGGAAAAAAATATTTTGAACCAAAAGGTGGGCTAAAATATTTAATAAAATAACAGAATATGTAAACATGAACAACAGTCAACAGCAGCATTAAGAACCATTATTACCATAATTAACAGATGAGGAGAGATTTTTATCTTAGAACAATACACCTCTAGTCATCAGGAAACCCCAAAAACTCCTCACTACTGTCCGAACTTATCAAGCTCACTTATCAAGGCATTTTCTTTGGCGTATTTTACTACTCCAGTTTAAAAGGGATTTTATATGTTAGCCTTTTCTGTTTTGACATCTTTCTAAAATTGGATGCAGCAGGAGACTAGGGTAGTCTGATTGGTGGAGGCGGGGGAGCAGCAGCAGTTCTGCTGCTCTCCTCTCTCTCTCTCCCCTCTCTCCTCCTCCCCTGCTATGGAGCGGACCAGACCGGCAGCTGTGTGGTAAGTACGTGCGGGCTTAGTGAAAGCTTCTGCGATCCTGCAATAGTGCTGGCCAGCTTGATTTTCGGCACGTTCGCTTTATAAGACGCACTGACTTTCCCCCCCCCACTTTGGGTGGGAAAAAAGTGCGTCTTATAAAGCGAAAAATACGGTACTTCCTATATTCAAGGACATTTGAGTCTCTACAACTCCTTATCTGCATCTGTACCAAAAGGGGTCACTGCACAATTACCTATGTTTGTTGCCAGAACAATCTTCCTTGCACAAAACTGTGTACATGCCAAGGCAATGAAGACTATGCAACTCATGCATTCTCAATAGAGATCATAATGATGAATAACATGATAATGATGTTGACTAGAAATGTCACCAATGCTATTACATTTCAATGATACATGTAAAAATTTATTATTGGATTGTTGTGATGCTTTGAGGTCATAAAAAAAAATCTAATTTTATGTCTTGAATAGAGTAAAATGAACAATCAAATGCAAATATTTCAAAGTGGTCACTACATATTGGTTATCCCATTTCTATGGCAACAGTACCATCTGACAGCTCCATATCATACCTCATCTTAAAGTAGACATAATAAGTTTTTAAATTATGTCTGATGTGCATGTGTATAGAGGGAATACATTAAGTCAACCGAATTGATGGGGTCTGCTGCTTACCTATTTACATCTACACTTGCAAAATGTGCCATAAGTTTTTTTAATGACCCTGGGGTTTGATTTTACATCTCATTTGAAGATCAATGCCACCGTACACTATTTTTGGACATTGGCTCGAAGTATGCACTACCTATTGTATCTACAACACCTGAAGCAGAGTCCTGCAAGGTGTATCCAAGTATTGACCGAACGCAATTGTTTATCCTGAGAAACTGACAGGTTCCCAACATAAGGTGATACAGCTGCATTCTTTCCACGTCTTATTGCCAAACCTCTAGCAAAGTTCTTTCTGAAAACAGTGCTAGCCATTGAATGAAAAATTAAGAATCCAAAAATATTCTTTGAATTCTCAATTTCTAGAAGAGCAGCATATAAGCCACTGTTGAATGCAGTACTTCTGTTTGCATTCAAGAGCTGCAAAACTTAATTAGGGGACAATATAATGCATATTGCACTTAGAAGTATTACTGGAAAACCAAAAGCAACAATATATAATGTAGATTCATGCAAATTCTCAGCTGAAGTGAAACTAAATTGCTGATTGCTTTCTATGAAGAGGTGACTGGTTCTGTGGATGTGGGGAAAGCATTATATACCTTGACTTTAGCAAAGCTTTTGATACAGTCTCCCACAGTATTCTTATTAGCAAGTTAAAAAAATAGGGTTGGAGGAATGGATTAGAGCAAAGGGCTCAACGAGAAGTGATCAATGGCTCCATGTCTAGCTGGCAGTCAGTCACAAGTGGAGTGCCCCAGGGGTCGGTCCTGGAGCCGCTTTTGTTCAACATTTTCATTAATGATCTGGAGGATGGGGTAGATTGTACCCTCAGCAAGTTTGCAGATGACACTAAGCTAGGGGGAGTGGTAGATACCCTGGAAGGGAGGGATAGGATACAGAAGGACCTAAACAAATTGGAGGTTTGGGCCAAAAGAAATCTGATGAGGTTCAACAAGGACAAATGCAGAGTCCTGCACTTAGGATGGAAGAATCCCATGCACAGCTACAGACTGGGGACCGATCAGCTAGGCAGCAGTTCTGCAGAAAAGGATCTGGGGGTTACAGTGGATAAGAAGCTGGATATGAGTCAGTAGTGTGCCCTGGTTGCCAAGAAGGCTAATGGCATATTGGGCTGCATTAGTAAGAGCATTGCCAGCAGATTGTGCGAAGTGATCATTCCCCTCTATTCAGCATTGGTGAGGCCACATTTGGAGTATTGTGTCCAGTTTTGGCCCCCCCCACCACAAAAAGGATGTGGACAAGCTGGAGAGAGTCCAACGGAGGGCAACAAAAATGATAAGGGGGCTGGAGCACAAGACTTATGAGGAGAGGCTGAAAGAACTAGGCCTGTTTAGTCTGCAGAAGAGAAGAATGAGGCGGGATTTGACAGCAGACTTTAACTATCTGAAAGGGGCTTCCTGGGAGGACAGAGCTAGGCTGTTGTCAGTGGTGGCATATGACAGAACAAGGAGCAACCATCTCAAGTTGCAGTGGGGGAGGTCTAGGTTGGACATTAGGAAAAAGGTTTTCACTAGGAGGGTGGTGAAGCACAGGAATGGGTTACCTAGGGAGGTGGTGGCATCACCATCTTTAGAGGTTTTTAAGCTGTAGCTTGACAAAACCCTCACCAGGATGATTTAGCTGAGGATAGTCCTGCTTTGAGCAGGGGGTTGGACTAGATGACCTCCTGAGGTCCCTTCCAACTCTAATATTCTGATTCTATGATTCTATAGATACAGATAAGTATTTCTTAAAATGTATTCAATTCTGATAACATTCAGTAATTTCAACTATAGGCAGATCATCAGAAGGAAGGTCATGATTGAGGGAGGATGGGGGGGAGATTTAGTTATTGTGATAATTCATGGGAAGACTTCTGTTTTCCATATATACTTATTGCAATTTTGATCAATTGTCAGCAGTATCTGGAGTCACAGATCTTTTTTTTTTTAAGTTTCTTAAAGGTCTAATTAAGTTACCTGAACACCAAGTTCACAAGCAGAAAATTCTTCATTTAAGTTCAACTGTTACACACAACAAAGCAGTTACAGTAAGAACATGAATGTGCTAAGCTATGGCTACCCTACAGAATTGCATTGGTCCAAGTTGCCATAGTGCAGTGCATCCATACAAGACATCCTACTTCACTCTTTTCTATTTTTGCAGGTGTGCAGAAGCATTCTGGGAATATACTGAGAGGGCCAACTGCGTAAGTACAGTTGCTGTACAAGCACTTGGTGTATACATCAACAGTGCACCAACAGAGACGGACATGCCAGTAGATAAGATGGTGATTTACAGCTGCTCAGTGAAATGTAAACCAAGTGGTAGCATGACTGACTATGCACGATTGGGACCTACTGTGTTTGTAGATGCATGGTATGTTACAGGGAAGCAAGGGTGTTCAAACATTGGTTAGCACTTCTGTTTTGCTAGTGCAGAGAAGGCTGTACATAAGGAAGGGGGACAATCAGTTGCCGTTACAGATGACAGTTATAAGAGCAATAGTTTGAATTAAAAAGTTCTCATATCTTAATACTTAACCTCTGCATTTAGAAATACATTAAATACATTAAAGATACAAACTCTAGATGCTCATTGACTGTGTGTTGAGATATCAGTACCAGTCAAAATCTTAAATTTTCTAATCTCAATTTCAAGTACTTTATTTGCTGTTCAACCATAACCCCCCGTATCTTATCTGGCACCAAAAAACTTTTTCAGGTGACATTTCTCAGAGCCAGACTAAGATTTACATCCCAACAAATTAATTTAAGAATGCTACAGTCAATACAATTTCTTACTCCATGAAGAGGACTATAGGCTCTATTCCTCTATGACTTTGCCGTCAGATCTGAAGTTCAGTGGGAAGTTACAAGACCATCAGGGCATGTCTATACTACAAACCTAAGTCAACCTACATTAGGTCAACTTACAGCCACTGCAGTAATTACTGCGGTGGCTAACGTCCACACTACTCTTCTTCTGTCAGTGGTATGCATTCTCACCAGAAGTGCTCCCATTGACTGAAGGAGGACAGTGTGGGGGACTGAAAGCTAGGTCTCTCAGCTTCTCGCGACTCTGCGCCTAGCCAGGAGCAGCCCTGCTCTCAGCACGGAGCAAAGAGGCAAGCATGGGAGGGGGAGGGCAGCCAGGTGGAGAGCAGCCAGGCGGAGAGCAGGGACCCTGGGGGCAGCCAGGCTCCAGTGGGAAGCCAGGCGGCAGTGTGGCTTGGAACAGCAGCCCAGCAGGGGAGCTGGATTTTTATTGCCTTAACTACACTGACATAAGCCCCAAGGCCTCTCATGGAGGTGGAGTTATTATGTCGGTGTATAGGGCACTTATATCAGCCGGAGCAAGGCTGTAATGTAGACACCGACATAATTAGGTCGACATAAGCTGCATTATGTCGACCTAACTGTGTAGTATAGACCAGGCCTCAGTCTCCTGGTTATGAAAGCCTCCCAGTTTCATGCTCTCATAGTCCGCTATAGTACACCCATTCCTTTACTCCTCTTCTACAACATTTGCTTCTTTGAATAGTCATTTACACCTATGCAAAGTGGGTGTAACAGTCTCTCTTTCTGGTGGCATTTTACAACCTCTTTGCACAAGCATAAGCGACTGTGCAAGGTAAAAGAGAATGAGACTGTAGGAAATCAGACTCATGGTAGGACCTCGCATGACAGCATGAGGACAGCAATTTCACCAACCTAATAAAACCGCTCAAGTAAATTGTTACTACCGTGTTTCTCCAAAAATAAGACAGGGTCTTATATTACTTTTTGCTCGGAAAGATGGGTTAGGGCTTATTTTCAGGGGATGTCTTATTTTTTTTCCATGAACAACGAAGTGTATGGGGACCTTTACTTGTGAACCGCTTGTAAACTGTAACTAGGGCTTATTTTTGGAGTAGGGCTTATATTTCAAGCATACTCCAAAAATCCTGAAAAATCATGCTAGGGCTTATTTTCGGGGAAACAGGGTACTATTAAAAGATTTTTACCTCCTGAATGGCTAAACTAAACTTATCTTCATGCTGAAATTCACTTGGTCTCAAAGGAGTTTTAACTTGCAAAAAAAGGCTAAGAAGAGTGACACATTAGGTATGGATAATGAGAAAGAAATTTAACATACCATTTTCTTTCAAAAATCTAAGTGCATCTGAATATCCTTGTTCACAGATCTCTCCAAGTACCTGCAAACACAGAGTATAGCACGTCAGTCAGCCATCAGAAGAAAGATTCAAAGTGAAGACTACCAATTTACAGAATGAATGGCTGCTTCATCCACTTACACTAGTCACATGAGGAAGACAATCCCTATGACTGTACTACTTTCAAACTAGAATAAAAGTTTTGAAGTGATGAATTCACACCTTCTGTGACAATACCTAAATGAACACATCTTTCAACTTGCTGTCCATCAAGATATTGCTAAACTATTCATCATCTTGTAACTGTGCTCTTCTAGTTGTGTCAGAGTATCAAATGAACAAATTAAGCTTGTAGGAACTTCCTTCCTTACTGTCTCCCTAAGTAGCTATTTTGATCAGACATACAGAGCACCCCTTCAACTCTTTCCCCTTGCCATTTCTCAAAATTAAGAAGAGCAAACTGTGCAGTTCTCCCAAGAAGGCTGAATTTTATGATTAATCCCAAACTTGGGTCTCCCAGATAACTGGTGTTACCAGCTGAACCACCACTATGTCTAGGACTTTGAAAATGTGCAAAACAACAAAGAAACAGAATGTTTAAAACCCATGTAAGCAGAAAAGTTTAAGAACAAAGTGTAGATAAACTCATCACCTACAAGAGTGTTTGCTTGCA
Source organism: Mesoclemmys tuberculata (assembly GCA_007922155.1). NCBI lineage: Eukaryota > Metazoa > Chordata > Testudines > Chelidae > Mesoclemmys > Mesoclemmys tuberculata. The sequence goes on along the minus strand of ML675616.1, from coordinate 110,608,962 downwards.
ACTAGCCAGAAAGAAAAAAAATTCTGATTTTAAAGCATCCAAAATTATCAGGTATTTGATTATTGAAACACCATCTTTTTTTTTTCTCCATTCCCATTCCCAGTCACCTTCAGCAGTCTCCATTCAGAAAGAGGATTCCCCCTCCCCCCAAGTTCTGTGGTGGTCATTAACTACTTCCGAGCTGTCTTGGCTCATCATGGATGCATCAGTAGTTTTTTGAAGACCTGCAGCTTTAATTGTACCAGTTTCAAAGCCTGTGCTGGTTGGTGGCTGCGCATGAAAAGGCTATAAACTTGCACACTCTACTTTAGATTTGTACACCATTACTTGTACAGAATAAGTTGTAGTGCTAATAATGTAAACACAGGAACCCAAGAGCAAAATCTTTTATTTTAGTCATGAAAAGCAAAACTAACTAAATAAATAAATAATAATTCAGTATTCATGGATGTGATGAAAGAAGAGAAGCAACACCAGATGTCATCAGGAAAGCTTATTTGGCTAGATGTTAAACTAAGATTCCTGTCACTCAAATGGTTTCTGCAACAATTGGCCTTTAAATACAAAACATTCTATTATGAACCATGCAAGATGTCATGTATTACTACCTTGGGTTCTGGTGGAAACAGTGCTTGTGTTAGACGATAAAGGTTGCCTATGCTGAATTGAATGCTGGTATTAGTAACATTCATTTCATGAAAGTTTGCAGAGTTGCCTTTTGGACAGATATCGCACTCCCCAGAGAAAGGAGAAATCGTGATGGTATTCTTAAATTCATACTGAGGTAAGTTGTCACTGATCCCACCATCAACATAACGCTGCAAACAACAAAAAAAGGGAGCGTTTAATGCAAGACAATTTCTGCAAAAAACAATCTTCCTGTATTTGTTAAATAACACCTAAGATTTTAAAATAGAACAAGTCAGTAGTTTGTCTCTACATATGCTCTGAAGCCAATATTTTTGAATTTGTATAAAAATATGCTTCCTTGTTGCAGTTTTAAAGCCAACAGATTTCCTAATTCTCTGACAAATGAGAATACACTTGTCTGAAGTTTTGTAATGGAGAAGAAATTGCTTCACTCTTTGGGTCATAATTCTGCTCTGCAAAGAGCAGGCAATATTGGAGCTGCCTCCACTTCACCAGAGGGGAGCACAATCCAAAAGCTCTCCCACAAAAGAATAAAAACAGGATCAATTAACTCTTTAAAAGAAATTCTAAGTATTGGAAGCTAAAGTTGAGTTCTTTGGCACTGAAGTAACTATCCTAATAACTATAGAAGATGTTAGACTTGAAGAAACAATTTCAGAATATTAAATTATTATTATTAGCAAAAACACCTGAAAGGAAAAAATTCTAAGTGAACTGTAAAAAAACTGAGCTTTTTTTCAAAGCCTTGGGGGGGGGGAGAGACACCATCTTGAGAACCAGTCATTTTCAAAACATGAGTTTAGAAGTGGTTTCATGTTCTACACCAGATCCCACCAAGTCCAACTGCTAATTTTGGTAGTTTGACCAATCACAGTCTTGCATCTCTAAATAGCCATGTTGCACATATGTAATGTTTTCTAATCACCTGCTTTTCTTTAAGCTTAGAGCTTAGTACATTGCTGATAAAGGATGAAACACAGTCATCCTGTTAACATTGCTGTAAAAAACCTTAACTTCAAGTTTCCTGATGCACATTTTTAGAAAACATAACTAATGTTCTAATGTTGTTGCAGATTAGTGAATAGTTTGCAATATTAAAAATGGTCTTAGAATTTTTTAAGAGATACTGTTTATCAGTTTGGAATGTCAGGTGTATATGATGCTGCTAAATTCTTCTGAGCAAGACTAAAGTCTATGGACTTTACAGATCTAGCAGCCTACTGTGTTTAATCTCTGCAAGAATTAAATTAAAAAGGTCTACTAAGACCACTTAACACCAAGATTAAAATATTCATGGCACATGGCTACAAATGTCACCACCAAGTTCTCAAAAGTTAACTATGCACTAACTCGAAGTAAATCATTTTGATATTTCTAAAATATCCTATTTTTGATATAATATTACCAAAAAATCCAGCTTTTCAAGATGTGAAAAGTCTCCAACACCTATCGAGAATTATCATATCTGAAAAAGATCTTGCTTGATTACCAATCACCTTCCCGCAAGAGAGTACATGCAAAGTTTCAAGCGGTGAGGAATTTCTGCATGACTGGATGTGTGTTAAATGAGGCTTATAATAGCAACAGTCTTACAGTCTCAGGCCCCCACTTGGAAACACGTAACATAACATTATAACAGAAGTATTTGCAGAATTGGGGCCTTAATTATAAAATCTCTAATTCCATAAATTAGCAAACTAAGTCTCCTGTTCATGGCAGAAATAGAGCTTCTCTCTCTCTCTCTCTTCACTATGTATGGAATGGGAAAGTCAATTTCGAAAACAACTGGGGTCCTCAAGACACCCTGACACAAACATTTAATTTTTCACTTCCATTTCCCTGTAAACAAGAATCAAAGAGTCTGTTATAGAATCTTTATTGGGCAGGGTAGGTCAAAAGGAGGCAGCCACCTTTTTATACAGAGAGGATATTAGGATCAGAGCATCAGCCCTGGTATGTTTTTGTAGTCTGAAGTAAGCTCTTTTAGATAACATTATTGTCCAACCAACGAGGACTGAGTAGCCAGATTAGCCTGGCTCCACCTAAACCTTGGATACAGTCCAATGTTCTATTTCATAACACTTTATTCCAGCTTAAAGAGGTAAGGTTATAGGGAAGCTTTAGAAACATGGATAAGGCAGCTTTTGAAAACGTTTTTGAGTCAACTTGAACATTGCTGCTCTCTGCTGTTGTTACTTAAATATAAAGGGGGGATGATGTCTTAATGATAGCTATCCTATATTTTTCAGCAAGTCTCATGGAACGATATTTGTAAGGCAACATATATCAAGGCCATTCTTAGAAATGAGAGATATCCCAATAAAGTCTGTCTGAACAAAGTGTTGCAATGAACCATTATTTGGAATGCCTTCAGTTTTCTTTCAACACTTTACCTCTTCCTTCCTCTCCCTATTTTTACTAAAAGTGGCAAAACAAGTAAGTTGATGCAACACTATGGTTTAAACACAAAAAGGGTTAAGGTCGTAATATTAACTTCCCCACAATGCACATGCATCTGTGTCTTGTGTTAAATAACAAAGTTGCAAGAACCTTGTTTGGCTATTAATTTCCCTCTTTTTTACTCAAAAAAAAGAAGGGAGTAGAAGGGTAGCAGAGAGTAGATGTTGCATATGTGTTGCAAGAAAACCTGAGTCATTCCAAGCAATGGCTCCTTGCAACTATTTGGTATAGACAGTCATTGATGGCAGATCTCAAAATTCTAAGGATGGGTTTGAAATATTTTGTCTTAAGAAAGAGGCCTTGTAACAATTACTCCTTGGGATGTGCTTAAAGAAGAGAACAATTAACACTTCACCCATCTCCCCATATTGAAGTTAAATTGAAAAATATCTCTAACTCAAATCTAAGTTGTATCCTGTTTAAATATGCAATCTTAAATTTGTATTAAATAGCTTAATTGCATTTATGTTATTGCATTTTAAGTAGATCTATTGTGAAACATACAGAAGTGCAATGTGGTCTTTTACTATGACAGTTATTTCCTGACAAGTGTCCTTAAGGGTATGGATGGTCTCACTGGTTGTGTCCACGCTAAGCACTTTTCTTAAGCTTTCCTATCAGAGCTAAGAATGGGTTTAGAATTAGCTTGTGTCATCTAGCTTGCTTATATGGAAGTTTAAGGGGGAAAACTACTGTAAACAAGGCCACTATCTTCCCTTTCATATATTCTTCCATATTTAATGTTACTTTACTATCTGCAAAAGTTAAAACCAGAGATAGTTTCAATACCATGAACTCTGATTAAAGTACTAATTTTTAGTAGAATAATCAAAAATGTGTTATATATTATCTTTCAAAATGCCCTACATGATTATCAAGCTAAAATTTATCAGGAAACAATGCAGACTTACCACGCCTCTGAATGATGGTGGAATTAGGCCACAATAAATAGGGACAAACGAGCTACAAATTAAAGCCTATGAAGAAATGAGATTATATAGATAAGCTGCACAGCAATTTCTCTAGTATTGAAAGCTATTGTATAATGACAATACACTCCGATGTCTCCATTTAATGATAAGTTGCCAACTTTATTTCAAGTAAATTTCCTACTCACTTTTTAAGTTAGTTTAGATATACAGCTGCCTCGTCCCACTCTCCAGAGTACCTATGCCAATTTGTAGTTTTGCAATCATTTTGCTTTTTTAAAAAGATTTCTGTGAAAATTCCACAGAAACAAAAAGGAAATGACTGGCTATGCACAGGAAGTACTGTCAAATGCATCAAGTAAACTAGAAAAGGAAAAATACTTAAAATTAGAGGGAGAAAAGTATTATTTTAACATTAGGAGGTGAAAAGTTTCCAGACAGAAGTGTTTTTTGTGGTTGGGTTTTTTTGGGGGGTTTTGTTTGTTTGTTTTTTTAAAGTGTCTCTTTAAAATAAAATTAATGTAGGTCTCCAGATAAAATCCTTGTACCCAAGTATTTATTAAAAGGCATCTTTACCAACCAGAAGCCAAAAAATTAACCATTCCATCTCCATAGAATGCTCTGAGTCTAACAGGCATAGTACAAAAGACTGCAGTCATTCCATGCATGCTCTTTCATTACGGATGAGATTCAGAGCTCAAAACAGCAGCAGTATTCTTAGTTCGTTCTCAGTCATTTTGCTAATCACAAACTGCCTTTCAGCTTTTACAAACAAAAGAGCTTGCACCTTAATTGGATATATAGAGTTTTTCGAGCAAATGTTCATTCTACAATATAATTTTTTATAATAGCAGCGTTATGGCATTAATTCATTTTTTATGTTTAGTTTCCCCAATAAACATTGCCTCAAGGATACACTTTATGACAAATTTCAGGTGACCTTTCTTCCATTATTGGTTGGGTTAAGCAAGATGAAATTCCAAGAATCAATCTACACTTGGATTTAAAACTCGGAAAGTTAAATTGTGGCAACTTTCCATGTTGTCATAATGGTGATCAGGAACACATACCTGAACAATTTCTTCTTTAGAGTTAAAATTGGATACCAATACATTTTTGCCATCTGACACTCTAGTCAGTGAAATACACAGCTTGCCTGATGACAATTGATGAGTATTTTCTGGAAGGTTTTTAAATAGTCCATCTCTTATTATCTTTATCACATTGAAAGAAGGATGAAGAGGTCCAAGGCTTCGCTTTCTGGCTTCTTTGGCTAACCGCAGAACATCTGCACAAGCTTCAGCTGAAAAATAGAGTATGTTTCTTTTGAGACTGGACAAAATTTCTACAGAGGATAAAAGTATTAAAATTATTTCCCCAGTAACACTGACCAAACTTCTAGATTTTCTCATTCTTGTTAAGAGCACTAAAACAAAAACATTGTATAAAGGTACAGTCAAACTAAATGAGTCATAAATAGTAATACGTGTGTAAGCTTTCAAGTTCAAGCTGTTAAACTTCTAATTTTGAACATGGACACTAGATTAATACATATGTTTATTATAATACAAGATGAAAATTCTCTTTAAAATATGATTTATATCAAGAGCACACATAAATATTAGGATGCTTCATGATCAAGTCTATTGTATAGTTTATGCTTGAGGCATCTGCCCTTTTATGCAGTAACCAGGGAAACTACAATAGAGTTTTACATAAGTATACTACTATAGAAAAAAGACACCAATGAAAGTTTTCTAATATACGTGGTGCACACAATTTAAGGTGATTATTCCACAATGTAAATGTTGAAGATATCAGAAAATGAAGGGTTCAATCAGCTAATACTTGTTGAAATACACTTTGTCTTGCACTACGTTTCTAGGACGTGTTAGTAGACATTTATTTTAGTCAATATATCCTCAGTGATGGAAGCTAATTCCAAGGTCTGGGCTACGCTACTGAGGAAATTCCTGCCACCAGAAGTTTAGAGATAGAGACTATTAGTTCAGACCCCCCCAAGATCCCAACTCTTCCCAGAACATATGGGATGGGAGGTCCATTTGTAGCTAGTTAAGCCCTAAACCATATATGGCTTAATAAATCAGTCAGTTAATTGCTTCTGGGTACTGTTCAAGTTACAAAGTCAAAACACAAGTGCAACATGCTCCCTACAATTACCACCACCACAAAGCAATCATACTGCTGCATCCTGCAATACCGCATTAGGCGAGTAGAGGGCTGTGTTAACATCTGTGATTCATGATAATGTCCTTAGATTTACGCAGAAATTACACTTTAAAAACCACAAATAGGTCGTCTTGTAGTAGAACTTGGACACTGATATTGGGTATTACATTATGAACCTCTGTATGTATGTTATTTGAAATTGTCTGCTATACAATCTTACCACCCATCTCCAGCAACAGACCTCCTGCTGACAATGGTGTTATATCCATACTCAATCAGCACACAAAGCAGCAGTATTCATCTTATGCTATAAGCAAGAGACTGGTATCTGACCATTGTCTTACACCATCTTAGAACCATTCAGAAATATGTTGACTAAGGACTTGTCTATATTAGGGAATTTTAGGGGAAATTTCCACCAGTTTTGTTCAGCATCTATATAGGAGAAAAGCCAGTACACAGACCAGTCTGGGAACTGCCTCTATCTAGAATCTTCCTGCTGATAATACAGCTGTTTGACCAATGTTTTACAGAAAGATTCAGTTACTTCCATTCCCTGAATTTTTCCTTTAGTTTGTCTTGCCAACTGATAAATTTCACCTCCACAAACATTTCAACCTTATTTCAGACACTATGTCTAGATAGTGCTGCACCAGATATATCAAACCATGACAGGAAAGACTATATTCACAAACACTTAAACCATCCCAACAGTTTCAAAACTGGTCAGAAGTTACCCAGGATAGCAGCTCATTCAGGTACACTATTCTCTTATTTTGGTAAATATTTATTTAAATTTCTTATACTGAGTCTTTTGTGTGTACTTTAGAAATGGTTTGAAGAGCTTCCCAGTGCTTATCAGTGAGATTTGTTTGGTTAAAAAAAAAAAGAATGACAAGTTCACAAATAGCAGGTTATTATCCCCAAGCTGATATGCTGCAAGGTTACCTTTGAAAATGTTTTTCAGAATTTCTCTATTGTAGAAGTGAGCTATGGAGCAAAAGCATATAAGGATTGAACTGTGTGTGTGCAGAGTGCCTTCAATTCCTAACAAGATTTACTACCAGATGGGTCAGCTGAGTTATGAAAATAGCACCTTTTTTGCATCTGATGTGTTGCAGTCAGAAGTTTACTTATTCCTGGCTCAGTGAAGCCAACCCCCATACTAACAAGTTATTTTTGGAAGCACTCACTCCTACAGATTGAATATTCCAGGTGAATCCAATTTCCACTCATGAATTAAGTTTGTTTTGTTCTCTTCTCCAGACAGAAATATTGAATATGCTTAGAACCACACAGTTCAATTATCTTTTAAACTCAAGATTTTTAGCACAGCTGCAATTGATTCAATATTTGTTTCCAGGAACTGCTTATGGAGGAAGATACTCTCTCATGTACAAAGTCACAGAGAAACTCTAAAATAAAGATTATTTATTTTTGATCATGTCACTGTGATGCTAGAGACAGTACAGTAGTGGTCTGTAGTTCAGATGCACTTCCATTTTAGAATACTTTTTTCAGAAGAGTTAGGACTTCCATCTTTATGTATTTATTCTTAAAAAGGTAAAATTATGAAGTTATCTAAGCAAGAGGAAAAAAACAAGTGTTTGTTCATGCTTTAAGTAGAGATTAGTTCTTGTTGCATCTACACAGGTCAGTGGCTTTGTTTTTAAATATTGCATACATACAAGTATGCTAAAGAATTATTTTATCCATTGCGGAAAGTATATTGTGTGTCAAATAGTGTGCTACTTCAGAATTGTGGACTGTAGGCTTCTAAACAAATAAGCAGGCAGGAAGTTTTCTAATCTATTGAACAAAAGTACTCCTGGTTACACTAGAAAAAAAATTTCACAACCCTGAAAATAAAATAAATCTCAGTTTTCTCCATTACAGAAATCAGGATTTCAGACTATACAGTAATGAAATATTTGATTGTCATTTCACATCACAAAGACAGCACAGCCACAGTCAATTCAAAGCACATTAATGGTATACCACTCGTCTTGAATAGGTGGGCACACATCACCTTACTGAAGGTATGCAGAAGTGCTGTAGTTAACAGGGCTTCACGTGGGCCCACGGATCCAACTGCAGAGATATAGTTGTAAGATCCATCCTAAGCAAAGACCATTTTGAAAGCGGATTAGCAGACAGAGTGAGGTTGAGGTCTCATTTTTCAGAGGGCCTCTGCATGCAAAGCTTCATTGTGAAGTTTGTGGTGTCCAGTACCACTGAAATGTAGGTCCTAAGCGACCCAGCAATGATTGCCCACTAGCTCACAATAGAAATGGCAGGAGAACATAGATCTCCAGAATTTCAGACTCCTGTGCTCAGGGGCAGATATATATTATATTCGTATATTCTCCCGTTCCCACCCCACACACCTATGTAGATTATTAGGACAAGTGGAACTTAATTGTTTATAGTGACAAGTGATAACATTCACACTATATCCAAGATTATCAGAAGCAACTAGTAATTTTAGGAGACTCAATTTGTGTGTACTCAATTTTAGACATCTTAGTTTTCCCAAACTCTGATTTACTAAAGTTGTGTCTTCTGCACTCTGAAAATCTGACCCATAAGATACATCAGTCTGGGCTTCCAAAATCAATACTCACTTTTAAACATCTTGGCTTAAGTGTAGACAGACAAATTAATTAGCAGACTGTTTACCAGTAACACTACTCTTAGTGTTAATTCACCATTGTATTGTTGTTGTACAAGACAGAAAAGAACCACCCACACCAAAAAACACAAACAAAAAAGCCCCAATAAAGTTGTCAAGAAAGGTTCTTTCAGTGACAGACACATCTGAAAAACAAATACCTCTTTGCAAACTAGAAGTTTCTAAACAGACATATAAACTTGGATTTCTGATCTTACTGGAATAGTCTAAATTCAAAGTATCATTCAATTTTTAATTTAAATTCCCACACTGCTGAAATTATTTGCTAATATCTTTGGTCTGGGCTTCCTCTCCCACATAGCCTCTCCAGAGCAGAAATTGGAGCAGGTCAATGGCCTGTAGTAACCCTGTCTATAGCCTCAAGTAAGTAGTCATACCACAAGTCACCTGAGGCTCAGCTAACCCTTCTTGTCCAATCACAGCCGAAAACCTCCAACAGTTTACTAGGGTTGCTATTCATCAATATCAGATTAACATTTGCCCTTTCCCCAGCCTAACTGACATAAGGGAGTTAAGTTACGCATCGGAATGCCTAGAAATTCAAATCAGTAAACGTTTACTCAATTGTCCTGTACAAAAAGTTTGAAAAACTTAAACATAATATGAGTTGTAAACATTGGGAGACTTAGAAATAAGTATTTTGCTTTTTAATTAAGGATACAGGTAGTTAGCACTTGCTGCTGTACTTCTCAACTCAGTAATATAGCATTAAGAAGCTGATTAAAATTAGGCACTGTGGCTGAACAGTAGGGACAGTGGGGGAGAGGATTATTTATGTATTTATTTTTATAAACAGTGAGCTGGTCTCAAATCTTGTTAGTTTCTAGTTTTAAAACTTTGCCCTCAATGAAAAACAATAAAGATTTCCCTACAAGAACTGCAGACACATAGATCTGTTTTCTAGGACAATACTGAATATTAAACCAAAACCAGTATTAATCAGGAGTCTGAAAATTCACTCTTCCCTTTTCTATTAACCTCAACGTCTTTCAATAAGTTATACGCCTGCTTTGAAAACAATGATCTTGTTCTAGTCTAGTGACCTAGAACACATTTACTCCTGTTTTATTCTAGACCATGTAAACCAAAGGCATGACAAATCCAAGCAGTGGAAAAACTCTGTTGAGCATGGAAGCAAATGTAAGTTTCCAACCCTTGTAAGTCACAAATAAACTCTTTTAAATATTAACTGATGCAGTGTCACCCAACTGAATTTGCAAATAGTTCCTGTTTTGCCAAGCAGCAAGACATTACAAGTACTTCTGATCAGTTGTTCGGCTGCTTTTCAGAAACTTGTAAACAGTAGTGAAACTACCAAGCACCATTTCAATTCTGTGTTACTGCCATTTGAAAAAGCTTTGAGTAGGCACACTAGTTTATCTGAGGGGGAGAAGGATAACCCCTCCATCCCACACAACAAAAAAGCTTGTAGGGCTGGGGGAAGAGAAGAGCAGCGCAAGCACCCTCTTGCAGCAACCAAGAGACAGAGGGAATGAATGGCGTAGTGGAGACCATCCTCCTCACAGCAGATAGGAGGCTTTGGAGGTCAAGAAGAGACAGAGCTTCTTCTCCCCCTCAGTAGTTAATAAGTGGAACTTCAAATTTACCAAGACTCCTACCAGTCAGTAGCTTACAGAGGAGATAAAACACCATCACAAGATCCATGAACAGCACCCTAGTTGAAATATCAGCACTCTCCCTTATCCTAGTACCCAGGGGTGGGCAAAAAGACTGGCTGGTTGGCAAGCCCATTCTCACCAGAAATCCTATCCACCCCCAAAAAAACTCACACACGCTTCCAGAAATCTGTCTACCTCTTGCTAAGGAGTTTAAAATTCCAGCAAGTAAATTTTGAGACCAGATGGGAACTATGTTTGATACATTAAACAGAAAAGGCGTACTTTAATTGATTGTGCAATGCAAATTTCATATGAAAAATTAATTTAAAACTTAACATGGTCGGAGAATAAATGTCAGAAATTTCGAATGTCAGGAAATTCAAAAGCATCATCATCAGAAAAATGCAATCACATTGTACAACATATAAGGACTCCAACTTACTGTGGCAACACAAAAACTCACAAAGGAGGAAATTTTAAAGTCAAGTTTGCAGGGGTGGGAGGCTGGACGTTTTTAAAGGCAAGTCAAAGTTATCTGAGTTGTTTTAAAGAGACTGTTTTCTTAAATAGCTCTTACAAAACAACTTCTAACTTGCTAGTTCTCAAAGATAACGTATAGCATATTTGAAAGAATCACAGTATAGGAATTAAAGTATTACTTTAAAACTGAACACAGCACTCTCCCTCTAGTTTTTTTCAAGTATGATGGATTTAGGGAGGGTGTGGGGTGAAGAGAGAAACTAGATGAGAAGGTCCTGAGTGTTGGGTGTTAAAAGGACTAGTGAGCTAAATCCCCACTGGGTGAAATGCATCTGTGTGCTACTACTGATATACAACTGTGCAAGCATTTCTCTGGAGCACCTTGCTGTATTAAATGTGTGAAATCAAGTATTGCTCATGAATTGTACAAATTTCAAAGACCCTTATTTTCTCTTTTCAAAGACTGATGATATCCCATCATTACACCACTTTTCTTAAAAGGACTAGGCTGCACAATGCAAAATAAGCAGAATCACAGAGAAGTATAATTTTCCTCCTACTTCAAAAAAGCAATAAGCACCTGAATATATGGGCTTCTAAGAAGTGTCTCCTCAGCTTAATGACTAAGGACTAAAAACCTGTCACCTATTTATTATGAGTAACATTTCTAGTCAAATGTAGAACATACTTTTCAAACAGAATAATCAAAAGCATTTGATATAAGAACTAATATTTTAATAAATGATCATAGCATACCTTGTTAAAACTAACGGATTCTGCGACTGGCATTCTATTTCACAGGGGAAGCCAAAAATTTGACATGGGGTATATACAAGTTTAATTTGTTTATAAGAGCTACTCCAACAGCCTTTTCTAAAATGAGCCCATTTTCCTAGATTGCTTGAAGCAGGATGGATTGATTTAAATCAAAGCAATTAAAATCACCAACCAGGAAACCTTCATTATTTAAATCAATTTTAATCGTGTTTTGCATTTGTACTTTTTAATTATTGTCCTAAAGAAAGGATGATTCCCGTTGGCAGTAACCATTAAAATGCTGATTTGCAACTAAATATAGCCTTTACACTAAATGTAATGCTTCTTTTTGCTATCCAGGAAAATGTGTTACTTATTTAAACAATCATGTAGCTTAGTTTACAATTCATTCAATTATTATTATTATTTTTACATATTTTATTATATTAGGCATCAGTTACCATTTTCTTTCTTATTCATTAGATGATAAATTTTATATCTGTGGTTTGTGTCAAGCTATTTTTGGATGGAAGCTATTTTAATTCAATTAAAAATGCACAATACCAGCAATTAATTTTTTTAAAAAACTAGTTAAAAACTACCTTACATGTGCTAATACATAAACTGTATAAAAAGTTTATCAAAGTATATTTTGCATTTAAAACTAATTCACTTATTAATTAATTGGACTGATTGTTTCTGGTCCCCATCAAGATTTTTAGAACTAATAGATCTCATCCTCTCACACTTAGCTTTATTCAGAGACCAGAAAAGGAAGACAAGCTTTCCTGCTTTTCAACTCTGATTTGGTTTCTCAACTTTGAATGAGCTAATCTGTTCAACCATGAACGGAACTTGTTGAATAAACTGAAATGAAGAAACTAGTCTCTCTGCACCTGCAGAAAAGGCTACTGATGTTCAAAAGCTGATTTCGCACTTCAACAAACTCTGGTTCTAAGCACTTAGCCTGTGACTTCTACCAGTTCAGTGATCTGACTTTCTTAAAAACCTGAGCTGCAAACAAATATTGCTTAATATTTTTTATTTAAATTAAATGACTTAAATAGATTAAATTAAGCTAAGGCCTTAATGACATCGGTTGTCATTTCAATTTTTTTTAAAAAACAAATCTGCATTTAAATTTCTAAAAAAAGCATTCTTTATTTTTTCAGAAAAATCACTGATTTTTATCCACCCTGGTTTTACCTGGTTTAGGTTCAACCTAAAATTGGACAATCTTTTTTTTTTTTTTTAAAGTATTTCTAATCATATGCTCCTAGTCACCATATGCTACATGAGCACTGGGAGTTGACTAAGGCAGAAAAGCATGTTAAAGCTAACCTAACCCCTGACCTTAACTCTCTAAACCCTATCCCAAGAAATGAGAAGCTTTAGAGAAAGCAAGTTAAAGCTAACTGAAACCCTTACATACAATTAGTCAAAGAGAATTATAGGAAAAGTGAGTCACCCCTATTAAGACAGAAGGAACAAATGAGAACTAATTCAAACTCTTAATACTTCTGCTTTAGCTAGCAGACTGGTGGGAGGGAGATGGAGGGAAGAGAGCAAGGATTTCAGCTACCTCCTTCTTTTCCTATAGCATTCCATTTTTCTACATTTTTTTATGATTATATTGGGGTTAAGGGTTAAGAGCTTTTGGCCTAGATACTGTTCTCCCTGAAGTCAATAGGAGTGTCTTGTCATTGAAGCCAATGACAATTATAGGATTAAACCTGTAGAATAAAATCAAAACAATAGGCCTTGAACGGGACACACCATTCTAGCCAGCCTGGTGAAAAACGTTGTAAAACATAACCTTATCTCTCTTGGCTGCAGCCGCCCCAGCCCAACTGTCTGTAACCTTATCGTGCAGCTGCAGCCTCCCCCCCAGCCCCAGGGTCAGGAATTCCGTCAGGCCATCATAAAATAAAAATGCCTCCAGACTTGCCAGCCCAGGAGAGCCCCCCTTAATTTATAACCTGACATGTCGTAAGCAATTTGGCACACCCTGAAGAGTCCACTATACGATCCTGCCTGTAATATGTAACTCTAACAAACCTATATAAACCTCTCTGTAACTTAAAACCGGCGGAGTGCCAGTGACCAGCACAGAGTGCTGCCTGGGCTCCCCCATGGCTATGGTCTGTCTGTATGTGTGTCTGTCATATTAAAGTTCTACTCGATCTTCACCTAAATTAAAGTGGCTGCATGATTCCTTCCACGACAGTTTGGTGCCGTGACTCGGATCTCCAAGCGCTGTTATTGTCCAGGACGGACCGCGGACCGCTCCCCACTGACCCCAGGCGCCACCCATAAGGTAAGAGACCTTTTAAATCTCTATTCGTGGTCAGAGGAGGGCTGCCTGTAGGCTTCCTGGTCGGTAGCAGCCAGGCGAGATCCGAACTTGTTGAGGATCGAGGTGAGCTTTAAAACTGTCTGTTTGTCTCTGTAAAGCGCGCAGGGAGAGTCTGGGGGTTTGTATTGCGGGCTGAGGATCAGGTCCTCACCTCGGCAGGTCAAAGGGTACTAGGGTGAGTGTGTGACCCGAAGGCGGAGTGCTTGTAGCGGCAAGGCATACCCATTTCCCCTTCTCTGTTTCATGAGCCTCCATAGATCCGTTGTCTAAGGACGCCTTAGCCTCGGTCGTAAGACGGGCCTAGGGTTAGGACGCCTGTGACTTTGGAGGACCCCTTTTGTGTCCTGTCTGTCTCCTTCACTTCCCCCCTCCCGCTAAATAAGCGTTCTGTTATCGGGTTCACTCACCTCGGCAGCACTGCGGGCTAAGTGAAGCAGTGCAGAGCCCTCAATAAGCCACTCCATTGTGTGTGTGAGTGGGGGGGGCGTAGGAGAAAATGGGAACTGGACAGTCTAAGCCTGTGTCCGGTCCCCAGAAGGGAACCCCAGCATATTATCTAGTATGCATTACTCTCCCAGAACTTGCAAGTCTCTGGCGGAAAGGCACTCTCATCCTCAGAGTAACCCAGCCAGACAGTTCCCAGAGGTAGGAACATTTAATTTGGATACGATAGTGCACTTAAGAAAAACTCTAAAGTCTAGGGGATCCAAAGTATCCCGGTCACAATGAAATGCATTCTTTAACTGGTATAATAAAGCTTCCAAAAAAAACCAAAAACGCTATAAGCTACAAACTCGTAGTCTAAAAAATTCCCAGGAGAAAAAAAAAAAAATTCACTCTAAAAGCTTAAAAGGTAAAAGCCATAACAAACCTGGCTTGCCTATAAAACAAAACACAGGAAAATATGTAAAAAAAAGGGGTATTCTAATCTACCACCCCAAAAGGGGGTAAAAAAAAAAAAAAAAGGTTCATTTTTATCTTTCAAAACCTTCAAGAAAAAACTGGTACCAGTAAAAGAGTAAAACAGCTAAAAAATCAAAACCATGAATCTACTGTTGCAACGAAAATTGTTTTGTGTTTTTTGTTTGTTTGTTTTGTCACTAACATTATTGTGTATGGTCTGTTGGGGGGTAATGGCTTGCCCATGGAAGAAGCTACCCCAGTCTTTAATTGTCCGGGAACAGCCATGTTGGCTAAAACACAGGGAGGAAATTTCAAATTAAGTGTTAAAAATAGCAGTTTTTTGATAAAAAAGAATTGGTCTCCAGTGTTCTGTCTGTGGAACAGGCAGAAAGTACCTCTCAGCTTATGCTGGTAAAAAAGGTGTCAATTGCGCCAAAATTAGTTCTAAATGTAACTAAAACCCAAAAAGAGTCTGTTAAAGCTCAAAAAAAAAAAAAAAAAAAAGTTTCTTTAAAGCAGCCACTAGCTAAAAAGGAAAAAACATTTCTGTAAAAAGTAAATTGTTACCTAAAAATGCTCCTAAAGTAATAAAACCTACTGATAGCTCTTGCAAGCAGTTTTCTACAACTAAAAGGTGTAAAAGTAAATAAATTAAGTTGCCTCAGGGTGAGTCACTGACTAGCAAGCAACAGTTTACATGTTAAAAGATTTGGTTCAGTTTCTAATGTCAATGTTTTTCCAGTGTAAATATATTCATTAACTTTGTTTTACAAAGGTCCAGTTTAAATATCTTAAAAAAGGTCTTAAATAAAGTAAAAATTATTAAAAAGCTGAAACAGCCCTGTGTGGCTGGGCTTGGTCAGTATAAGGGGGAAACAATAATATTAAAACTTAACTGTCTCCAGCCTGTTACCTCTGTAAGTAAATAAATCGTGTCTCACTTTCAAAAAAAAGACTGGGCCATTAAAGCAACACAGCAGAACAAAGATGCTGTTAATCTCTTAAAAATGCAGGGGGTAATAGGCAAACTCTCACCTCTAAATACTTTAAATATATCTTAAAGTTTCTTAAAGGACTCAAGTACATCAAATGCAATGGGGATTTAAACATGGGTAATGCAAAACCCTTTTTATAAAATGCTAGTAAAAATGGTTAATATCTCTTAAACACCAAATCCAGACTTAAAATGGTTAACAGTTAAAATTTAAACACTAGTAAGCTAGCTAATGTGTGTAATGGTAGTAAATGCAAATTACCTGCCTGACAAAGGGGGGGGGGAGATCCACCCATAGCTATTAGCAAGAAGCACTCCTCTTAAATGTGGCCAACTAAACCTGAGCTGGGCGTGCCTAAAACAGCTCTAAATTAAAGCCACATGCAAAATAAATTTGTTAGAACTCAACAAAAAAAAATGTTTCTTTAAAAGGGGCCTACAGCCTCCTCACAGCAGGAGGGTAAAGGTAACAGAGCAACCAGTGGTAAAGCATGTGCCACTAGTAAACTAACTAAACCCTTATTTTTGTAAAATTTAATAACATTGTTACCTCCATAGTAAGCCCTACAAAAAAAAAAGCCTGTTTTAGTTAAACATAATTTTGCTAATAGGTGTGCCATTGTTAAGTCTTGTAATTAATTTGTTAGTGCAAAAATTGTAAAATTGTACTATGTGCCTAATAAATTGTAAAACCCTTACATTAGGCTGTATTATCTATGGTACCCCAGTTGGCATTTATTTTCATATACCGGAACCCACAGGAAAAATAACATTAACATTATTACAAAATTCTAACCAAAGAAACACCGAACCTAACACTTCCTCGTTGCAACAGGAACTGTTAGCGCAGGTGCAATGGTGCTCAGCCCATTCAAACAAAATAGGCTGCATGTTAAGCACTAAACCCATATGGGTCACTTTAAACACTACAAAGCCTCTCCCTTGTGTTCCGCAGTACCCTATTTCTAGGAAAGCGGACATTTCCAGCTCCCAGCGCCAGACTTCAAACCAGTCGGCCCTGACCAGCCTCACTGCTCTAGCCAAATGCAAGAGCAGACCCCAGAGCGAAAAAATAACTGGCAGCGACATGAATGCCAATTACACCCAGATACTTGTGGTGCTCCCCGGGCGGCCGTCTGGTGGCACCCAAAGCCTTACCTTGCCCGTGTGACTCACTCTGTGGCTCACACGAGCAAAGGGGGGATGATAGCAACAGTGCAGCGTAACTGGTTTTTTTCTTCTATAGCACAACAGTGTGGCAGCACGTGTCCTATCTGCCTAGCCCACAACGTAGGCCAGAAGGAAAAGACCAAACTTTCAGCACACCCCACCCCATGGGGTCCCTTTGGGAACTTGCAGATGGATTTTATCCAAATACCTAAATGCTGTAACTTTAAATATGTGTTAGTCATTATTAATATGTTGTCAGAATAAGAAACTACTGAAAAAATTCATACCTAGGTTCGGGTTACCCCTCATACTGGATAGTGATAAAGGAACCCATTTCACAGGATAGGTCATTCAAAACGTGTGTAAAGCATTAGAAATCCTACAACACCTGCACTATGCATACCATCCCCAGTCCAGCGGAGCTGTAAAAAGAAAAAATTCTGACTTAAAAACTAAATTAGCCAAAATATGTGCAGAAACCAGCTTAAAGTGGCCAGATGCCTTACCCATAGCTCTCATGTATATTAAAAATACTGTCAACTGAACACATAAACTGTCTCCACATGAGATCTTTATGGCCAGAGCTATAAAATTGCCACATAGCCCACTGCCAAACCTGCTAAAATTTGATGTACATTTAACTAATAATGTAATACTGAAGTATTATAAAATGTTAATAAAGTGTATCAAGTCTATCCACACACAGGTTCAAGAAGCCCTTCCAGCACTGGCAACGGAACTGTGCCACTCCCTTCAACCTGGAAATTGGGTCTGTGTAAAAATTCACCAACAACAAAATGCCTTGCAGCCTCAATAAAAAGGACCCTATTTAGTGTTACTAACCACTAATGCTGCAGTATAATGCCAGGGATATCCTAACTGGGTGCACGCATCACACTAAAAAAAAGACCCCTCCGCCACTGGACCCTACGGCAACAAAATTCCTGTCCTCGTCGTTAGGCCTCCTTTCAGCAAACCCCAAAATTTTAAAAAGGTGCAAAGAAAAACCCCACCCCGACCAGCTGTCTTCAAACAGCTCTGACAAACCTCCAAAACGTCAGCACAATCTAAGACCTCAAAAGCTGTAAAAAACTCTGGTAACTCCCTTAACATAAACGGGACTGCTTTGACCCCAAGGCTTCTTCCTGAACTTACAGTAAAATAAAAACCCTAACAGTTGTCCTAACCCTAGCCCTTTCCCTTGTTCTCGCTGACTGGAACTCTAACCTCCTGGTGAAGCTGTCCCAGTCTATTGCTGACCAAAATAATCACAGTAACTGCTGGATCTGCACTTACGGACCAGCCCATCCAAAGCAAGTCATTCCCCTGGTGGCTATACCCGTATCACTAAATTTTTCTCCTAGCCTCCCAGGGCGAAGTATGTGCCCTGATAAATTCAAGTTGCTGTATGCATGTAAACCAAAATAAAAAATTAAAATGAACATTCACAAAATTCAATCTCAGCTCAAAATAATGCACCAAGTAGCTTTAAAAAACACTAACTGGGGCCTTGCAAATATATGGTCCTGGTTAACCTTCTGGTTGTCTAACATAAAAGTATTAAAAAAAAATTATTCATGGTATCTTGTCTATCCTAATTATCATAAAAGTTTTATATGTTGTAGTTTTCTCACAATGTTGTTTAAAGGCATGTTTAAACCAGTTTACCCAAAGCCCTTAACCTAAATTGAACGTCGAAACGGAAAAAAAAAATTACCTGTTGTATCCTGAGCTGCTACAAATAAAAAAAAAATATGACAGGCAAATCCAACAACTAATAAACATTAACATTTCCATCACGGTAAAAAAACCCTAACCCTTCATAAAAATCAGAGCGTGCGGTCACGCCTTAACTGGCAGGCTTACTGTGTTTACCTCAGCATAGCCTGTATATTTAAATAAGTTGCTGGGTTAGTAGTCTTGTAAAAATATTAGCCTGTACATTACCCTAGTCTGTCTACAAAAACCATACCTATAAACATGGGTATATGGGTCCCAAATGACACGCCCCCTCCCTCACCTACCCGTAGCATGTCCAGTGGACTAAGGCATCGGACCACCAAGAAGCCAGGGCCTCCTGAACCTGTGTCCCACTGGCCAGTGTGCGGACAGGAAAGGTGCCTGAACCTCTTTTTGAATAAGGTGTGAAATGTGGGGAAAAGTACCACTGCTTGGGACAAAAAATGAATTTAAAACACAGACAACCAGAATTGTACTTGGTAAAATTAATAGTTAAAATTAATATTTAGGGGTCCCCTTTGCCTATTAGCTTAACTAATTGTTTAAAAAAACAACCGCGGCTCTTCTAATCTTTGTCATCTTCTCCATGTTGTACTGGAAGTACAAAAGGGAGGATTGTAGAATAAAATCAAAACAATAGGCCTTAAACGGGACACACCATTCTAGCCAGCCTGGTAAAAAACGTTGTAAAACATAACCTTATCTCTCTTGGCTGCAGCCGCCCCAGCCCAACTGTCTGTAACCTTATCGTGCAGCTGCAGCCTCCCCCCCAGCCCCAGGGTCAGAAATTCCGTCAGGCCATCATAAAATAAAAATGCCTCCAGACTTGCCAGCCCAGAAAAGCCCCCCTTAATTTATAACCTGACATGTCGTAAGCAATTTGGCACACCCTGAAGAGTCCACTATACGATCCTGCCTGTAATATGTAACTCTAACAAACCTATATAAACCTCTCTGTAACTTAAAACCGGCGGAGTGCCAGTAACCAGCACAGAGTGCTGCCTGGGCTCCCCCATGGCTATGGTCTGTCTGTATGTGTGTCTGTCATATTAAAGTTCTACTCAATCTTCACCTAAATTAAAGTGGCTGCATAATTCCTTCCACGACAAACCACAAGGAGGAACAAGAGTGTAACTTGAAGAAAGGACACTGCATGAAAACCAAAGGCTTCCAAAAAACCCTATATTATTTTGGTACCAGCCTCCACAGCATTTAGTTGCTACACACAGCACATCTAATTGTGTCATAATATGTTTACCAACCAGATTGTGGGAAATATAAGTAGCAATTGAAAATAGCCAACTGCAGAATACTGTATATAAACTGTGGAGCATATTCCCTGAGGCTGGAAGGTTAAGTGAAATATCCTACTTCAGCTTACTTTTTCCTCCCTGCACCTTATGTGGACTCAAACTTTTTAAATTCTTCTAACACTTAAAGAGCTGGGCTAGAAGACTTTACAATCCTTGCAGGTCTCATTCATTCAAGAAAGGAGAGTCCTCTCCTTTAGGATTAATTTTAAAACAGGTGATTAGAAGTCTCTCCTTCTGGAGATAGGTGTGCGTGTCTCTCTCTCTCACACACGTTAAATAAGTGGGAAAAATTACCAGTATAATTATATTGATGTAACTATATCTTTAGTTATACTACTACAATTTCCCAAACAGATGCTTTTATTCTGGAATAAGAATATCTTTTCCCAGTTTAGTTAGTTTACACTGCTTCCAAAGCGACAAAGTGTAATAATGCCGCTTTTCTTACTCCAGAACAAGAGCTTCCTCATACAGTATATACCAGTATTAGCTGAAAGCCCATGCTGTCACATACGGGTGTAATTTGTAAGGTCATGAATAAAAAAAAAAAAAAAAAAAAAGAGGCAAAAATGGCTAAATTTAAAAACTGCATGGTGACAAAATCCAAATCCTAGTGATGAACATGGCAATATTCTAAACAAAAACAGCTCTCACCGATGCTTGTAGCTGTTTCCATCGCTCCACACTGACTCTACACCCATCTGAAGCTTCAGAGTGATGTTTGGGGTTGTTGTACATGGGTTGTGTTAAACTGGGAGATTTGTGCAGACAGTGAATAAGGGGTGTCTGTTGCGGCGAGGGGCCGTGTGTGTTTGGGATTATTGCCTATACCACTTGTACTGTGGGGGTGGTTGTGTCGATTTGCGTCTGGAGCATTATGCTGGGAGATTTGTGCTGATCTGCGCAGGCGGCGGTTGGCTCGAGTAATCTATCATGCGTGCGGTCTCACATCCCATAATGGCATTGGCTGTAGGAGGAAAGGTGGTGATTGGCTGATTTGCCTTTGCTATCACAATGCCCTAAGAGACTCAGTCCGGGCAGGACACAGACGCATGCTTGGCCGTCCGGGCCTGGGTGGCCCCGGTGAACGGAGGTGGGCTGAGGAGCACGCGGAAAATGGCCGGTGACAGCCCGGGGCCGACGACCGAACCCGGGGATGTTCCGAGCAAGAGGAGCGCTGGCAGCCGCGCCTGCAGCGGGTCCACCGCGGCCGCCACAGACAAGCTAAGTCAGGCTGCCCGACCGTCCTGCCGGGAGTCCCGCTGTATAGCCAGTGCTGCGGGTGAGCGGCCCGGAGCGCACCGGTCCTGGCACAGGGACCACGCCTAATCCCACTGGGCCGGAAACAACCTGCTGATCAGAAAAGGCTGGAGCAAGGGGTTCCATTCACCCCCCCACCCCAGACACTCCCCCCTCCCCCCAGCCCCCCCCACACACAGGCAGACAGGCCCAGTGCGATGGTTCTGTCGGTCATGGCACAGAAACAGGCTCTGCTCCGACCTTCCGGCCAGTCCCGAACACCGGGGCCCCCACTGGGCCGACCCCTCCCCGCGGACAGACATTCCCCCTCACCCCAGAGTGCCCCGGAGACATCCCCGCCGCTGCGCACGGCCCCCCTGGCCAGCCCCGGAGGGAGGGAAGCGCCCGCGCCGCTTCCATCCTCGGACCCAGCATCAGCCCCCAGCCCCATCCCGGGACGCACCTAGAGAGCCACCTCCGACCAACACGGCGCCGGCGAGGGCCCCGGCCGAGGCTCCGAAGATCTGGCGGGCGTCCCGGACGAGGTGCGGGGCGCGCTCCTGCAGGCAGGTGGCCGCCCCGATGTGATAGACGCCCAGGAAGCCGCAGCCGGCGAAGGAGACGCTCCAGCCGCGCTCGCGGCCAAACATCCCGGCCCGCGAAGGGGAGGGGAGGGGAGGGGAGCGAGGCACGGACTCGGCCGCAGCCGGACGCGGGGGTCACGACGAGCGGCCCTGCCGTGGCCGCAGCGGACGAGGCGACAGAAGGACGCTGGAGCCGGCGCCGCTCGCCGGCCGGTCACTTAAGGGCCCGGCCCCCGGGCCTGCCTCGGCGGCGGTCTGGGAGCGGCCGCGATGGCACCAGGAGGCCAGCCAATCCGCGGGGATATGCAAATAGGTGCCCTCCTCCCCCTCGGAGAGAATGGCCGGGCTCGAGCACGCGCGAGCGCCGTCCGTCCCCGCCGGCAAGGGGCGGGGCTTGCCCGGGGCGCGCGAGGGAGCCGAGCCCAGCTGGGTGGCTGCGGGCACAGAAGGAGACGCTCCGCCGGCCGCGAGGTCCTGTTACATGGGCCGCCTCGTGCAAGCGTCTGTCCGTTTGCTCCACCCCCTGCGCCGCCACTAACGGCCCGCTGTCTTGTGCCCCCTGGGGCTTCATGGGCTCCTCCCTGTGTCCGCCGGCCAGTGACCCCTCCGCACACACCGAGAGTCCGGGAGCCACGCGTCCATCTCTCCTGGCACCTGCCCGCCGCGGCAACCCATCCGCGCAGGGGTGCTGAGAGCCGCTGTCTGTGATGGGAATTAGGTCAGCAGTAGTTCCAGCACCTGTGCCACCCTCTGCCTCCCTTCCACCCATATACCCCCAGCAACCCCCACGCCTGCACCCGAGACCTCACTCCCCACACACCCTGCGATCTTGTGCACCTGCCACCTCTTCCCCAGCCCCCCACCGACCCACCCATCCACCTGCTCCTAAGCCCTGGGGACCAGTTCCCTTCCGCCTCCCACACACACCCAGTATCCCATCCACCTGCCACTTATTCCTCCCTACTTCCTCCTTCCCCCCACACTGGTGCATCCACTCCTTATTGCCCTCTTCTTTCTGAGACCACCCACCCAACACTGCCCTCAGGGACACACAACTCCCTCCCTCTCCAACCTCACCATTCCTACCTTTGTACAGTGCAGATTAGTGCTCAACCATTTTAAGTGTACGCAAGGCTAGTTTTTACGACACCATTCACATAAAAATTGCCAGAGACGTGATTTTGTGTAGAGTGTGTGTGTCTCTAGGGCTTGGTATATGCCTTTGTATTGGATACAATAATTCCTTTTTATACCATCACCAAACAGAAGAGAGTTATAATATTCTTCATTGCTTGATTGTGAATTTAAGATTAAAACAATAAAGAAATCCTTTTAAAAAATCACTGAAGAATGACAGACTTTCACCACAACTTCATTCAAACAGGCAGGTAGAAAATAAATTTTTTTTGTATGCATAGAGTTTATCATGGTATTTATATCAGAGAAGGTTGCTTAATATAAAGGGCACTTAGGATCTTTATTATTGTTGAATAGACAGGTCTTGAATCAGGTGATGAGAATTATTTTTGTTTTCACAACCGCCTGCTCATTTTCCTCAGAGGTTAGGGCTAGTTTGTGCCTTTAAGAATAGCCCTGATTATGCAATAAGTGCTACCACCCCATCCCAGGAGGAGTTCTGTGTGGGATGATGCTTCAGCTGCATAGTAGTTATTACCAAGCATAATTCCTATAACCATGAGTGTAAGTGGTTGTAGCCTTTAGGTTATATGCTCACAAAATATATGTTGTAGACACGAACCAATAAGATGCATAGCGAAACTGAACAACCACATAATGTTGTAATAAATCCTTGTCCTCTAGTCGCACAAGCACATGCCTGTCCTTTGTTGTCAGCACTTGTGTACATTTAGGGCCCAGGCCTGCAACCCATATATAGGGGAATCAATGGGATTGATCACATGAGTATAGATTGCAGTAACAAGGCCTTAGACTGTAAATTTTGAGATATGAACTGTATACTTGGTATTGCATGTTACCTTGGTGTATAATTTAATACTTAGTTATTCCAACATAGTAGCAAAGGCAGAATACAAAAATTATTCCAGAAAACCTTATTAACTCCAGGGGATCTCAGACTTTTCCCAAATACATCTTCCCAGGGTATGAAAGTGGGCATCTTTGCAAATCTGGGCTCATATCCAGTGAAGACAGGACACTGTGCACACTTCCTCCTGGGAACAAAACTGCAGCAACAGTCAGTCTGAACATGTTTTTCCTCCACAATATAGAAAGAATTCAGTGGCAGTCACTGTTTCATATGCCAGGTGGTTGGTTGGGTGCCGATTAAAATATTTTAAAGATGTAAATAATATAAAAAGGAAGATTATTTTAACATTACTGAATCAGGTCCTTTACATAACAAAGAGAACTAAAATGAACAGTCTTAAGACTCTGGTAGAACCAGACTGAATCCAGGCTTACTCTTTTTGACTAAAGTAATCACTAATCTTCATTATCTATGAGGAGCTGGAAACTTAAGCCTGATGAAACTGTGATCCAATTACTTCACAATACTAAGTAATGCACAGTTTCAGATGAATGAGTACTATTTACATGGAGCCAAAACCAATATTGTACTCATGAAATTCAGTGGGAGTTTGCCAGCATAAGAGTTGAATAAGGTTTCAGCTGTAGTCTGTGTTCTCTCATGTTAATCATCCAGTCTGATTTATTCTGCATTCTTTTAGTGGTCTGAGAGTGTCCTGCCAAGAAGAACAGACTATAAAAAGCACCATAAGGGTTTCAGTGACCCAAAAAGAGAGATCAGGGCTTGGCAACCACAATTCTACATTTCATCAAAAGGACACTTCATCTAGGGCACCCAGCAATGTGTAGGAATAGAGCCACTGGTTCACTATTGATTCCAGGGAAAGTGTTGCCTACCCCCTCATCATGACTTCCTGCAGCATTTGGGGTGTTACTTGGAAGTCTCCCACTTACATACTGACTTGTCCTGAATCTATTTTGTTTGTAATATCTGAGGAGATCATAACCCAAGGCTGTGTGGTCACAGACCATATATGATAAAATAATTCACTATAGCAGTAAGGTCTTGGTACATGATTAGATCTCCTACAGATGATATAAATAATAAATGGGAATTTGGTATAGATTAGTAATAAGGAGACAAGTGTAAATCTTATAAGAATTTGCTATGGTCTAATACTTGGACAACATAAGAGAAATAAGATAATTTCATACACTTATTTTAAGCCAAAAGAAAGAGGCAACTGTTCAGGTATTTTTTAAGATCATTAGGGTAAGATGGGTGTGAAAGACAAACCCTGCCATATTACAGGAGAACCCATTAACAAATACACCCTGTGAAAACAGGAGAGTGCAGATACCACAATTATCCTGATTATCAGATGCTCAAAGAAACACATTGCGCTTCTTTATGTTAATTTGTGTGGCATGAATTGCTTTAAGAACAGGCATTGTACAAAGCATTAGAAGAACTTTTTAATAAGTTACAGTACGGTAAGAAACACATAATACTTTGCAGTGCTATAGAGTTTTTCTTCTGAGGATCTCAAACAATCTTTACAATTTCCATATGAAGTTAGGCATGTATTAGCCATATTTGACAGATGGGGAAACAAGCAGAGAAAGGGGTAAGGCCAGATTTTCACCACTAGATGCATATCTGCATCTTTAAGCACCTAAATACTTTGAAAACCAGGCCTTCAGTGGTTTTCAAAAAACTCAATGACCCAATAATCCTGACTCCTAGTCTCTTGCTCCATCCCATAAACACATGGTCTCTGGCGCCATCATTTACCCAACATTACAGGAGAGAATCATGTTAAAGTGAATAAAGGAAACCAGTTAATGGGAACAAAGGGTATGCCAGCAAATCTTATTGCATCCCTATAGAAATTTGCAAACAAACATTGACACAGTGCTAGTCTTTTATCCATTAGTTCACCCTGGATCAGTGAAAAGACCTAGAGGTTGTAACATGTAACTTTAAAGTTCCTAGAAAAAGGAATAACTGGAAGAACACCAAGATCCACAAAGCCTGAGTTAGGTGCCTCTCCTGATTCCTTGCATATGGAGCTCAATTAAGAATGTGATCCAT
The DNA here is from genome assembly GCA_007922155.1 of Mesoclemmys tuberculata. Taxonomy (NCBI): domain Eukaryota; kingdom Metazoa; phylum Chordata; order Testudines; family Chelidae; genus Mesoclemmys; species Mesoclemmys tuberculata. The sequence goes on along the minus strand of ML675616.1, from coordinate 110,582,784 downwards.
AAAAGCCAGCACACTAAACAGAGAGCTGCCTAAAGTAGACAGTGGGAGATGCTGATGAGAGCAATGTGTCCTAAGTTCCACCCCTCTCACAGGGTTGGGCACCTAACTCGGGGCTGTATGGATGTCCTGATCTCTGACAGTAATCCATAGCTGAGAATTCCTCTCCTGGAGTCAGGGGGCTTATGTGTCTAAATCATTTCTTGTGAGAATGAGTTAGGCACCTGCCTTATTCAATGCAAAGTATGTGTGTGTGTGAGAAAGCTACCTATCTTATAACTTTTAGTGCATTCACCCAAAACATGGGAGACTGAGGTTCAGTTCTCCCCTCCCCTGTCTGCCTGATGGTGAGAAAGGATTTGAACAGGGTCTCCCACCTCTCAGAAGAATGGTCTAACCACTGAGCTGTGGGATATTCTGATGTAGGGAGTCCCTCAATCTCTCCCGAGGAAGCTGTGGATAGATCATTAAAGTGATTGGGTCAGAGAAAAAAAGTGAGAATGATTCTGTAGTCCAGTGGTTGGGGCACTCACATAGGAGATCCAGGGTTCAGTTCCCCTGCTCCAATCAATCATTCTTTCATTATTTACCCACAGTGGAACAGATTGAAGAAGAAAAACTGAGGGAACTGCACAACAGAATATCCCATAGCTCAATGGTTAGGGCACCCCGAGAAAGGATTTTAACAGTAGTCTCCCATGTCTGCCAATCAAGCAGAGGGAGGAACTGAACCTGGGTCTAAAGCCCTGGGTGAGTGTTCTAACCACTTGGCTAAATGTTAGAAGGTGGGTGGTACCAGCACCTCCTCCAGCAGCCAGATTTGAATAGGATCTGATCTAATACACATGCTCTGAGCATGCCTACTGGATCAGGCCCTGCAAGCAAGATAGGTGCTCCTCCACCTACCTTCTCTCAGTTCATGAATTGCCCTTAGGGAGAGATAGGCATGCAGAGGCTTAGAGGGAGGCAGCAGGGCATATACCCAGAGGCAGAAACTTAGGTGCAAAAATGTAAATGCCAAGTCAGTTCAAGAGCCTACAGGGTTAGGCAGCAGCTGAGTGTGAGTTTTGTGGATTGTACTGGAGCATAAAACTAGGATACAGGGTATGTCTCTCCTATGGAGACTATACTGGCATAACCCCATAGCATAGACAGCTTACACTGACAGAAGGGTTTTTTTCTGTTTGTAGAACAACCTCCTCAAACTACATTAGCTATATCAACAGAAGCCCTCTTCCATGAGCGTAGCCACATCTACAGTAGAGAATTTGTCGGCATAGCTATGTGAGTCAGGGGCATGGGTTTTTCATATTCTTGACCAACATAGCTATGCCTATAACATTTCAGTGTAGACCAGGTTAAGTATCTAAGACTTTATCCATCTATGCCTTACTCACTGTGAAAGCTTCACATATAATCTTTTCCACTTGGCTAATTAAATAAAATCTGCTATATAGTAATAAGTAAGTGGAAAACTGGCAGTGCATGATTTGTGAAGTGCTTTGAGATTCTCTAAAGGAAAGTGCAGTATGGGAGCTATGAGGGTAAAGATAACTATTTATAGGGAAAGAAACTGGATATGGTACAGCGTGTTATATGACTGCTCACCTTTTTACTCAAAGGAGGGACAGGTAGGCATGAATAGAGCAGGCAAAGGGCAAAAAAAAAAATAGGGTGAGAACTTGGCCAGGATTCTGTTCATTGACCTCAGGGTGAAAGGGAAAGATTACTAGCCTCTATTAAACTAGTGATAGGCCCTTCTTGGAAACACTGAGAAAATCAGCACTTGGTCTCTAATACCCTTGATTTTTGAGAGAATAATGGTAACATGTAGCTTTTATACAGATTTTTGCATAAATCACTTGACAAAGGAGTTGTGGATCATTCTACCCATTTTACAGATAGGGAAACAGAGGTGCAAAGAAGTTAAGTGACTTGCCAAAGGACACCCAGCAGGCTATTGGCAGGGCTGGAAATGCCTTTTTTGCATCTAATCATCTCTTTTACTTTATTGTTTAGCCATGGTGGCATTCTGGGTTTTTTTTTTCATTTGGGGATATACATTTAGTTTGAGCCTCTATTATTGTGTTTTAGGTAGTTTCCATGCAGCTTGCAAGCAGGCCAGAAATAAATTTGAAGACCAACTAGCAAAAGACAGAAGCTAAACAGAAAAAAAAATGATTAAATCACAAACCAGAAGACAGCCAAATAGTTGGGGGCCGGAGATGACACAGATGATAAAGGAGCACTCGGGGAAAATGAAACCCTTGCAGAGAAGCGAAATGAATTCTTTGCATTGGTTTTCATGGCAGAGGATGTGAGGGAGATTCCCACACCTGTGCCATTCTTTTCAGGTGACAAATCTGAGGAACTATCCCAGATTGAGATGACAATAGAGGAGGTTTCAGAACAAATTGATAAATTAAACAATAATAAGTCACTAGGACAAGATGGTATTCACCTAACAGTTATGAAAGAACTTAAATAGGAAATTGCAGAACTACCAACTGTGGTAGGCAACCTATTGCCTAAATCAGTCTGTGTACCAGATGACTGGAGCATAGATAATGTAGCTCAGTTTTTAAAAAAAGGCTCCAGAGGCCATCTTGGCAGTTACAGGCTACTAACTGTACTAACTGAACTTCAGTAGCAGGCAAATTGGTTGAAACTATAGTGAAGAACAGAAGTATCAGACACTAGAGATGAACACAACATTGATGAAGAGTCAAAACAGTTTTGTAGGAGGAAATCATGCCTCACCAATCTATTAGAATACTTTGAGGGGGTCCGCAAACACATGGACAAGGGTGATCCAGTGAATATTGTGTACTTGGACTTTCAGAAAGCCTTTGCCAAGGTCTTACCAAAGGCTCCTAAGCAAAGTAAGTAGTCATGGGATAAGAAGGAAAGTCCTCTTCTCGATCAGTAACTGGTTAAAAGATAGGAAACAAAGGGTAGGAATAAATGGTCACTTTTCAGAATGGTAAGAGGTAAATAGCAGGGCTCCTCCCAAGAAGCTGTACTTGGACCTGTGCTGTTCAATATATTCATGAATGATCTCGGAAAGGGGGATAAAACTGAGCTTTGCAGACAATACAAAATTCCTCAAGCTAGTTAAATCTAAAGCAGACTGTGAAGAGTTATAAAGGGATCTCCAAAAGTGGGTGACTGGGCAACAAAATGGCAGGAGAAATTCAATGTTGATAAATGCAAAGTAATGTACATGGGAAAACATACTCCCAACTATGCATACAAAATGATGGGGTCTAAATTAGCTGTTACCACTCAAGAAAGATCTTGGAGTCTCTGAAAACATCTGCTCAAAGTGCAGCAGCAATCAAAAAAGCTAACCATGCTAGGAACAATTAGGAAAGGGATAACAGATAATAAGACAGTAAATATCATACTGCCACTATATAAATCCATGCAGTATAAATACTATATAAATATTCCATGCAGTTCTGGTTGCCCCATCTCAAAAAAGATGTATTAGAATTGGAAAAGATAGAGAGAAAGGCAACAAACGTTGCGGAGTTTGTGGCGGAAGTTGGCTGCATCCTGGAGGAAGCTGACTCTTTGTGTGCTGAATGTTAATGGGCCACTTCACCTTAATGGTCTCCGGAAATAATTCCTTTATGCTAAACAATATGGTCAAACTTTGTATTTAGCAGTGACACTTTGAGTTAGCTTCCCAGAACTGAAGAAGAGCTCTATAATAAGCTCAAAAGCTTCTCTTTCACACATTCCATGGATCCCACACGTGCCTATCACAACATGTGGCATACCTCATCCAGTGCACTGAACACCCCCAACAACTATGTGGGTAAAATCAGACAATCACTGTGCTTTCAAATGAGCTCACACAGGAAAATGATAAAAAGACAAATCACCTGTGGGTGAATGATTTTCACAAAGTGATCGCTCTATATCTGACCTCTCAATCCCCATCCCCAAAGGAAACCTGCACAACATTTTCAGAAAAGCTGGGAGATCTTCATAACTTCAGAAGACACTAGAAATCATGAACTGAATATAGACACTGGATTTATGGCTTATTACAAAAAATGCCCCTCTAGTTGCTCCCCACCCCCTTCCTTTCCGTGTATGACTGGAGGAGTGTTAACGGGCCACTTCATCTTGAATGGTCCCTTGAAATGTATTAATTCCTTTATGCTAAACAATCTGTTCAACTCTTGTATTTAGCTGTGACACTACACAATTAAGTAGACCTATGTTAGGTTGATTTACAGCCACTGCAGTATTTACTGCCAGGCTCCAGCTGGGAGCTCTGTGGGGACCCACACCCCAGCCTCTCAGTGCCGGGCGGCAAGGCTCCAGCTGTCAGCACTGCTGGGGCTCATAGCTGGAACTCCTCTGCACCTCTGCTCAGTTTCAAAACAGAGACCCTACCAGCAGTAAAACTGCTTGTCAATTTCACAACTCTAGCTGTCAGCCACCCTGACAGCCAACAGGCAACTCAGTGTCTGTATAGGAGACTCCTATGCCGACAGGAGAAGTTGTCTCCTGACCATCAAGAAGGCTTATCAGAACTAAGTGGGCCACTGCGGGACATTACAATTCAAAGACTTTGTTAATGGCCCCTGTACACCTACGGAACGGCTATGTGCAAAAGGGCTCATCTCATCAGCTTGAATTCTGGAAGAGGGCAATAAAAATGATGATGACAATTTTTTCATTTCTTTTGCTGTTTGGACTCTCGCAGAGCTGGAGCTATAAAAACAGAAGCAGAGAGCCCCAATATCAGCCTGGGTTAGCCCTAAAAGGCATTCAGATCTGACAGATTACTACAATTCTGTCATCTTTTGGACCCATGCCCTGTAACTCATTTGTGTATGTATGCTTGCCTGCTTTAACCTTGTAATAACAAATTTTGTTAATAAATCCTTAGATAGTTTACTATAGGATTGGCTACAGGCATAGTCTTTGATGTGAGATCTAAGGTAGAAATTGACCTGGTGTGAGTGACTAGTCCTTTGGGATCGGGAGTAACCTGAATATTTTGTGATCTTCAGTGTATAGCAACCATCTATCTACTAAGCCCAGTTTGCCTGGGTAGCAAGATAGAATGGGACGCCCAAGAGGACTGTCTCTGACCACTTGTTAAGGCTGTTATAGTGCTTTGGAGTTCACACTTGTTACTGGACTGATGAAATCTAATTATAGAACATACAACCAGTTTGGGGTCTCTGCCCTGCTCCTTGACAGTCTGCCCTGAAGTTAGCACGCACAGTTGTGAGCCACTCCAGACAGCGTGATAATCCAAATAGGAGCTGTTTGTGCTGAAAGATCTGGAAAATCTGGGCCCTTCATTTTGGAGCCTACATAGAACTGAGGTTTCTGGAAAAATCTGGCCACTACTGTGTAAACTGAGGCATGACAATTGCTAAGTCTGAAAAAAGAAATATATATACGATAAACCTAAATGTGAATGCTGTCTTCATCCTAATAACATGTCATTCTAAAAATTGTAACTATTTACACGCAGCAATTAATCAGCATGTAGCCAAAACTACAGTCAGCCCCCTCATGCCAATAAAATGTACCAACTCTGACTGCATTTTTGTTACTGGAGTCATGGATTGTGTTTATTTCTAAAAAATTAAGTCTTGACTTTTGACATTTTGGATTTTTTTTTTCCTTGTGGGTAATTGGGTGGGTGGATATAAGGTTAGTCAATTTAGTTGGCAACCAATTTAACTGAGAATTGAGTGCTGCTAAAACCATAGGCTACACAGAAAGTTAATATAAAGTAACCTCTCAGCATATGGCATGGGGACATAACGGACCAGAACACCGAACTTTCAAATCTTTAATTTTTCCAAAGGTGATCACTCTTCTTCCTCCTCAAAGCTAAATAAGTACATGTGGAAAGTTACAATAGGCTGACAAAGGTCCGCTCTGATGCCACAACTATTACAATAATAAACATTTTATACCTTAACCAAGGTAGAGTCCCAGCTTCCAAATAGCATAAAGCACTCATTTCCATCCCTAATTAAAACCTGCCACTTCTCCAGGACTGAGTATGTTTCCTCCTGGGCCTGAGCTGGTGTAATTTTGGGGAATAATTCTAAACGGGGCGATGGGGTAAAGACATTTCTCTAGCAGGTTGTTTTATAAAAAAATTAAATATACTGTAGCTTTTTGAATCTGCTCAGTGGTTTGGAATGTTAGATTAAGTCTCAGGGAGAAAGTGAGTGGAGTGCAGATGAGGATATGATGTGTAGACACACGCTGTGTACATTAAAATACATCTTTGCCATGGCATATGGATTTATATATATATATCAATGACTTGAGATTTTAGAAGTTTTTTTAACTGATTGACGTGATGCTAAACTGCTGAACCATGACTGTTACTAAACCAGACTCCAGGTTGCATGAGGATAACAGAAAGCAAAAACTCCACAAAACTCTGTGGAAGGCCAGATCAGTTAATTTAGAAAACTTTAATTCTTTCAGTATTGATTAGATTTCTCTCTTCCTGAAAGAATAAAAATCATTTGACACCTTTTTCCCATCTCCCACTTATGTTTATAAAGGAACTGGTCATGCTTGTGTTATGACCATTAAACAATAAAGCACCTGCCCACAAGAGTGCCTGGGTTGCTCAACAAATAAAAAGAACACCCCAACCTCAGCAAAATTACAACATAGACAAGGTGACTAAGCAAAATAAAACAGCAGCAACAGGGGTGATAATTTAAAAACACTTCTGAAAAAGAAAATGTTTAGGTGTTTTTTAAAAGCAGGGAGAGATTAAATGAGACACATTTCAGGAAGGAGAGAGTTCCACATTGATGAGACTGCCACAGTGAAAGCTTGATTGTCTATGATTTTAATTGCAATGGTGGAATCACTTAGCACTTCGCAGTATGCAAATACAAAATGAAAACACCCATCAGGTGGAAACTCAAAAAGCAGGTCTTGAATTTAACCAGGGCCAGTCCCATGCAGAGCTTTTTGAACATAAGAATGGCCATACTGTGTCAGACCAGTGGTCCATCTAGCCCATCTTCCAACAGTGGCCAACACCTGGTGCTTGAGAGGGAATGAAAAGAACAGGTAATCATAAAGTGATCCATCTTGTCAGCCATTTCCAGCCTCTGGCAAACAGCAGTCCCTGCCTATCCTGGCTACTAGCCGTTGATGGACCATCCTCCATTAACTTATCTAGTTCTTTTTTGAACCCTGTTATAGTCTTGGACGTCACAACATCCTCTGGCAAGGAGTTTCACAGGTTGACTGTGCGTTGTGTGAAGAAATACTTTTGTTCATTTTAAATCTGCTGCCTATTAATTTCATTTGGTAACACCACTATTTTACATCTAATCTAAAATAGTTTGCTGTCAATGATTTAATATAATCAGGAAATCATTTATAACCCTCACAAGCATAGTCTTGACTCTAAGGAAAGGCCAAAAATCTAGATTGGCACCTACCCAGAATGCCATTTGAGCCCTGGTGCAATTGGAATTGAAGAACCACCACCTTCTCAGTTACCTTCCACCTATCCTAGCATAAGCTTAGATCTAGTTATTTGTACTTACAAAGTGAGGGTGGCTGAAACTGGCTAACTATCTATAAAATAGACAAGAGGTGGCCTGTTTTGGGTTGCTGGAGAGCAACCTACCCTTGGAAGTGGAGGAGACAAAGGAAGAATAGGGGGCAGAGGGGAGGATACTTGATGAGGGGTAACAGGAAAAAGATGCCCTGTAGATGTCACTACACTTACCATATGATATCATTAATTTCTTTTCTGTCAACAGAAGTGCCTGACTTTAGCCAAGTTCAAACACAAGGTCTAGACTCTAAAGTTTAGCTCACTGCAATCAAATTCTGAAGAAGAAACCCTCCCTCGTTCTCTTCTCAACTCCAGCCCTGTTCGTGGAGATCTTGACTTTCATAGCACATCTTACTTCTATCATGTGGGGGAGTTAATTTCTCCATATTTGGCTAGGTCATGCCAATCTGCAAATCATTGCACTCAGGGTAGGCAGCTGCACTCCTTCTGGCTATGTCTACACTGATGGCGGCAAAGTCGCTGCCATCAGACTGACTTATCTGGATCGACTGAGCGGTCAGTGAAGACCTGTGAGTAAGGGTGGGAAGTGAACTGCTTTCTCCTCCAAAGCCCTGAAGACAGCCACAGGATGCATATCACCCCATGGATGGTTATCCAAGTAGATGTATGCTTATTACAGTAGCACTGAGAAGCTGCAACTGAGATCAAAGCCCCATTGTGCTATACACTGTATTAACACATAGTGAGAAACACTCCCTGTCTCAAAGAATTTATAATCTAAACACACAAAGGAAGTATAATGATCCTCATTTTACAGACAGGGAACTAAGGCATAGAGACACTAAGTGACTTGCCTATGGGCATACAGAAAGTCTGGGGCAGAGCCGGGAGTTGAATCAGATCACTTAAGTCCATCCTTCCTCTCCCCTGCCTACCCTTTTCTCCATCCCAGACAAATCAGTCCCAGAATCAGAACAAAATCTTCAATGGATGTTGGATCTTCCAGTTCTGATAATATTCCTTTAAGTGACTATGAAGTCTATGAATACTTCCTTTCCTTTCCCTTTGAAAATATCTTTGAAGGCTGAATCTGTAAAGAAAAAACTTCCTAGATACCACTCCTCTCTCTCTTTTGCAGAGAGTTAGCTGGACTCCTGATTCCCTAAATTACCATCAGAAGATTGTGCTCTGTTGAGTCTAATGTTCATGCTTTTTATGTTCGTTTTAAACCCCATATTAAACCTTTTATGGGGAACTGCTCCCTTTTCTTTTCCCTCTTCTTTGTACGTGGTCCACCATGGTTTTGTCATGAGGAAACCTGAATTCCTAGAGTGAAAAGCTTTTTCATTTTAATCACTTACTGGTAGAGTCTTCTGCCTTTCATTTCCATCCCAATGAAAACTTAGAATAATATATAAAGGCGGCAGCAAGTGCCCTTCTCTTTTCTACCTTTCAAGATGAAAATAAAATGATCTACTTTTAAAATAAGATCAAGTCCCTGTCTTAAAGAACTTTACTGTACCTCCACATTTTCCTGTTTGATTTTATTCAACATTTCAGTGAAAGACATGCTCACAAATAGTGAATTCATAATTTAAAAAAATAAAATAAAAAACCCCATCATCTCCCCAAGACACCAAGAAAACAAGACACACTGGGAAATCCAGAGACCCTGATTCTTCATAGATACATGCACTTGCTTAATTTCTGTTTGCAATTTGTAAAGTTAAATCAATGGGAGTATTTACACATGCTTAGCTTTATGCACTGTAAGTCTCTGCAAGACCAGGGCCCTAGGTAGTTAGTGCTTCTAACCAGGAATTGTTACATACAAAACTCCTTTTATAATGAATGATCTTCCAGAGTTCTAATTCAGCTACAAAGCCTCCCTTGATTAGATTTTATTGTGTCAACCTTTGAGTCCTTCTGTCAGATAAGCATGGTTCATTTCTGTGTTCCTAGAAACTGGGAGAGGATTACAATTTATGAGCGAATTAAACCAAGGATTTACCATCCTCAGCATGTAACTACATATCTTACCAATATAGCCAGGGATGTCAAATGTTTATTCAATAATTAGGAAAGAGAAGAGTGTAGAGGAAGGTTTAGAGAAGTCCTTAAATGCTAAGGACTCTTAGAAGAATTACAGAAAGAACAGATCAAAGGTGAGGAACAGGGCCAGTACATGCCATTGCAGTAATATGTGCTATTTCCATAAATTGCTTGAGAAATAAGTGACTTTATAGGTATACCCTGCAATTAATGCCTTGATCATAAATGCAGAAAGGCTCAATCTTGCATCATTTCTGTATGAATCATTTAAAAATAAAAAAAGGATGAAGATATTTCCTTGCTGCAACTCATAGGGTAAAGTCACAGAGTTGCAGTGTTTTTATTTGACTTTGGCTCAGTTTTCTTTACAAGAAAATTTGCTTTATTTCA